>VWZZ01001872.1:410126-465335 GCA_013399095.1 Psophia crepitans
TTTTTCCCCTCTCTCAGCCCCGTCTGCACCTTCTGCCTGAGCCCGCCGGTGAAGTCACAAGGCTCGGTCTCTGACATCACACAGAGCCCACAAACGCCGGATTGTGACTTCACTGCAGGGTAAAACAGGGAGGAATAGGAGAGGGGAGGGGAAAAGGCTCTTATTCAAACACATATCTGCAGTAGTAACAAAGGGAACTCAGGAAATGGCTGGCCAAGAAAATGGCTTTTTTTTTTTTTTTTATAAAACATACTCTTTTTTTCTTGTTGTGGTTTTGGGTGGGGTTGTTGGTTGTTTTTTTTTTTGTGGGTTATTTTTCCCCAAATAAAGTTGTAACCACGATGGAAATACCTTTTAAAAGTGGTCTGGGCAGGACAGCCAGCCAGCGCCAGCGCAGCACAGGTTCCCGCAGCCCTCTTGGGACAGAGCTGCTCGCCACGGCCACGCTGGACCTGCCGGGGCTGGAGCAGGACGAGGTGCTGGGGTGAAAATCAAGAGGTGCCGGTGGCCACAGAACAGGCTCTGGAGGGGGGGACAGCGGAGAGGAAAGGGCCAAAAGCGGGGATGCTGTGGGTTGCGCCTGGGATGCGGTGGGAAGGCAGGCTGGGCAAGAGCCACCGGGCAAGCGGGGCTGCGTGGTGCGACCGAAGCTCTGTGGCAGAGGTCTGGGAGCCGTGGGCCGGGCTGACGTAATGCTAATCAGCATGCTTTTGGGTGGTGGGTTTTTTTCCCCACCTGAGGATCTGAAACCACTTTTAAACCATAACTGGAGTAAAAGAGGTATAAAAAAGGTCAGGCTTAAGGTAACAGAGTCGTCTGTGAGGCCTAAGCAAGGCAACAGGGTTAAAGAGTGAGGCTCTCGGTTCCCTGTAGTATTTTTAGGTTTTAGGTGCCCTGGGGAGGGGCAGGGAGACTGGGTAGGTGAGAGAAAGGCCAGGAGGCCTTGGTACTCCTAATATAAGGCAATGCTTGGATGTTGTTCTGGGAGCAAAAGCTTATGATACAGACTTCTGTGGTCATTTCTGAAATAAACCCTAAAAGGAAAAAAAAAAGGTGATTAAGTAGCTCTTGGCTTAATGTGACCTGGAAAGTTGTAAGGTTTGGGGGATTTTTGTTTAGCAGCTGGAGGATTTTTTTTTAACATCAATTTCTCAGCATTTAACACAACCTCAAACATGCTGGTAAATAAGCTGCTTCCCCCCCCCCTTAAATCTGTTATTTGTGTTTAAAATGCGGTATTTTTTCCTCCTTTTGAAGCAAGGCAGCTCAAACACTTGCCCTGTGCTAATCATGCCTGAAGGCCAAGAATTCAGAGGGATAAGCCAAGGGCACAGCCATAGCCAAGTGAAATAAAATAAAATAAAAAAAAAATTAAACAGTGCTAATTGCAGACAACATTATATTTACAAAGTTATTTGAACTGCAGAGCCAAAGGGGAGACAGCGCACAGCGTGTCCACTCCCCTCGCCAGCCTCCATCCCTGCCCTCTCCGAGACCTGCAAAGCATTCCCCCACTGCCGCGCCGACCTGGAAGGGAGGAGAAAACAGCACTGCCATCGCAGCCTGCCCTTCCCACAACCTGCCAGTGCAGCAGGAGGGAAATCTGTACGTGGAGCGAGCGAGAAGCGAGGAGGAAACGATCCAGATCCCTGCTATGAACCGGCTGGCAGGTACGTTCCTGGCTTGCCGCTGCCGGACGGCAAGAGCACCCCACGAGTGCCAGAGGTGCCCCGGAGGGCTAGTGGCATGCAGCTGGAGGCCCGGCAGCGGGCAGGGGCGAAATGCGCTTGTTGGAAACTCTTTTACCTCAGTGGCTCTACGTGCTTCCCGTGTAAAATCCAGGCAGCCAGGAGATGCTCTTCCAGGTGGAAACTCCTCCATGGCTGAAGCCTCCATTCCCCGACTGACTCTGAATCCCAGTGCCTTGGGGCACTGTCACAGCCCTGGCACAGCCACGGCACCAGGGAAGATCTCCTCTGTCGTTTTACGCTCTGTGCCAGTACAGCAATAAACCAGGCTGCAATGGAAGGAATAAATTCTCCTTCTTCCTCCACTTGCGAGAGAGAGGGAGAAGGTACGAATTGCAAGCAGGGAGGTCTTCATCTGATCTCGTATCCTTCAGCAAGTCCTGCTCCTTGTTTGGCCACAGCTTCGCTACCATTTTTATACTGACTGAATCTCCTTTCATCTTTTTTAAGGAATTTTTTCCACCCTGCTCACTGCATGAGAGGAGCATCCACGTTTATCCCACTCCTCCTCTCTAAGGGAATCTCTCTCAACCTGCCCATGGTAGGGAGGCAACATGGCTACCAGCACACCAGGATGCCAGCAAGGCGAGGAGGTGAAGGGGGAGAAAAGGAGGCAGGGACGTTTGTTGGGAAACGGAATAAAGAAGCGGGGAAGAGGAAGGAATCTAAGACGCACGCACTGACTAGCACAGGCTTGCTCCAACTTGGCCCACGACGCAATTACCTGACTTGGAGGCCGGCCAAGGCTCCCAGGCTAAGTCCCTCTGCACTTGTGCAAAGTGCTGTCAGAGCTGCTGGGACCACAAATAGTCAGGGCTTCGGCAGCGTGTCTCATCCAAAAAGGAGAAGGAAAAGAAAAGAAGGAAAAAAAAAAAAAAAAGAGAGACGGGGCAGGGACTGAATGGGCTTATTTTCACACAACTGCAATTGTTTTGTTGATGCGGAAAGGTAATTAAAAAAAGTTCTGATTTCAAACGTGCCACAGAATTCCCAGAGCCCGGAGGCTGCTGCTTAGAGGCAGATTAATCACACTGAATTCTCCATCTAGATATTGCATGCACTCCAAACTCCCACCGCTAATAGCTCTAATATTCTCCTCAGCGTGTGCATGCTGCTGGTGTTATGTTCCAGGAATATTAATTCCCCAACTCAAGCTCCTTTCACTTGCGCATGTACCCTAAAGGCTTGCTGCTGGGCACTGGGAGATTATGGAAAAGAGAAAACAGGGCTAGAGGAGAACTGGGGTGCAAAGGTACTGGCTGGAACTCCTCAAGGAAAGTCATTAATGTTCTTTGGATAAGCAAGCTGTCCAAATAAAATCTACCTGAAGGCCAAGTTCTTTAAACAAAGACAGCCAACTACACATGCATAAGATGGTTGAAATTAAAATGAGCTCCCATTGCTGGCTTTGTGTTACCCGCTCCCGCTACCCTGAGCCTTGCCCAAAATTTCAGTCCTATTAATTGTGAGCTCTGAACTAGCGGTTTCGTTTGTGTCTTCTGCTAGTGTCTTCCCCCAGCCCCCTTTACCCTCAAGCAAGGCTGCATGCATCTAAACTCTGGCTGTCACACGCTACTAAGAGTGAAAATGTAGGAAGCTGTAGTGCCAGCATCCAAAGAGCAGGTAGTGCTTTACATGGGAAAATTCCCCATTCCACCCCTGGAAAAACCAACAGGCCAGTAGGTTCACAGTCCAGTTCGAGGTCCTGCTGCATGTTGGGGAGCAGAAGGTGCCTCCCTGAGATCGTTGTTCCACATGGAAAACAGAAAAGGGGAAGACGAAGGCAGGAGAGAAACACGTAATTTTTCTTTGAATTCAAATATCTGCCATTCCTAGTAAGCAGTTCAGCGTGCGCGTGTGATCTATACATATGGCCAAAAGGCCAGCTGCTAAGCTTTAAAACCAATGCACGCTTGAGAAGTACCACTTAAGATGCCTACAATGTAATTTTCAAAGCTGCTAAACGCCCAAAGCTCCTAGTGCTGTTCAGCAAAGACTGCAGGCAGTCGCCAGGTCAAAACACAGTTCCCTGAAACCAGCCACACCAGGACTCTGGCAACCACCATGCAGAAAACACCTCAAAACGGATGGCGCTGGTCATGCTTCCATTTAGTAGGATTACTTGCATGACAGGAAGCTGTTGTGGATATGATTTTCTTTGTCAAGCAGTCAAAATACGTATCTCCGTGTAATATAAATCAGCATGCCTATGTCAGCACTGGAAAATAAAAGGGAGTGTGCCCCTTTTGTTGCAGGCGTTTCTGGTAAGCGCACCGGTATGGCACCTGAGCCGTAGGTTAATTTGGATGTGTAGACCAGCCCATCAGCTGGTTTTGCAGCTCAGAACATCTTCCCTGGTCTCTGGACTGAAACTTGTGACACCACAGCTACACAGGCGAAGGTGACTGTCTCCACAATCAGGGCAGGTCAAAGAGAAAAGGCAACGTTTTATGGCTAAATGCTTTCCAGGCTCTTGGTGGTGGGAGGGAGACGCATCAGAACAGCGACATTTTTGACGCTTCCTCTGTTTGCTATATATCACGCAGGTTTACAATCACACGTGTGCCTTGAACTCTCAGCCGATTCCTTAAACTTGGCTCCTGCTGCAGGAAGGGGGGAGGCCGGGACTCCAACCCAGAAACCGCCTGCCTGAGGCCCTTGGGGCTTAACTCTGCTGTACTGGGAAGGGAGAAGCAGGGGCTTCCTCTGCTGTGATAAACCAAGGCATCCTCTGTGTAGCTTAGGTGCAAATCTGTGATCCTCTTTCTCTCTTTGTACACAAAGAACGAAGCTGATAGTGAAGCTGACATCTAAATCCTCACTATTGCACATCTGAGATAACCCCGGTTGTTTTTGTTTTCCAAACTCAAACATATGAGAAAGGCGAAAGACAGAAGGATTTCAGCCCGTGCCAAACCCTGCCACCAGCCCCCTGAGTTGCAGATCTATAAACTCTTACATGGGACGAGGGCTCTTTGCTTTTATCTCCCTGCTCAGCGCATGTCCTCAGCCCTTTGCAAACAGATGTTTCGCCCTCCAAAAGGGAAAAGAGGGGAGAAAAAAAAAAAAAAAGAGAGAGCGCAAGCACAGTGGAGAGAGAGAGAGCATGAGCAAGAATGCTGTCTGCAGATGTCAATCAGGACTTCAGTCTAGGTCTAACCTGCCAGTCCTGCAAAAGGAGGATACATGAATTTTCTAGTTGGATAGTCAGTATCATCAAACAAGAAAATTGTGAGGTTTAGATTGTAATGCAGTCTCATGTTCAGCAAAAAGGCCTTGCTACACAGAGATAATGTGGGACTGAGTAGCCTATTCCTAGCACCTTAAAAATTAAAATTTCACTACAAATATCCTAAAGAAATGGTCAAAAATAGTACAGCATTTCAGACCGTTTTTGCAGAGCATGGTAATATTGGCAAGAGGGAAGTGATTGTAGGTAGAATACTGTCAGCGTTGGGGAAAGCTTTCTCTGCATTCTAAAAAATTATATGAAGGAAAATATTCTTGGGAATGAAAAGTCTAATGATTACATGTATATAGAGAGTGTCATCTCTGTCTTGGCGTTCAGCAGAAATCAACTCCCCCACACCAACACCCTCCCCTCCAGCCACCCACCCTGATATTCTTCTTCACCACTTCCCACCCATTAACCCAGTACCTGCAGTGCAGTGTTCAAGTGGGACTGGCGGAGCTGCTGCCGCTGTCATCTCGTCGGAGCTGGCAGTCACCTGCCAATCTCGCCCCCACTTCCTCCTCCCTCCTGCTCCCCCCCACCCCTCGTCAGTGCAGCTTTCCCTGGGGATAGATCACTCTCCCCCCCCCTCCAGCCGNTCGGAGAGTTTGGACTGACGTGGGCTTCACGCCGAGGGATGGGCTCCTTGTCCTCCATCCACATGGCAGGGCTGGCACAGGCAGCCTGCAAATCCCCGTGGGATGCTGCCGCCCTGGCAGCGGGCACAGGCACACTGGCCGGTGCGGGGTGGGTAACGTGTGGCTGGGGCTTTTTTTGGGGGGGGGTATTTGGTCCTGCAAGGGCTGATGCGGAAAGCTGCTCCTGCAGGATGAGGGGAGGCTGAGGAAGCACCATCCAGGACAGTGTTTGTTTATACGGCATTTTAAATGGGAACCAGAAAAAAGCAGAGGGGAGGGGAGAGGGGGGGGAGAAAAAAATCAGGTGCATTTCTGTTTGTACATCTTTACTACAGACATCTATCTTCTCATGTATGAAAACGTGCTTTTTTTTTTTTTTTTGCCAGACAATAGTCTTATTTTGCCAATTTTTTCCCTGAAAATTCATGGGTCTGTGGCCTGAGCAGCTTTTTCTTAGCCTTGTATTAAATGGACACGGCTTACTGAACTTTCAAACAAGCTCTCCACCTAATATTTGTTTGTTCACACCCATTTACACTCCCTTGATTTTTAACAGGTCTGAATAAGGCTTATTTTTTTAAATAATCGGTTAATGAAGTTTTATCTGAATAGTCATAAGCCTATTAGTGCTCGAGTTGTCCATCAAATCCCCCTCCCCCCAGAGGTTAAACAAGACCAGAAATCCTTTTGTACTGGAACTAACAGGCTGGGAAGAAAAGAAGCAAAGAAGGATAAAAAAGCCCAAGCCCCACATTCGGTCCTTTTTAGATCATAAAGAGACATTGGAAAAGGGGCATAAACACAAGGCTTTCCCCCTCCCCCCCTTCATCTCCTCTCCCTCCTTTGTAGGTCACCTTTACTATGAAGACATTGATGCTTCAAGTCTTCATTTGCTTAAATCAAGAGAGCAAGTTCGATACCCCAATGAGGTAACTGCCATACCCTAGGCGGGCAAAGAAGAGGAAGGGGTATCCATTATCCATTCTGTCATCCCGGTACTGGGGAAGGACGGACCCTGTGTGGGGTGAGGACCAGGTCCTCTGACGAAGGAGTGGGGCAGGGGGGGTTTCCCTGGGAAGGGGCAGGTGGTTTTGGAAGAGGAGAAGTTTGAGGGCACGGCACCAAACACGCTGAGCTCAGATGGAAGAGGAGCAGGCAGACATGTTGTGTGGAGGGATGGCCCAACGCTGGCCTCCGTGCTCCGGGAAGAGCCAAGAGCAGCAGTCGAGGGGCAGAGCGTGGCGGCCGCAGCCTAGGAGTCCTTTGGCAGCCGCCCCTCTGCCCCAGGGGAGCATCCTGGCAGGCGCGAAAGCCCCCGCTCCCCTGAAATAAACAGCAGCCTTCCCAATGCTTCATTAAACTAACACAGCTTCCCGCCATTGCCCCGGCAACCGACACAGGCCTCCTGTTTGCCAGCTGGGGGAATTAGAGGCAGCCTGGCAGCCAGCCCCCGGCTCCTCCAAAAGCTCCCCTTACACTGTCAGAAAGCATCTGCGGGCAGGGGAGGGGGCCGGGTGACCCCCAAGGTGTTGAGATGAGGGGAGACCTGCCCGCCCTCACTCTGGCAAGCTGTGGTCCCCAGGGACCAGGCTAGGGACCCCACCACTGCCACCAGTGCTGGTGGAGGACAACACAAAGCCGGAGGACTCGCCAAAAAAAGCCCTGGACTGCAAAGGGACTAAATAACCCCCTGGATGGTCCAATGGCGCAAAGGTGGATGCTACTCCCCATCACAGCATCACCTCTGTCCAAACGTGATCAATAGTTCAAATTAATTAGCAACACACTTCTCGTGCTGCCCATCTGCCAGCTGACTGAGCAAATTACGTCCTCTCGTCCCTGTTTTTTCTTTCTCTTCAATCATGTACGCAGTGAAATAAGCCTTAGCACGAGCCCCCCACTCCCATCACCCTCTTGGTGGATGTGGGAGAGGTGACAGAGGACAAGCTGCCCCATCCTTTGCTGCTCGCCCTTAGAGAAAGCTGCCTCAGAAAGAGCCCCAAATGAAAACATCGATGTTGTACCGGCCTCAAGCAGACAGACGCCCTCCTGCCCCTCTACCTGCCCTCAGTCCCTCCGCTCGAAACAGGCAGACGGTCCCTTCGGGCAAGGCAGAGACATCCCTGCACACAGCCTCAGCGGAGGAGCTCGTTACGCTGCCCAAATCCCCAAATTAGATCCACTGGGCTGGTGCGGGCACAGCACGCCAGCTGCTTCCAGCACCTTCCTCCCGCCATCACTCCAGGTCACCGACACCACAAAGGAGGCTCGCCAAACCGTCGAGGAGAGGAAAACACCTCGCTTCACAACGGCGACAAATAAAGGAGCACTATTCACTCGCTCGGGCATCCACATCTGTTTTGTCCTGTTTTCCATAACTCCTGGCTGTGAGCAGAGGTCTCACAGGGAGGAGCATTAAGTATTTATTCCCGCTCTCGTTTTTGTCAGCTTCTGATGCCACCAACGTGTTTCAATTCTGCTTGGAAAAATACATTTTTTTTTCAATCCAGGGATCCCAAAACAACCCTGCAAAGGTACCTCCAACCTCATCGGCAGTACCGTAGCTTTCCACAGCTCTGCAGCACGCATTTTGCAACGAGCTTAACTCTGTCCAGAGAGACCCACTCGAGTCCTGCCTCTGAACCATTTGTATGCCCTGCACCTCTCTTATTTTGTGATAACATTTAGCCTTGTGAAATACTACTTAGCTACACTTAACGGAATTAAGACCAAAAAAAGGATGAAAATAAAGAAATTCGTTCCTTCCAGATTCTGGCCGCTACTCTGCATTGCATGAGGAAGCAGCACATGGAAAACATGGAACTGTTTATAAGCATTAAATAACTCTGTCTAACAGTCTTGCAGGGACAAACGTAAAGGCAATGCATCCAAGCCACCCTACAAAACTACCCCAGAGATCCCACCTCAGTGACAGAAGACGGCACTGTAGTTAAGGGTGTCCGAGCAAATCTTGAGGGAAATAAGAGGCAGGACTTCCTTCAGTTCAAAGCTTCCAAGAAGAACTGCTACAGAGCGTGAAAGGGGAGTCTTTGAGGTTAAAGTGGAAAAGTCTGAACACTTTGACATCATCCACTGTAAATTATAGTGACAGTGGGAAGAATATTGCCTTAGCTTTGATGGGGGGTGCAGAGAAAAGGTGGCGCTTCCAGCTACTTGCAGGAAAAATTGTGAGGGGGAACTGCCAAGGGTGTGCATGCAGACCAGCGCAGGTAACGGCCATCAGACTGGGAAGCCTGGTTAAAAGTTGCCGGACTGCCAGACATCCTGGTTTAACACTGTCTCCCCAACTTTGGAAGTTTCTGGTATTCTCATCTTCTGGTTCTCTCCTTGTGCAGGATTCTGACCTCTCAAAAAAATTGCACATACACAAAAAAAGCAGGTTTCTAGTTCTAGCAATAAGAAATCAAATCCCAGAGACTTAAAACCAAATTCCTTCCCCTAAACAGAAACCAATTTACGTTTAAATCTAATTTTTTTTTTTTCAGGCAGTGCCAGGGTGTGGAGGGAGAGGAGGCTGACAAGTCCTGAGGCAAAGAGACACCTGCCCCAATCTGGACGGCTCTGTGCCTTGTCCCCACCTCTCCAACTGAGAAGCACTTGCAGCCTGCTGTTGCCAAACCCACTTTTATTTTTTCCATGCTCCTCGCTAATTAAACCTTCAGTCAGGTCTGCCTCTCCTCCCACCTGGACTAGCTCAACTCCCTACTTTCACATTTTTTTCATTCTTTCCCAGACTAAGGAGATTGAGGTTTCTTGAGTCGCAAAGCTCCTGGAGGATGGGGTAAGGTAAAGGAACCAACTCTCGCCTCAGATGAAACATCGTCCCCCTCTGACTGCCCTCCTCTGGGGCTGGATTTCATCGCAGAAGTGATTCCTGTCAGCGAGCCAAAGGCACGCAGGGGTAGGGGAGGTGCTGGTCTCTGTGTGCACACCGCGTCCTCCTTCCTTGCTGCTGCCATACATGATTAATCATCCCTGAGACACGCCTGCTGCTTCCCTCTGGCTCTTCAACAACCACAACAGCGGTGGCGGCAGCAGTTGAGAGCAGAGAGACCTCCTCAGGTTCCCGGCCCCGGCCCAGTGAGCGTCTCCCAGCGGGGACCTCTGATCCTCGCACACATCTCTCTCTTGCACGCGCCAGTCTGCCTCACGGCCTCGCAATTAATCGCTCCCATCCCCCCATTTTCAAACTCGGCTCGTCTCCCACCCCTCCCCCACCCCCCGTCCATCTGTGTCTAATTGCATTTCATCTGTAGTCATTCTCTGGAAAACTCACCGGGAAGGTGTCCAGAAGACTAGCACAAGCTTAAACACGCGCTTGACACGGGGAGCCGGGGGGAGGCCGGCTGCTCTGCCGGGGCGGATCAGTGGCCCGAGGGAGCTGGTCCTCCCCGCAGCCCATCTCTCACCTCCCCGCTCCCAGCCTGGGCAGGGGATGGGGTGCCTGCCAGCAGGCAGGGGACTGGCAATCAAGGAGAGGCGGCAGGCAGCCAGGAAGGGCCGTTGAGAGCCGGCAGGGCAGAGGTGAGGCTGCTCAGATGCCAGCTCCTGCACCACCGCAGGGAGAGTTTCCTCCTCTCCTTCCTCCGCCGAGCAGCGGCGGCCTGCTGGTGGGTCCTGCCGAGGCCAGCGCAGGGCAAAGGCCGGGGAGAGGCAGAGTCCCACCAGCACGATCTGCAGCCAGCAGGATCCCGGAGCTCCCATTGCTTCTGCCCCCTTCCCCACAGAGGCACTTTCCACTTGTACTACTGATGTTCCCGCCTTGTGCACAGCACACTTAAGCCAGCCGTGTCCCAGCTCCATCTGCTGTGGCGCCCACAGCCCTGCTGGTCACACAGCCCCTCGGTCCCACCCCATCACCTCTGATCCCTGTGAAAAACAGGAGTTATCCAAGGGCTACTTCACCCTGGGAAGGGGGCAATAAGCCAGGCTCTGAACAGACACCATGACAGGCACCACACACCAGCTCATACCATCGCCACTCGTACTTGACGCCACTGGAACAAGCAGCTCAGCTCTTAATTGCATATGAAAAATGCCCGCACAAAATAGTCCAGAACAGCTAGGGAGCCATAAACTCACACCCCAGCTTACTGCATGCTAACTTCCCTGCATAAACAAGCTTAAGTGTATAGGGGATTTACATTGCAAGCAAGGTTTCCTCCTGGAGAGGCAGCCCTCATAGTGGGCTGTTTAAGGTTTCAGACCTCAGGTAGAAGATCTGCAGCCCAGGGGCTGAGCAGAGTCCACAGGTTTATTTTTCGTAGGCTGGGGCCACCTGTCTTCTGGATAGAGTGAAGGTACAGGCTAATGCGTGGCTACCCAAAAGGCCAGCATGGCTTTCAGCAAGGGAAAGGTTCTCCACCTTTGCTGCAGAGAGTCAGTCTTCCAGCTGTGGAAGGGTACGGACTGAATGACGGACCCGTGTAACATCACCTTAAGCCTCGTCGATTTGCTGTCAGAACTTTAAATATAAGAATTCACAGCTCTTATAAGGGTGACAAATTTACTTTAGTAGGCCAGCAACTTAGACCCAGACAAATCTTTTTCCATTTCTTTTCTCCAAGCAGCCAGCAGCTCTGCAGGCAGATTTGCTTCTATGCAGGCTGGTGGTGAGGAGAGCGATCACACCAGGTAACTCCCAGGCTTTTCCATTCACTTGCCTGCCACTGACAATGGCTACCCACCAAAATGAGTCCCAGAGATGCAAACACAGAAGTAAGCAATTGAGTTACCATGACTAACAAGTTACCATTTGCCAGCTGAGTCACAGCAACACTGTACCAACCAACCTCCTGATGGCTCAAGCAAACATTTTACTTCTTATTGCAATGAAGAAGGATTACAGAGTCAACTACTACAGCCCAGATGACAATTTATAATCTCATCATGGTAAATCAACTTGCTGGCAATCATCTGTTCATACATTTTGCTCTGCCAATATCAGACTGAGTCAAAACTTTTGGTTCCACCAAATGCCACAAGCCAAATGCATTTCTGCAGTACAATTGCAATGCTGTTTGTGGTGAAGATGCAAAAATCCTACTACATTTTTATCCTTTTAAGCCCCTTTGCAAGACAATGATTCTAACGAAAAGTGCCACATTGAAGCTGTTCACCACCAGAAGCAGACTCATCACAAACATATGTAAATATATCTTTAAATAAGCACAAAAAAATATCCTGCCTTCTTCCTCATTCTTCCTGGGTATTGGACACCGAACTGAGAATTCCAGAAGTCTGGGTTCAGTTCCCAGTTTTGATGCAGACCTTGCACACCATCTTGAACCACACAACACAATTCTTTATGAGGCTATAAAATGGGGACGCTACTAGTTTTGACACAAAGCAAGCTAGAATACATGCATCGATGCTCTATACATGCATCAAAAAGCTCTACACAAAAGACAAGGGTTGTATAAATAAATATAAATATACACAACAGATTTACCACTGCCCCGGAACTCTGACTTTGTAAAGTAGCCTATAGAGAAGAGTATTTTCCTGATGCTTACCCATTTAATGAAAACAAGTACCTGTGAGAGAACAGACAGCACTCCATCTGCAGATGAATTTTATCTGCTTTCAACGCTAGTTCAGAGCCAGCACATGCTGGGAGTAAACAAAACCCGTTACGAGACAACAATTTGTGACAAACGAGCGCAACACATCGACTGAGGACCACTGAACGAGTCCCCATACACGTCAACATCACGGAAACTACCATCACGCTTCCGAACTCTTGCAGAGGTCAGGAACTGGGCAAGACACAGAATCGTACCTCCTCCCGCTGCTAGCAGCGCTCTGCTCCGTGTCAACACACGCCCTCCACGCTGGCAGAGGAAGTTTTTACTGGCATTGTCTAAACTGTACCGTTACAGTGCAAGGACTGTCAACCCTGTCTCCTTCATCAGCACAGAGTTCTCCTTATCAGAGAAGAGAAGCACAAAAGGGAGAGAGAATTACATACACACGAGCAGTGTTTCTCCGACGCTCAGCATAAAAATCTAATCAAAATTGTACCAGAATGGTGATGTGAAAAGCACCCTGCCAAGTCAGTAATAAAATTCGTATCTTACATTTCCACAATATATCACCTCTCATCCCGCAGTACTTTACGCATTGTTGGGACTCGGATGAATCCCCAAATCAGAACAGATTTGTATTGGAATCTAACATTTTTGTTGGCTTCACATTCATTCAAATTACACCCTTAAGCGAGAGTAAGAGAACAGGCACTTAAAATGGCCCCTCGAATGCGGCGGCAGCCATTTTAAACGGGGCCCAACTCCCTCCAGCCGCCAGACTCATTCCCTGAAGTTCGTCCCCCACTCACCCTCCATCCCTCTCATGACCCGAGCCCCGCACTCAGTCCTGTTCCCCCTCCCGTCAACCCCATAGCAGAGAAAAGACAAAATGGTGGCTTTTTAGGGTGCATGGACAGCTGGTTCACCCCAGTAGGCCCTACTAACGATACCCTAACTTCCAAAGCAAACCACCTTATTCTGGAGATTGCAGCCACGGAGACCTGAGCAAGCCTCAGCGTAGAAGACAATAAATCCCTATCTTCTCGTCTTTCACCCTTCCCAAGCAATACTACTGCACAGATATTATACCCACCATCTGCAGAGACCAAGAACTATACATTGTGCAGCCAGCAGTAGTAACAGCTTCTCCTTTTTGTGAAGACCTCGTGAATTAGGAGAAAAGTAGAGGTGACAAGGAGTGAAAAGTCATAGTCTACCTCCCTGTGGCTGATTATCCCAATTCTCATCACCAAATCCTTCCTGACAGATGCATTTGCCAATGACTTGGATGGGAACATTCAGCAGTGCTGTTCTTTCTCATCCTATCAATACGCCTATATGACAAAACTGTGTCCATTTTTGGCCACAAGTGTCAGTAGCAGTAGGTACCTACTGCTGATCAGTCAGAAGTGCTGACTGTAGCTCTCCATACCATCATATCGCACCTGACCACTGCAGGTCTAAATAGGGAAAGCATCTTCTAAAAGCTCAGCTAACACTAAGGTGCCTAAATAAAGACCAGGTTTTCACAATTACTCAGGAGCCGTGTGGGATAGGTGTTCAGTTCTTCTAAATTCTGGTTGCCTCTAACGAGCATCTGCCTCACCACTAGCAGTAGCAGAGCCAACTAGGGATGGCAGCAGTGAAATGCATTGCAAGGTTTCCCTTTCGTCAGTAAGGTTTTGGAGATCTTCACATTTTTCATATTCATACCTGTTCGGTTCTTGGTGGCACTGCCTACAAATCAAGTATCTGGGAAGAAAAAACTCTTGGAAGCCACAATATGAACGATTTTAAGCAATCAATCCAAAGAAGGAAAAAGGAGCTACTAATACTTGGAGATGATTCCAAAAGGAGGTACTTGCTAAAGGTAGGAGTCTTCTGTAGCTCCATGTGCATTTATCTGCATCTACACTGATGAAATCAGGACAGTTATTTCACCTCTGGCAGCAGAAACACAGCTGCAACACACTCAAGAATCAACTCCTGATATTAAAAAACAAAAAAAACCCACCCAACAACACCCTACAATGTCATTTAGTTTTACGATGAGACGATAAACTATGCATCATTTGTCTTCGTTTTCCTCGTACAGATAAGGCCCTTGAGCAGCATCACCCAAACGGTGGTCCGCAGGTCACTGCTGGCCTGTGAAGCATAATAGGTGGTCCGTGCAGCATTGCTATCTGCAAAGAGCACTCAGTGAGCGACGGCACCTAATAAAACTCCCCATCCATTGTCCTCTGTCATTTTTCTCATTATAAACACTGTATGTTTTTATGCCTATATGACAGATAAGTATTTACATCTAAATGGAAAACATCACCCAGAATGCATCTATTTTGACCAAAGGGAAGAGACGGTATAAGACCCTTCCTGAGAGAGCCAGCCATCAGAACTGAAACAGCAGCATTTTCTGCTCAGCGATGATGCAGGCATAGGAGATGCAGGATGCATTGGTGGGCCGTCTCCTGGAGAAGACTGTTGGAACAGAGCTGCTTCCATGTACAGGTGAGCACTGCTGCAAGCAAATAGCTGCACTTGCTGCATGTGCCTGCAATATTATTAGCAGTCTCTAGAGCTGACAAGCCTCAAATCGTTTTGGTTGCAACCATACCTGAAATGTGGTAATTAATTTTGGGCTAAACCTGCTCAAAAAACCCTCATGACAAAATAGAAGGTTGCAGAAGAGCAACAAGTAGATTACCAAGAACCAGAAACCAATTTACAAACACAAGACTAAGTATGAGAGCTTGCGCAGCGACGGCCAATCAGCTGGGAACCGAACTGTCTACAAACCTCTGACAGGCACAAACAAAAAAGGGGATTGTTCAATGCTGACTGGACTCGGCTCAGGTCCAGTGGAAACCAAAACTGGAAAAACACAGGCCTGTTGGTGCAGGGGGAAAAGAGGACAATCACCTTAACAGGGAGGCATATGGTCTCATATTCTCAGGAAAACATTGGAAATGCAATCACTCAGGACAGCTAAAACTAAATTGAACGCACACACCAGAAAATGCGTGGAAGGGAAGTATCACATCTACTGTGTTTTGATCATGTGTAGAGCTAGGTAATCGGGTCAGTGGGGTGGGGTTTTTGTTGTTGCTGGCTAAAGGATATTCAATTCCAGAACTGAACAGCGACTCACTCTTCACTTCCACCTTGCCGTTGTCTATCCAAGCTCCAGTGTGGGACGGTCCCTGTCACACAGGAGTGTGACACACCTGTGCCTGCAGTGCAGTGCAAGAGGCTTCAGGCAGAGCCTCCATCCTTGACTCTACGAGGATAATCAAATAGCCATGCTGAATCAGGCTGGTTGTTTGTTTTGCGTAAAATGTATTAACTTCAACAAATAATTAATATTTTGAGAAGGCCTTTGTTAAAGATTCACCACATTCACCCCTTCAATTAAGGCTTTAAATGTTCACATTCATAGATTCATTTACACCTCCCACTTGTCCTTCAGCAATGCCAGAAAAGACCAGAGTTTACATTTCTGGTGTCTCAAAGATGAAGGGGAAAAAACCACCCAAATCCTTCAGAAAACAACAAAACAAAAAAATACACCAACCAAATTAAAAAAAAAAATAAAATGCCAAAACAAAACCTACCAGGTTTATTATCCATCTCCAGAAAGAAGAAATGGTGTCCAAGACGAGCTGCTTAGAAATCTCTCCCCTCCCACGTGCAATACTGCAGCTGTAAGATGAATTAGAGGAGCAACTCGGGCAACTGGGGCATCACCGGGCACTGGAAGAGAAGACCTGAGCTGCCCAACCTGGATGCAGGGCTGAAAGGCTTCACCCCACGGCTCTGCACCCCAACGTGGGCAAGGCGGAGAGGGCAGGTGGGGGGTGAGGGGATCCGGCCTCCCTCAGTACCTGCAAGAGGGCCCAGACATTTCTGCCGTGTGCGCGGTGTACCCCGGCGATGGACAAGTACCCTGAGGTGGCTGGGACATTTGCATATGTTAATTGCAATGTCAAGGTGTTTGTGCCCGCCGCGCTCACTTCTTCAGGGGGAAACGGCGGCGGGATGCGACTCTACCTGTGCCGTGCTGGTGACGTCACAGGCAGCTATTTCCAGCCCGGTTGCCATGGAAACCACCAGGCCTCAGCACCAGTTAGCAGTTCAATATATAATTTACTTATTCTTTTTCACCTAAGTGATTATACTCAAAATACAGAAGCATCTCACAGACCCTTAAATCCTCTGATCGTTTCATAAGAATTTCTTGAAGGCAAAAACCAGCCTGAAATACTGAGCTGTGCACTCTCCAGGGGAAAAAACCCAGGCAAATAAAAGCCTAAAACAAGAAAAAAAACAAAACCACAAAACAATTCTCTCCCTCCCTGTCCCCTGCCATCCCAAGTTTCAAGGGAGACAAACGCTGCAGCTCCTGAAAGACTTCATAGGGCTGTCACCGTCTGAAGGAGATGAGCCGACAGCAGAGGAGGAGATAAAAGCCCAACATGGGAGCTGCCGCATCCTGCCCGCGATGTCACGTATCGCCATGTCCCGCTGGTGGCTGCTGCCCAGTGCCAGCGCAAGGCACCTGCCCCATCCCATGCCGCTGGTGATGGGTGGCAGCAGGATCCCCAGAAAGTCTCTTTCGATTCCTCCAGATGACCATCGTGCATTAAGGAAGAAGTTTCTAGTCCTTATTAATCTTGGGAGCAGCAGTTATGAGTGCGGCTAGTGCAACACCAACCCAAGCCCCGGGGAAGGCAGCCCCTCTGTCTCCACCCCCTCTTCTAGCCCGGGATTGCAGCGGTTGCCTATATTTTCCACAACTATTTTAACTAGTGCTGTGGTCAGAGGTGAGGTGATTTCTCTGCTTTTCCACTCCCTAATTAGTCACTGCAGAAGCTTTTGCAAGACCCAAAGGTTACGCTTTGAACGTACTGGTCCAGTGAGAGGAAACACAAATATTATTACTGGGAGAATTTTCAAGTGATTCATCTACGTTCAGGTAGTTTTAAAGTACCAGTCTTAATGTTTCTTATTGTGCCTCGTTATTTTTTAAATTGGTATCTCTCAAAATGGGAAGTTTTAAGCATAAATTTTGAAAAATTAGCTGTTTTGTGACTGAACAACGCAGTCTGGCAGAACAACAGGAACAGCAGCACCCCCAGGCCCACCGTTTCAGACCAGCATTGGCCACCCCACTCTTATTTCCCAAAACAAGTCATCGCAAATCATCCCCGCTGCCCCCCTTCTCCTCGCTGCTCCCTCCTCACATGCAGGGTTGGCAGTAGGGAAAAAAGGACAACCTCCACTGACACCCAACAAAAAAAAACCAGAGGCATTATCGGGCACCGTTTTATATCAGGCAAATTATTCCCTAAAGAGTAAAAGGGAAAAAAATTCAGACATGGATCTTTCCATAGTTATTTTGTGGATGTTCTTAAACACTTTACATGTTAGGAAGTTCTCACCTACAACACAGGACAACAATTTGAAAGCCACCAGGACAAATTGGCAGGGGCCTGTGTTAAGCCATTAACACTTTCAAGAGTTCAAGGGACTATTTTCTAGGGAAAGGAGGGTGCTATCTAACACCAGTATGACCTCAAGAGCAAATTTTAGAGGTATTCCTACTCCACATTATTTAACGTGATAACTTAGAGTGGTCACATGCTTAAAAAAAAGAAAGCATCATTTTACCCCAAGTTTAGAAACAGAGGGTAATACCCCAAAAGTAAAAAATCAAATAAATGTAATCTATAAAGCAAATTGACCTGAACAAACCTTTTTCTTTACTTTCTCCCTTTTCTTTCTTCCAACTCTGACTCAATCCACCTTTCTCCAAACCACTGCTTTCATTTGTGCTCCACTTCCTTTCCTTCTTTGAGCTGCAGCATCTCCTTTCCTCTCTCACCCTTTTGCGTAATCCTCCACATTCCCCGCAGCTTGCTTCCCTCCGGCACCCCTTGGTCCGAACTTCCTCTTCTTTTTTTTTCCATCACTAGTCCCTTTCCATCCTTCTCACTCAAATCCTGCTGGGTCATGGGGTGCTTCCCTTCTCTTCCAATATCAGGATCTGGTGCACGCTCTACCAATATCAACTGAATTAAACAGCCACAAAACCTTTGAGAGTTTCCCAGGAGCTACCCTGATTTCAAAGCTATCAGAAAGAAAAAATACAAATTTATAAGTGACTGAGCAAAGACCACATGGGAAGTCAGTAGTAAGGGCCGGAATAAAATGCAGAATTGGGCTGATCTGTACTTGGGTCACTTCCTCGTCTAGAACCGGACTGCACCATTGACAAATCAAAACAGATTTATGCAGAGTCTAAACCAGAAACAGTCACTGAAAAAAACAATGTCTGTTGGCTGCACATGGAGAAGTATGATTAAAAAGATGATTAAATGTTTCTATTTTGGAAAAAACAAACAAACAACAAAGAATGTCTTTAAAACCCCTTTGCTACAGCAGCTCATTTCACACAGGGAACGAGGCAAGAAAAACATGTTGCAGTGAGTTTAGCTATGGGAAAATGACTGATACTTTGGATCGAGCTGACAGCTGACTTCAGAGTCATCGCTAGGGCTAACGTCTTCCTTCTCCACACAGCCTACAGTGGCCTGGCATGTCTCAAAACTTGAAAGGAATAAGAAAAAAGCTGCTGATTTCATAGGGAAGTAGCCTAAGAAGCTGTTTGGAGGATGAAGTCAACTACATATGGTTCTATTTATTTGTTTGTTTTGGGGTGGGGAGAGGGAGTCAGTGGCAAATTCTCAGTCCTAACAACCAGCTCACAATAAAAGCTTATGAAGTCAAGAGTTCCTCAAGGAAAAGAAACACTCTTAAAAGTTTGTTTTTGTTACATAAATGCCAACATATTTGCAAGATTCCAAAACTCAGGCAGCATCCAGCTCGAATGATTAAAGAGCATTTCTCCTTGAGGCCGCCATTTGAACCCAGCGCAGATAAACTGTAATCCAAAACTGCCTTTGGGTAGCAGGTCGATATAGTTTACACAAAACCCCCCTCTGAGTACGGAGGTGATACAAAACAGGTACGCTAGGCAGGTCGTGTCCTAATGCACACTTAGGCCTCTACACCACAAACCAAACACAGCTGCATTTGAACGCACGAGCAAAATTTTCAACGTTTTCTTTTAGCAGGGGGAAAAAAAATAATCCCCCTAGGAAACACTGTACAAAAATATCTCTTCTCTGTGCTTTATGAATGAGAATTCACATAGAAAAAGGCAGGAAATGAGGTAAGGTTGCTTTTTCCCTCGTTCTCTATATTGTGACCACAGCACACACAGACATTTCTAAGTTGAAGACTATAACCGCATACGTGTATATAGCTGCATCTTATCCAAGCGCTGGTCACTTGGGAAAACTTTGAAATTCAAGAATTCTGCAACTCTGATCCTACAACCATTACCAGTTGGGAGCTAACATACATTTCTTTTTTTGTTCATCCTGAAGCTTTGAATTATAATTTGCTCATTAGCCTAATAAATATCTCATCGCTGTGTGGCCCGTAACAGCAGAAACAGCAGTTATTATAACAGTTCCCCACTGCAGCAGAGGAAGCTTGTCTGACCTCAGCATCCCTCAGCACCTTAAGCAAACACAGATCCAGCATAGCCATGATCCTCATGGAGCTTTCCAGCTAACCCAGACGTATGCAAAGCAAGAGGTGTGACCCTCTGGAGTGTGCACAGGCTCTTCGCCAGTCACAGGAGAAATATCCCATCCCTAGAGGTTTCCTCCATCTGCTCCCAGTAAAAAAAAAAATTAACAATCTATGGCACAGGGGCAACACGTGCTGTAAAAAAGGGTTTACTAGCTCAAGTGCTTTGGCTGTGCTGAGCATTTCAGTTGTGACCAACATAATTTCCTGCCATTTCGCTTTTCCCAGGTTGCCTCTACATCTGTCCCGCTTCTATGTGAAACTCCTGTTTATACTTGAACCAGAGCCTAGCAAAAATTCCCTCTTAGAATGGAAGGGTAAGAAAACTAAGAGGTATTAACAGTGAACAGATATTTATTTTTTTTAAAAAGATTCTCAATGCATATAAAAATGACCCCAAAATAATGAGTCTGGTTTTGTTTGGGTTTAAAAAAAAAAAGCTGAGATTGTAATTCTGATTCTGTTGAAACCTCCCCTGGCCCATTCCCAAAACATATGCATGATAAGTGTGATGAGTCTCCCAAATGTACTAAATAGGGCATTTTTGGGACCTCCTCCAAGATCTCTTTCCATCTGTCCACCTCCTGCCCAGCAATTCATCGTGTCCCCCAAATCTCTAACTCCACTGTGTTCTCCAGCCCCAGCACTGGCTCCCAGCTCCATCCTTAATCTGGTCACATCCCACCCCTGAGCAACACCTTTGCTCTCCCTGGAGCTCTCTGATTCCTTTCGCAGACTGACGCCAAGAAAATTCTCCGGTTTTACATTTGCAAAGCCAGGTGGTCCCTGGGGCACAAAGGGGCAGAGCTCACTGCTTGCAAAATGGAGAGGTGCAATCCTATGGCACAGATCTTTGTCTTCTGTTGCAAAACCAGCTATCTATCCCAAAAGCAGAGCCATCAAGTTCTGCCTCCTTTCTACACTGGCTCAAAGTAGCTCCAGGAGCTCACTTGTCCCATTTCTCCTCCAGGTTACTCTTCAAGCGAGGCTGAACCTTCTAGCACTGCTATCAGACCTAATTCAGCCCTGCTGAAATCCCATCATTTGCCTGCACAAAATATGGAAAGAATTAGCACGGATCTTACATGACTACCAATTGTCCCTGTATGCAAAAGATTTAGGTACTGATGTTGCACGTGCCCAGAGGAGGTGGCAGAAAGACTCTTCTGCCTGCGGCAGGTGAGAGATGGACCTGCAATTTTCCTGGGAATCCAGCTTTTTCCCTTAGCCGTCTGATTTACAGCACAATCAATAGGTTTCTGCCCACTGCTGCCACCCCCTTTAGTTTTAGAATTGATGGGCGGCAGCGCTCCAGCGCTATTGTGTTACAGACAAACTGTGAAATGCCACCGAGGCAAGCGCTCGGCTGAGTCACGCACGGTCAGCACACCACCACCAGGCTGGGCGTTGGAAAGCTCTGCACAGACCTGGCTGTGCCAAGGCATCCCTGCTCGCTCCCGTCAGCAGCCCTTGCCAATGCCACTTCTTACCCCACAGAGGTTTTGCCTGCGGAGACGACTATCTTAGGTCTCTCTCCCTCTCGCACACATAGACACACGCACGTGTGTTGCATCTGATTGCTTTGCAGCCTGCGATACTCCATCACACCCTCGTAAAGCTGGGAAATACTATTAAATGGGGATAGCAGAAGAGGGGAAAGGGTAGAGGCAGTCAAGTTATCTAAATATGCTGAAAACAAGTTGTCGGATAACACGTCCAGACAATCCAAGTCCTTACTTCTGCTGAGATGGGCAATCAGGCCCCTCCTGCTTCTTCCCTCCCGGCCCCAGCACGTTTCCCCAACTAGATCTGGCTGAAAAATAGTGTTTTCACTAGGTTAGTTTACCACAGGACACTTACAGCAGTAACAAGGAACGTGGGAGGCAACTGGGTCCGTTCTGTTTGGCAGCCCTGCTGATCTGTATCTGCTTCAACCCACCACAAAGCCATGCCCTTATAAACACCCTGAAACCCACAACCCAAAGCCCAATACCGCCTCATCCCTGAGGCGTGGATTTCAACTCCAAATCATGAATGGTATAGATTAAACACAAGCCTGCTTCCATTCAGGTTTGTCCATCTGCTTCCTTTCCCCCAGCTCAGTCGGAAGGGGTTCAACCCTAATTCCTGCTTTCCTCATCAGACACCCACGGACACAGCTTACAAAGGGGAGCCCTCTGTTGCATCCTCTTCTGGAGATGCAGGGAAGCTAAACAATGCTGTCCGCAGAGGCAGGCTTGGGTTTGAACTGTGGCATGTTGAGTTCTTGCCCAGCACCTTCCCTCCAGCGTTATGGCATACTTTCCTTCCTTCCCCTGAGCTGCACGTGTTGCAAGTGATACTGCATCCATGGCACTGCCGGTATCACTTAATATGAACCTGCAGCTTGACAAGCGATTACTTAGTGCATCACACTAACAAGTACCTGATCATAACCTGCTACCCAGTTCTCCCTTTTAAACACCATTTGAAGGCATTTTCAAGGAAAAAGTTATCCCACACTGGCTTCTGAAGTCAAATAGATATACGAATGCCTTAATTATGCTGCAGTAGATCACACGCCTTTTCAAAGCTTTAAGGAAACAAAACACAAAACAAAACAAGCCTTTCGTCTCCCTCCTCATGGAATGGTCCAAAGGCACGGCTGGATCCTGGCTGCTGGTGAGGAAGCCTGTTCACGCAGCCCCTGGTACTCCCTCCATCTCCTCACGCAGTCCCCAGGCATGACTAGGAAGCAGGATCTGTTTCAGCAAGGACAGCCACCAAAAAAACTACTCTGCCCACCACCTCAGGCGCAAAGCCTCGCTGTAGCTCAGAGGAGGGCCTTTAAGCAGGCAGGCTAGGGGATATTCTGGGCAGCTGGACAACACCACATTCCTTTCCCTGTGAAAACTGTATGAAATGCTGTGTCTTAGACAGACACTTATTACTGCTGAAACTAACACTTTCCAAAAGAGAAAAAACCCCACATTTAGTCCATATTCCCAACTGGCTCAAGCGCTCATATCTACAACGGAAGGAGAAGAGAAACACTAAGAGGAACAAGAGAGGGAAAATAGAGTGTTTTCAGATGAAATGAGAAATGTGAGAGAACTGACAAAACAGAGATGGTCAGCAAGTCTTTTCCAGAGTCACGCAGCTGTACCAGGAGCTTTCTGTAGCAGAGGACAGATTTTATAGCAAACCAGAGAAAAAGCTGCTCTAAAGTAGTCCAAGGTAGGGGGTTGAAGAGCAGGGAAAGTAAAGGAAAAGGGAAGCTCAAGCAGCTGTAATGCCATGACTGGGACCAACGGACGATAAGCTCTAAACCATGTTGGCTGGATGTACGGATAAGCATGAACAGAGATGTCCCTCCTTTTCATCACCAGTGCCTACAGTTCTGGCATGAGGCTCCCTTGATACTTGGGCATGAAGAACAGGTGAAGTTTCTTAGATGCACACACCACCCGACAGGAGGCCTTGCCAAATCACAGCCCCTGCAGCCACAGGACAGATGCACATGATGTGATAAAGTTGCTTAGAAGGTCCAGAAAAAACTGAACTTAACTCAGTTAGACTTTTCTAAGACTAAAGAAAACATCCACAGTGGTATCAGATAGGAAATCAGTTATAAACTAGTACAAACCCTCATATTTCAAAGCATAATAAAGCCAACCAACAGAGACATAAAGTAGCAGCTTCTCTCTCAGGTTTCTTCCTCCAAACTAGCCACGGTGGAGTTGTTCTTCACTTTCCAACCGACACTTGGTCTCAGCTCCAGCATCACAGCTGGCTCCAGCGTCCTAGACAGCATATTGGGCCAAACGGGTCAGTGGTCCAGGCAGTGTGGTGGTGTGCTTCTGGCACCTCACACTACCATGGACATGAAGCAAATAGCATGCTGCTTTGGTTCCACTGAGATACTCAAGCACCCACCTCATAAAGTTTTGGGTGGTGAACTACCTGTTTTAAAACAGATGGTTTTGCCACTGGCAAGAACCTCAAATAGTTCCTTTGAACAAGAGACTTCATCACTAATCTGCCATTTTCAGTCTCACCATAAAGGAGAATTTTGAATTAGGCCTGGAGGCAGAAGAGGTAAGAGACTCCGCTAATTGCTCATCTCTTTCTGACAGCTAATGAAAATCATGCATCTCTGCCAGCTGTTTCGTATTGGTCATCTGCCTGCTAATAGTCAACATCAGTGGACCACAGAAGCAGAAGAGAGACTGCTCTTGAAGGGGACCAAGGCATCAGCACCACACACAGGATCCTAGACAGCAAAACGAACTGTTTTCTCTACATCTCAGGATGTAGCTCACCTTACAGGTTTTGATAAGCAGTTCAACACCTGTCTTCAGGCCTCAGCCAGGCTGGAGAGGAGCTATGGGCTACAGTACCTTCTGGCATCTAGTTTCAGAATTCCACCTGAGGCAATTCATTTATGCTCCTTCTCAGGCCAGGTCAGAAAGGAGAACTAACAGCATCTCACAACTGACAGAGCAGAGACACACAAACTGTGATACTCCAGTCCTCCCAGCAAGATGCCACAGTAAGAGGCTTGGAAGAACAGTTGACAGTGGACATGATTCATACAGCAAGCATCTCGCTCAATTTTGTCCATCATTCATGTTTATCTTATGTAACCAAATCATGAAAAAATTAGTTCAATGGGATATGACATCAAAGTTTGGCCTGCCCCATTGCGTGAACCTGCACCCTAGGCCTCAGATGCAAAAGAGCCCTGTAAGAAATAGGAATAACTTGCAAACATCAGAAGAGCAGATGCTCCTTCCCAGTAAGGCTTACAGCTCATGGTCCTTTCAGGCAGAAACATGGCTTACAACAAAAACTTGGGGCTGGGGACTAAGAAGAAGGATTGAAGTGTAGGGCTACATCTAAGATAAACCTCTTCTAGGGAAACAAGGCAAACACCAGAGAGGTGTTTCTGCTATCCAAAACTCAGCATAGCCCATCTTCACCTGAACTGCCCACCCACAGGGTCTAATCAACAGAAGAAGTGCATGTGCCACTGGTGACGGACAGGCCACACGGGTAAAGGCAGACGAAACACAGAGCCTCACCAAGGTCTGTGACTTCTGCTCTCCCAAGGCACGAGCTGAAAGTCATCACTCCAAAAAGCTAATGGAAAAAAGGGGAACAGTTTGGGCTGGGGGGAAGAAATCAGACTCTATATTTGAGATTCTGGGAGCTGCTAGAGACTAAAGGGCTAGTTGAAGCCTAGCAATCCACTCTGCCAAAACCCCCTATGTGCAGACACAGAACAACGCTGATTTTACACTAGAAACCAGGAAACGAGGTGGAGGGAGAATGCAGGACAGCGCTGTGTTTCTGCATTAGGATTTTTAAGTACACTGCAGGATTTCTGTCTCAGAGTACTCATTGAGTTACATCAGACTGTAATGGCCTGTTGATTTTGAGAGATTACGGCAGTGCTGCTGATGCAGGGGGAGAAGAGATGGAAGGAAAGAGAAGATGTGATGTATCAGCCAGCATGCGCACACATTTCAGATGATTACCTACACTCCTGTGCGAGAGAGAGACAGCGGATTCACAGTGGGACCAGGACCAGGAGGGGACCACGCACAGGATCCTGTTAATAATCTAGGCTGGCAGGGCAGGTGGTTTTGGTCCACCCCTGATCCCCGTTTCATTCTCCCGGGTCAGCAGACGCCAAAGGCAACATTTCTGCAGGGGAGCCCCATCCAGAGCTGGCAGGACCAGAGCCACACGGCATGGCACAGCAAGCATAATGGAGGTGAATCTCGTGTGTTCAACGCACACAGCGCTTTCCTGAGATGGATTCAGTCTCACTCTGCCAGGCTGACAACTTTGCCTGCCTGCCTTTCTCTCTCCTGTATTTCACAGAGAGATGGTATCCTTTCCTTTTCCTTTCTTTGCTCCCGGGCACAAGCAATCAAGAACAAAGGATGAAAGAAAAATGCAGTGGGGGGGAGTGAGGCGGGGGAGGGACATTTGAGAGTTAGGGAGCAATCTTTAGCAGAGAGAAGAGAATTAAAAGAAAAAAAAAAAAGAAAAAAGGAGATGCAGAGGCTTGGAAAAAAACACAATATGCAAATGCGGCAGAACAAAAATCAGAGCTGGAAAAAAAAAATAAAATCACACCAAACAAACCCACCTCTCCATAAGCTCTCTGCCTCTCAGACAGGGGGATGCCATTGGAGTGAGGGGTTCCCAAAGCCTTCTACCGCCCTCCATCTCCAGCAGACACCCCTGGCTCACTGCCGGCAGGCAATCTGCCCTCTGGGGCATAGCGAGGGAAGGGAACAGGGAAGAGTAAAGCGATTCTGGAGCAGTGAAAATCCTTGTTTTCTCTCTGAGGTAGAGAGCTGTGGGGCAAACAGAACCAGCCAGGTGCTTCTAACATGATGTTTGTCAAACAATCTGATTTCAAGCTTCACTGGAGTAGTCCCTCAGCAGCTGCTTTAATCTACAGCAGCACTTCTCCCCCACAGCAGGCTGCATTCCCCTTGTCCCTCCTCCAATCTCCCACCAGGACAGAGGTCCCCCAGAAGCAGAGACTTCCATCCCAGTTGGCAGCGGGTTGCCTCACAGACCAAACCACCTCATGCCACACCACAAGCTAAGCAGGATCAGGCTTGAACTGGAGGTTTCCAAAGGGCATCCAGCTGCACCAGGAAAAGAGAGATTTTGCAGCTGCAGATGACAGTACTGCTCTCAGTGCAGAGCCCTCACGCTGCTCAGAGGTGGGTGTCAGCAAAGGTGGCCTCTTCCCTCTGGACTGTGGGGTAAATAACTCATCCATCAGCTTGTTCATTAGTGACATCGTAGCTGGTATTGCGTTATGACAAGCCATAGTGCAGTTACCCTTCTACTCATCATCATTTATTTCTTCTCCTTCCAAGGCATGGCAAAACATCAGTGTGTGCTCCTCAGCTGGGAACAGCGAGAGGTGTAAAAGGGAACTAGGAAGCAGCAGGATTCCAGGCTTTTAGGCCAACTCTGGGGCTGACTCACCTGAAATGCCACTTCTTAGCACCAGTAGTACTCTCACATCAACAGCAGCTCCTTTCCCCCAGCTTTCTGTTCTCCTTCCTGCCCACATTTCTACTCCAAATATTACTAGTTGTTTTTCCAGTTCTGCCTGCAAACACCTCAAGCTGGAGACCTATAAGCTATGGGTTGGTCTTTACAAAATAAAACATTAATAAAAAATTATCAATATCAGAAAAATGGATTACTACTTTTATTTACTACCAAGGAGCATCATTTAACTTAGTAAATATTAACTGCCTAGAACCACAAGTCACAGCAAGTGCCAGTTAGAAAACAATTTCAGGAAGCTGGCAAATTCCACAGCAGAGGTGTCTACCCACCGGTGGGGCACGTAAAGGCAAAGCCAAAGCCTCACACTGTATTTTACAAAGGACTGCAGATATCAAGGTAGAGCAGAGAAGGGAAGCTGTGCACGTATTGAGGGCAGTAAGTTGTCTAAGGGGAAAACAGCAAA
The DNA here is from genome assembly GCA_013399095.1 of Psophia crepitans. Lineage (NCBI taxonomy): Eukaryota > Metazoa > Chordata > Aves > Gruiformes > Psophiidae > Psophia > Psophia crepitans. Next base: position 437,444 of record VWZZ01001872.1, read on the forward strand.
GAGAACAAAAACGCAGTGGTGAGGAGGGGAGGGAGAAGAGGACAACACGTTTTAGCAGAGATCTGTGCCAGGCAGATCGGGAACTGCACCTGCCTGCAAAGGTCTCTCACAACTTCAGTGAGCGGAGTGGCTCCCGGCACCAGCTGTACTTCCCAGGAGCAACCTTGCTCCCAAGTGCGACTCCCCCACCCCAAAGACCCGCGGGAAGGCAGAGCGGGAAGACATATGATGTCTCAGTTCACATCTTAGCTAGGTCTGCGTCCCCATCAGTAAGAACCGCCACCACAACTGACACTAATTGGTTCTCTTGTCATGCTGCAGAGGTGACAAGGACCACATGGGCACAGACAAGAAGCCTTCCTCTTCCCGGTCCCCTCAGGTCACAGCTAGGTACCCTGGTAGAACAGTGCGTGTGCATCACTGGTATTGCCATGATGTGTGTGTGATGCTTGCTCCATGAATAAAGAGCATCACTATCTGGAGCTGTCGAGCCTGCGTCACTCACTGCAAGAAGCAGGGGGGGGGGAAGACAACTACCAGCTTAAACCAGATTTTACTGGTAGGAGCACCACCACAATCCAGGCTCTCGGGGACTTTACAAGAGAACCTGAAACGTTACCAGCTGCACTTGCAGCCTCCGTGCCCTCCTTCAGCCTGGAAAAACAATAATTAGCACACGTGTGCGTTAGTGCATGCATGTGTTTGCATGCGCCTGCAGTGCAAACATATACAATAAACAGAGTGAGGAAGAAAGAGATTGTTCTTTGAAGCTCAAAGAAGCTATTCGTAAAAATCAGCGTGCAAGTGAGAATGAAACATAGGCAAGAATTACTTTCATCTTTCTGGGAGGGAGAAGGGGGCAGGGAATTAAGAGCACACACACCCCCCAAGCAATGCCCAGAAAGAATTATGCTGCTTGTGATAAATGCACTTTTCTGGTTCTGTGAAAAATCTGACATAATGAAAGTACCTTGAATGCAATTACCAGCACTTGTTTAGCATGGCAGGGCATTGCACTGCCACTGGGCTCGCTCCTCTCTGCTCCCAATTAGCATGCCAAGTACTCCAGCCACACACATGGGCTCACGGGTCAGGGATTGGCGCGGAGGAGCAGCAACCAGCTACCTGCCCTCCAATGAGGGAGCAAGCGATGTGCTGGAAAGCTCCGGCTTCCTTCATTTTACATCCTCCCATCCCTATCACACTCTTTTCCTCCACTCCTCCAGGGTCTCTGGAGGCAGTGATAAAAACCGCAAACTCTCCCCCTCCTCTCTCAGCTGGTCTCATTCACGGCTCATGGCAGACCCAGTTTCCTCTGGGGACTCACTAATGAAGACGGCCAACGTTAATCTCTTTCCCCCTCCCTGACGGGTCGATTTATAGTTCCACGGAGAGTCCTGGATTGCAGCCAGAGGGCTTGACACATTCTTCTTGTTCCAAGACGGAAGGGGGGGGGGAAGAGACAGGCTTGCGCTCACACACACACACGCTGAAGACACACACGCACATTTATGATTTGGATTTAGCTGGAAGATGCAGCTGGAAAACCTGTTTACCTGTTCCGAAACAGCAGCTGAAGGGAACAGTAACCAACAGCGCTTTTGTGTATATGTGTATACTCCAAACATCTTTGTGTTTCCATAGCACCTCTTTCAGCCCAAAGACCCCAAATCTCAGGGATCACTCCCTCATCACCAGGATGAAATAAAGCATCGGTTGTGTGCCAGCAGCATTACCCGTGAGTCATTAGGAGAGGAAGCGAATGATAACTTCTCCAGGATAAACGGCAGGGGGAAGGGAAGGGGAAATTTTAGATGGGCAGAAAGTAATGAACTGGAATCTGGCCAGGACACCGAGGTTATTGTCCCCTCATCTCGTGAAAAGTGCGGTGGGGATCTTTAACAATCGATTGATCAAAGCCTTGGCTCTACCTCTCATCCACAAGAGGTTCCAGCAGCAGTTGCATCTTCTCCAAGAGTAATGCTGGCGCATGGGCTCAGGAGCGGCTCACAGAGAAATGCACAGCTCTGGTACCTCACACCTGCCTTTCTACGGCGCTGCATGGCATTGCTTGCACTGAAACTCCTCGGACCTGTCATTACCACGGCGGCACCTTCAAAGGAAACTGGAGAGAAGGAAAGACTCGGAAATTTTTTTACCTCTAAGCTATAAGGGAGTATCCCTTCCTCGCCACCAGCATTTCATTTTTTCCCCATTTGTCAGTAGCTGCCATAGCCTCGCCACATCACCTAACTTCACGCTATTTGTTTAGTTCGGTTCCCCGTCCTCACACCGGACTCGCCTGCAATGACAGCAGGGCTCTGCTAATAGGGTCAGTCAGTGAGCTACTGCTGCAGAGCCGCAGGGGAGCACAAAACACTGGCTTTATTCCTGTAAGACCTATACATTACCTCCTCGCCCCCACCCCCTCAGGAACCAAGTGGCGGATTTAAAAGGAGCACTGTCAAGTCATTTAGGCCCATTATTTTGCACTAGAAGAAATGGCCTTTACAAAGCTCAATGGAAGCACACTCTCATTCCATCTTTAAGTAAACTTGAAGGTTTCAATTGCGGGGCTGTAAACCACAATGCAAAAAAGCACAGACAAATAGATCAGATCAGATATGAGACTGCCCAGACACAGAGTTCCACTTGCCAAGCTGACTGCAGAGCAAAAATAGAAATGAACGCTGCACATAATTACAGTATTTTACATTTCCACTGCACTTTCCATCCTGAAAGATCCCCGAGTGCACACACATGTGCATGCATGTGCGTACAGAGAGGCAGGACGCTGGGAAAATTCACTTGCTTGTGAAAGAGACCAAGAAATCGTCGTTCAGTAATAACAGCTTGTACTGAACCTTCATTTGTACTGAGCCTTCATTAACACACACACACACGCTCATAGAAAATCATCATAATGTGAAACAAGACTAAGCCAAGCCACAGCAATCTGTAGATCAGCAGCTCCAGCACCTCTGCTGCTGCTCAGTGTTTCCCCCAAACCAGAAGATTAGAAACTGATCTTTTATTAGATCTCACCCTCTGCTTCCCAGCAAAGCCCAAGGTGCCAATTCCACTTTGCTACTGCAGGGCAGGGGCAGCTCTGCAGCTGTCGATCCTCAGCCTTCCCCTCTCCCGCGGTCGAGCGCTTTGCAGCCTGTAAAGCACGCGCATCCTCCAGCCCCATGGGCTGCAACAGCCCCATTTTGCAGACAGCAGAGCATCTGAACAGGGGAACCAAAGCCAGGGACAGTGCCATAACCGTCCTCCTTCCCTCCTGACAAAAGCACCAGGTACACACGAAAGTGTCAGGTACAAAGGCCCATTCTCTACCTGCACGCCACCCAAACTGCTCTGAGCAAGGATGAAAAGAAAAGGGCCAGGGGAAAAAAAAAAAGCATTGGAAGATGAGCAGGAGCAGAGACATGATGCTCTGGCAGACACCTCTAACTTTCTCAGGAGGCTGGGAGGTAGGGGAGGAAAATGCAGGCGCTAGCTCAAGCCTCAGCCTGGGATGCTGGGTCACTCCCTTCTCTCTCCTGCATGTCTGTGGCAAGTCAGTTCTGTCTTCCACATATTAAATATCTCATAGCGGTTTTAAACTCCCATCTGAGCACACAGGCGTTTCGATGTTGACTTGTGGCCAAGCATATGAAGAATGGGGGTAGGAAGTTCAAGAGGAGACAGAGAAGGCGGCGGCTCTGAGGGCACTACAAAAATGAACTGATAGTTCAGGAGGAGGGAAGGAAACAGTCTGAGGTTATGAAATGATACAACAGCTGGCTAGAGATCGCTGAGATTTTTTATATTATTTTTTTTAATGAAAAACAGGAATCTCACCAACAATACAATGTAATCAAGCACAGTATGCAACTACTCGTTCAGCGAAGAGCCTCCCTGCTAGCAGCCTTAGCCCTTACACTAGCATGAGGCGGATATCTGCTTTTGATGCCCCTCAGAAAAATCTGTGCACTCAGCAACACACTGCAGTCATGTCTGAGGCTCAGTGAACGACCGGCACGTGCCCCTCTCAGCGGAGATTTTGGAGAAGAGATTTTGTCAAGGACACTGCAGCAACACCCTCCCCTGTACTTAGGGAAACAGCTATGGGACTGTTAATGTCCAGAGAGGACTCCAGGTTTTAATAAGGTCACATCTGAAAGAACCCCACATAATAAGCTGCATGGAAGTCAATTTATCGACCTCAGCGCACAGGGCTAAGTCAAGCCTACCGGGATTCAAAGTTGTGGTTGCAGGATGCGTAGGTAATTCATACCTGGTGCTCGAGGCCATCCCCTCTGGCTACAAACGGGAGACCAATCTGATTTCTTAAATTTCATTTCATTTACTAGCCCAGTGCATTACTCAGGAATGCAAGGCAGAGCCTGCTTAAAATAGGATTTTTATTTTGACAATGTCACTTTAACAACAAATAGCTAGCTGCTCAGTGCCCTTAGCGGGGAGACAGCAGGTGCTCACTTGGCTGATTTAGCAGCAGCCGCAACTGCCACCACGAGCTGCTGGGTGCAGTTCACCGGCTGCAATTCCCTACTCCCAACGGGACTGCAGACTGCCAAGGAGCAGAAATGGTTTACAGGAGTGACAGAAGAGGTGTGGGGGCAAGCCTGGGGTAAAGGATTATTAAATTAATGAACAATCATAGAATCATTTATGTTGGAAGAGATCTTTAAGATCATCAAGTCCAACTATTAATCTAGCACTCGCAAGTCCACCGCTAAACCATGTCCCTAAGTGCCACATCTACAGAGTTTTCTAAATACCTCCAGGGATGGTGACCCCACCACTTCCCTGGGCAGCCTGTTTCAGTGCTCAATAACCCTTTCCATGAAGAAATTTTTCCCAAGAACCAATCTAAACCTCCCCTGGTGCAACTTGAGGCCATCGCCTCTTGTCTACTGCTTGTTACTTGGGAGAGGAGATCGACACCCACCTGGCTACGACCCCCTTTCAGGGAGTTGCAGAGAGCGATAAAAAGTCTCCCCTCAGCCTTCTTCCCTCCAAGCTAAACAACCCCGGTTCCCTCAGCTGCTCCTCATATGGTTTGGTGTCATCATCAGCTTGATGTCATCTGCCTACTGACTGAGGGTGCACTCAATCCCCTCGTCCAGACCATTGATAAAGATATTAAAGAGAACTGGCCCCAGTACTGAGCCCTGGGGAACGCCACTTGTGACCGGCTGCAACCGGATGTGATTCCATTCACCACAACTTTTTGGGCCCAGACACCCAGCCATTTTTTTACCCAGACCTCACTGCCACTTCACTGGGACACCCTTGTTGGGCCTCAATGGGCACCCACATCAGCTACCTTCCCCCAGCCCTGTGTGCTCCCCTTCCTGCGTAAGGGAATTAAACACCATGGTCAGGAGATCCCTTTCCCCTCCCAGAAACATGTCCACCTTTTATCTGTGTGCAACATCAGCAAGGCACTCCATGGTCTTCTGAGACCCTCCCCAATGGCTTCCTGTTATGAAATCAAATCAGTGTCTTCAGCTCTGCCTTAGTAAACGACGAGAAAGCAAGAAAAACATGTTGTACAGCCTTTTTTTGGTAAAGCCTACAGAAAAGCAGGGCTATGGCAACACATCTTAGCAGAGGTGATGTTACACCAAGTGGCTTGTGGCATGGGATTACTAGAAATGCCCTTAAAATAATCTTTAAAATAAAAAATAGACAGGTGCATATGACCATGGTTTGGCTTTTGTCTGGTTGGTTTAGTTTGGGATTTTATTTTATTTTTAAAAACATACCACATAAAGAACTCAAGATAAAAATTCTGTCCATTTCCTTCACCTCCCCCATCTTCCCCATCTAGCAATTAAAGTTTTTTTCTGGCTGAAAGACTCCGACAATCAGCGGACCAAGAAAATTATGTCCTCCGAAACAGTGAGAAACTGAAAGCTGTGATGTTAAAAGGGAATGGAATTTTACTCAGCCCATGTCAGATTCTGGTTGGTTTTCACTTGCTTTTGCTACTGTCTATACCGAGACTTGTATTTATTTTGTTGCTTTAAGCTGAAGACAGTCAGCAGAGTCAAAACTCTCCTACCTGCAATTAAAGTATTAGAACTCACAGGAAAATCCATTATACCTCAGCAGCAGTTCTCTAAGCCCCCCAAAAAATCAAAACACAGAGCACGCATTACTCTTCATTGTAACAGCCTTAGATATATCAGGCTTGATGACAGAACCATTTTTTGAACCATTTTTTAAATCCACCGGGGTGGGGGGGAAGAGGCGGGGGGGAGATAAACTGGTACAAGCCCAGTGTAAAACAAATATTCCCTTTGGGTCATCTTTAAAATTAATCTGAATATGACACTGGAGAGCTCGCTTAAGGAGACAAACAAAAACTTCCAATTGTTTTATAAGCATACTATCAGTGGAAAAGGCCTGAGTAAAAATAATACTGTATGACTGTGTTAGCTGACTGTTATTGTTGGCTACTCAAGCAAAGTAGGGCTTCGACAACCCAGAATTTACAGGACTGGGAGCCTGGTGGGTCTCTGGTTTTGATTTTGTGCCAATTCACATTCACTCATGCTCTTGGATAAGTCATGATGCCGTCAGCAACTTCAGCCCAGCTGGAAAACTGGGTTAAGAAAGCGGTGGACGCTCACCTAAAACTAGGGCTTGCCCACACGGAGAACACACAGGAGAGGCAAGCTGAAGCACTTTAAGCAGACGGGTGAAATGGCACTAAACCCCTCTGTGGACAGATTTATACAGAACGCAAATGTGTCCCTGATTTGCCTGCTTCACTACTAAACCGATTTTTACTAAAGCAGCTGAAAGTTAATTTAAATCTAAACAAGGGTATGGTCAGATCAGCCAAGCAATCCGGTCAGTGTGGGCTAACGAGTTGCCGTCCTTTCAGTTAGATATCGGTAACTCACCATATGTGCTTCCTGTCTTCTGTAACGCAAAGAAACTTACGGTATCCTCAGAGAAATCTCCCACAAACTGTTTTTGTGCTAGTTAAAAATCAGAGGGGACAGTTTGGCTGGGAGACAGCAATCTGGTACGTTGGCAGGGGCAGGCTACAAAGGATGTCCCTAGAGTTGCCAGTCTAGCACCACTCCTCAGCTCCAAGATTCAATAGTCAAAAATTTCATTTTCCCCCAAAAAAAACAACAGAAACACAGCTCTGACCTTGCTGGGCTGATGCCTCAGGAACACCCAGACGTAATGCCCACGAAGAAGGGGCACTCATATGCAGCAGGACATCTTCCAGCACCACAGTCATTTGACAGAAAGAAGCAGCCAGGCAAGGACTGTTGGCAACTCTCACGCATGCTAGTTCAGGACTGGGCAGGGACTCAAGAAAACGACTTCGCAACCTCCTCCCAACAGTGACCCCAGTCGGGCACTTGCCTCAACAGATGCTGGCAGGCCTTTATGCCTTTGACAAGAAGGGGCCTCTTGTGCATTGGCTTCCTCACTTGCAGGAGGCCTCCCAAACCATGTGGGCTCAACACTGGGTGGATGGACCTCTTGTGAGGAGAATGAAGAGCTGAGCTTGTCGCTGAATACAGGGGAAATAAAGAGCTGGCACAGGAGCTTTCCTGAGGAACAACAACTTGCTGGTACTGAAGAAAATGCTGGTTTAGTGTCCACCTGATTTTCTGTTCTTCATGCCCCTGGGTTACATCACCCTCAATTGGCATTTTGCAATAATGATAGCGCAAGGATGGAAGAGAACCACCACTGCTTCGCCAGCCCTCCTGTGGTAGAAGCCGCTGGGGGTGGCCTCAGTTCATCGTACCTGTCTGTACCCTAACCCCTTCACCAGGGCCATCTTCTCCCAGCTGCTCTATCTAACCTGCACGCACCAGCGCTAGGGCTCCTGGCTGCTTGTTCTCTCCCACTTTCACCAGGGCTACGCAGCATTAATTCTTCACCAGCAGCTCTCGCTCTCCTCGTGTGTGTTCCTCCTCACAGCTCCATCAAAAACACCTTTGCTCCAACCTGCTGCCTAGCAGTGCAGCCCCAGCCACTGGGCTCCTGACCCCCAGGACCCACAGCTGTCCCAGCCCAGATGCCCCCTAGCCCCAGTGGTGCTCTGCATGCGTTTGGAACAGGAAAGCAGCAAAGATCCCCATCGTCCCCGGGAGCCGGCTCGGACCATCAGCCTCATCCTGCCTGCAGCTTAACTAGCACGTTAAGGCTGGAAGGGGAAAATGCCTGGTGCTCCCCCCTCCCTGCTCCCGCAACTCCCTGTGCAGCCCTGCCAGCTCCCTCCCCTCCCCAGCTCACCACCGTAGCATAAACCCTTTTGTTGCTCGTCAGAAATACAGCAATTATTTCAGAAAAATCTCTCCCCTCACCACTGGTAGAAAAATACCAGAGTCTGAGACAGTAGCTCTCTTGATGATTGCAGACAGTGGAATATTCCAGAAAAAGAAGAAGATTTGGGGAGGGGGAGGGGAGGAGGTATCTGGGATCCAATCTTCTTCCTCTCCCTGCCAACCCCCCTCTATCTCCAGCAGATTTCATTTGTATCATCAGGATTTCTGTGAAATTTTCACTCAACCCTCCCTCTCTCCTATTTCAACTCCTGGCTAAGCTCAGTCAAAGGTACACGAGAATAACATGCTGCTCCTCTTCTCTCACAGGCTGGACAAATAAGTCTTCAGCTAGCCACATGCAAGCCATTAAAAATATATTAACATACCCAGCAGGGTCTGTCACTTTTTCTTTTCTCCCCCCGCACCCCCCCCTTCTTAAACACAGACAAGGAAGAAATCTTGCCACAGTAACAAGAGGTTTTCATCAAGTCTCATTACCTCAAGCACAGCCGTGCACCACAGCCCCCACAGAGAACAGCCTTCGGTTCCCGCTGTCATTAAAGGAACGAAGATCTTAAACAAAAATTAAACCCAGGACAGCATGAAGTTGGGAGCACACAAATGGGTAAGGCAGGGAAGGGTGCGTGAAAGCTGCGTGGAAGAGCGGGAGCGGAGCCATCAGACAGGGCTCCACTCAAGCGGCTTGGGAGGGATGAGGCAGGTTAAACACGTCCCGCAGAGCAGGGCAGGGACAGGCGTTTTCAAAGTTTCAAGCCAGCATCCAGAGGTATGCTCTATTTCCCAGAAACTTGGTGACATAGCAACACCCTGGAACATTAATGAGGCTCAGGGTAAAACAGACCAGCAATTACGATAAGCAAGTATTTTTTTCTGAGATATTGCATAACAAGGATGATTTTGCACACTCCGACACATGCCCATTTTTATTCCAGAGGGTCCTCAACACTTCACAAGCATTGTGGCCCACGCTTGCTGGAGCGGCTGCACAGCACATCTTAACCTGCAGCAGCTGCTCTAAGCCTGAAGCAGGTGGCTGCTGGTGGCACTAGTTTGGGAGAAGGGTTTGCAGGGCGGGAGACAGCAACTCTACATTTAAATAAGGGATTTCTATACCAGGGGGCTGTTAGTCAAAGGGCTACCAAGTCAAAGTGCCCTTAAACTGTAGTTTCTCAAGTATTTCTTTGGGCAAATCACTGCTTTAAGCAGCTTTCCTCTCCACCCTGGCTACTTTAATCCAGATCAATTCCCCGATCCAGTCCAGTGTGCAGCAGCATGTTCAGCAGCACCGGCACAGCTGAACAAGCAGCTCAGGAGCAGCAGCAGCAGGGGCTGCTAAAAACAGGGCTGCTACACCCTTGGATTCAACAGGCACAGCACTTAGCCCCAGGAGAGCAAGACACTGCATGCAAATCCCATGAAAACAAAGATAAGGGAAGAGAGATACTTCATGCATGGCTAACTGGAAAGAGATGACCTGAGCCAAACAGGACGTAAAAACTCAAAAAACTGGCAACAGCGTGGCCATGTTTTATGGACCTCTAGATGAGACATAAGTTTTATTTCTCCCATGGGAATGGGAGAAAGCAAAAAGCTCTCCCTCGTGAAGCAGGCAGTGCAGTCAGGAAAGGCAGACCTATGCAGATGAGCTGATGATAGTAAAGCACTTATGAAAGGTGGACAAGGACCTCTGAGGAGCAAGGAGAATGATGAGAATCCATGGCAGGTGAGGAGCTGGAGCTGTGCAGGGACACCACAGACATAACTCCCTGGCAGAGCAGTAAGGAGCAGAAGGGAGACAGAACATGAACTGGATGACACAGGGATGTAGAGGGGTCCAGTCCAGGTGCAGAGGAGGGGGATCAGGAGAAACAGTAAGGAAGCTACTTCAGTTCTCTGGTGTTGTGAACAGGGTCATTGTCCAAACCGTTTGTATACCCTCTGGTTCTGGAGTAATTACATCCATTCTTTAAAAAGACATTACACAATGAGGTCTACTGGTATCACAGAAGCAGACAGAGTAAGCAAAATGTCTGATCGCACTAGGAACAGATCAGAAAATAGCGCTGTTTTCAAAATGATACAATGCAAGTCAAAGACATATTTGCCTCTGCAGCACTGAAACCTGCTCTACTCATGCTACCTTGGAAAGGGAATACAAGGAACTGAGGGGGTCTAGCAAATTGCAGCAAAGAGACGAGACGTGGAAGACACCAAACGCTTACGTGAAGTCCACACATGCAAAACAGCAGCCATGTACTAGGGGGAAAAATAAAAGTCTTCTAGTGCAAGCAGACTACAGCGCATACCAGGGCTGTGACACAGTGGGTACACGCTCTTCTCCCCAGGAAACCCGTCCGTCCTCTCACAGCCAGCACCACAACCTGCCATCAGCCATGGGAGAGAGCCATCCCTTGAAGAGACAGCAGGGCAGACTCCTTCCCCACACCTGCCAAATGATACACTGCACACACTTCACTGTGGAGCCTCACGGGTGGTATTTCCACAGCTTCACAGATGAACAGCTTGGCTGGGTTGCTCTTCCTAGCCACTTCAACATAGATGGCACAAACTCTGTCGTGTAAAAGTAATCGAGAGCCCTACTTTAAACTGATGGCAGGAATATACTGGAGACTTACCCACATTCCCGAGTTTGACAGCGACGTAATTAGGTCAGGGGATAGCCGTGCTGTAACAGATTCCTTGGACTTGGCTCTCTACCCAAGGTAGAGACGCACACAAATGCTGCTTCAGCTTGTATCTGCTCACTTGCCAGCAGCCTGGATTCTTGAAAACCTACTCCAAGTTACTAGTCCGTCTCAGATCACAACTCAGGCCCTTGATGTGGGCTCCCAGCTCTGTACTTCTGCAACAGCCTCCAACAGCAGCGCTAAGGACAGCTGAGTTTGAGCCAAGGTAGAGCTGCCTGCAGCTGAAACAGGCCTGCAATAAATGCCAGGGGAGGAGGAAGGGGGGGGTAGGCGCTAGGCAGCACGTGCAAGGAAGGCACTTGTATTGATGCAGGCTAAGGTCATCCAAGGGACCAGGAGTTTGACACCCATGATTAAAGAGTAATCAAGAAATGTTTCCTGACAGCAGTGAAGTCTATCAGGCTGTGGAACAGGCTCCCAAGGGAAGCAGGGAAGCCTCATCCGGCTGTCTCTGTAAGGAGTGGCAGGACAAGCAGCAGAGAATTGAGCCCCAGGACTGGTGAGACAGCCTGATGGGGCCAATCCCACCAGACACTTCTTTCAGGAGTAACACCAACTTAAAAAAAAAATCCCTCCACCACTCCTGCGACATCCTCTCCCCAGTTCTGCCAACACTGCTGCGTGCAAGGCAGCACCATAGACTGGATTGTTATAGCCTGGGTTGTTTCACATATTTAGAAGGATGGGGCTTCTGACCCACATCAGGTCACTGATATATTTTACACCACGGTCCTACCAATGGTTGCATCCACATAACCAATGAGATGACAATGGCGGTACCATACTGAATGTGAGGTGGGAGGTGAGGAAACAGGAATTTCGTAAGCTGTGCTATAGGTATCTTTACACTAATCCTGTGTGTGTGAATTCATGCAAAGAAAAGCAGTGGAGGATGCCACGAGGATGGAGGGTGCTAACTAAACCATGATTTAGCATGGCCCAACTTGCATAATTGGACATGACCTCACATACATGGAAATGATCTTAATTTACAGCAGAGAATCTCACTCTTAGTGATGTATCTGGTATCAAGGAAGTTTCTGACACACTGGGCCAGTACGAACTCAGTGTTTTCGATCTGAAGGACAGTCTCAGTTTTGACTTTATTTAATGTTTAGTTGCCTCCCTTAAACATTTCCTTTTTATATTTTTTGAATGGGTGAAAGATCAGCTTAGTTTTGAACTGTGCAGGTCAGCAGGAATGCATATTTTGCCTCACTTAAAGCTAGTAGTCACCTGTCTTTGGCTTTGGGGGTGTTTTTGGGGGGCTTCGGTGGTTTTTGGGTTCTTTTTGGTTTGCGGATGGGGGGGAAGAGGTGTTAAGAACATCGCTAAGTTCAAAATTAATGTCTCAACTTGTAACACACTTCCCCCTCTCCCACAACACTGGTTGCAGAAGCTACCCACGGCTGACACTAGTCATGAAGCTCCATATGGTTCTGCTTCCCTTCATTTTTCCTCAGCCTGACAAACTTTGGCACTGCTCAGGTTTTCCTGGTCCTTGGGAAACAGGAGAAATTCCAACAGTTCCAGCTTCTTCCTTTGCTTTTACAAAGCTCCCACGGTGCCATCTATGAAAAACCTATTGTAATGCCAAAGTGCAATGGCAAAGCATGAAGGCAAATTTGTCTGAATATCACTGGTGCTGTAGAGTTTTTCATACTGCACTTAGCATTGGTAACAATTACTTACACTGCATTAGAGTTGAAGGACCTCAGTAACATCAGGGTCACTCATGCTCAGCACAACATGCACGTACAGCAACAAACGTCTGTGCCTGACTAACAGGCTGGTAAAGTTATTTTATTTAATGTAGAAAGGCTTCCAAATGGAGTATCATTTTAAAGCACCCATGAGTTGACAACAGTTTGTACAATTATCACAAACGACTCAAAGAAAGCTTCCAGTACACCCGGGAAGTAACCATGCACACAGCGAGTACCCCGTACGCACCATAACTCAGCAAGTGCTTTTTGCAGCTCCCTTCTACACTCAGTCATGAAGGATATAGATCATTACAGCCTCCAGCTATAAAGCTTTAGCACACAGAGTAGCAGCTCACACTTTTAGCTCTGGAGATCCCCAGTTCAATCTGCTGCATGTCAGCCAAGAGGGCAGCTGTCATATAATTACAGCCACAACTTTGCATGTGAAAAAGTAGGGAGAGTGAACAGAGATCTTATTATAGAATTCTGGTTGCAACCTGCTGAACAGCTCCCTATTTAAAGTAACTTCGGGGGGGGCGGGAAGGGGGAAGGGAAAAAAAAAAAAAACCCCAACAGTCTTCCGCCTCAGCTTCCCAATTCTTTCTGTTTTGCAGAAGAAATCAGTGCTGCTTTGCAGTCTTTTGTTACAAACACATGTGTACATTAGACAAAGCACACAAGTGCAGAGCCAGGAGTAAGGCTTTAGCCACTTATCAGTCAAAAAAGAAAAATTCTCACTGCTGCAACCAAGACATCTGAAGTCCAACAAGGCATCTTAGTTTCTTTCTGAACTATAACCATTCACCGGCACCCAAGCCATTTGCCTATGCAATTTAAGTATTAACATTTAAGCTCGAGAAATCTTAACTCAGTTACATCTTGTTTTCTTCAAACTGTACATATAAGCTCTCAGGGAGACTTAACAAAACAGAGAATCCAGGAGGAGAGTATGGTTGAACTACAAAGGTACAAACCATGGCAAAAAATTTGGTCTCAAATGAAATGATATTTTAATGAGGACAACACAAAACAATTAGACCAAGTTTCTTCTTATCCATTAATCTTTCTGCAGATCCTTCTGCACACACACAGCAATTTTTGAGCCAAACTTTTTCCCAAGCCAAGAGGTTCAAAACCAGAACTTGAAACAATGAAATCCAGTTCTAAAGAAACATTAGTTTTCCCCCAACAATTATTCTAAAAATCTGTCTTTCCTCAGTAAAGCTATTTCAGGCTTAAGATAGACTAAATTATTTGCAGAACATTCTCCTCTCCTAGCCAGTCTCATCCACCTATCCATGATCCAGCAGCACAAGAACCCATGGATCTCCCATTGTCTGGAGTGAAACAACCACCTTCGACCACCAGCAACAGATGAGAGCTAACTTTCCAACTTCTTGCGTTTGCTAAATACTTACCTGCTTGCTAAATACTACTCAAAGTAGACTGATCTGACTGAAACTGTTCAGTACCTGCCTGCAAGAACACAGACTGGCTGAAACACATCAATTAGGTTATGCACGCTACACTAGTGGCCCTTCAAAACTCCCCAAAACACAGGGCCATACTTCCAACAGGATTTGAAGTACCACCTAGGAGACAGCCAAGCTGGAAGATGTTCAGACAACTTCTAACACCAAGCGCAAGACTGCAACAGTTAACTCCAGAATTCACTAACAGTTTGTATTTAAAGCAGCTGAATTTTCTGGTGACACCCTTTCATCAGCCTCCTTTCTGAAAGCCCGTTTTCATTTGGTTCACAGAGTCTTCTGCTCCTCACCTCAAGCAAGACATACTCAGGAAACACACAATCTACCCGACCACCTCCCTCCCTTTAACAGAAGGCGAGGGAGACAATCGAGGACATGAAGCCCAGTTTTGAAGAAAGCTATGTGCAGCTGCAGCAGCACAGAAACATTTGGGGCTGATTATACACACGCAGCAAACCCCTGGCTGGGCTCATCACACAGAAGGGACCCATAAAAAGTTCACCTCTCCCTCACCTACTGCAACCAGGCAAAGCTCACGAACATCTGAACCACACTTGTTGCAGACGTCCAATGAAAGCAGTACAACCCTATGCAGAGTTGACTGAAATGAGACACCGTTATGCTATTTTCTGGTATTATTTCTGTAAATTTAGCACTGCTAAAAGGTTCCAGACAGACATTCTCTGGAGACCAAAATCCTTTGCCTACTCTGAAAAGATATGCAGAGAGAACAGCAGCAAAACAGAGACGTACTTTTCTCATCTCTCCCAGCCTGCCAAGGCTGAAATGACTGACAAAGGTCCAAAATGAGGGACACACATAAATTATTAATATTGCACTAGTAGTCTCGCTGTTGCTGTGACAGTCTAAAGACTTAACAGAGGCAGGCTCTGCAGGGAAATATTATTTTACTTCAAAATCATTCATTCAGGAAACTTACATACTGAGGAGAAAAGAATCATTCTGCAGCACGCTCTGTCAAACCCCTCAGCTTTAAGACCCTTCGTTTCTAAGGCAAAAGCAATTTTAACAAGAACAGGAAATCAACGTGAAGCATAAGGCACTTTGGATTTCAACTGAGCAGCACTGGAACAGCATTACTTCCAGACACAAACCCTAACACACATCTTCTCATGCCTGACCTGGAAAGTCCATCCCACTTCCATGAGCCAGGTAAGTGTTTTGTCTCTGCAGTCTCTCTGCTGAAATAGCCAAGCGGCATACCAGTGAGAGGGCAATGGCTAGCCCCGCACTAGCAAGTGGACAGGAGCCAAAAAGCCACTTCAGTTTCCTGCTTGGGCTGCAACCTGTGCTGTAAGCCCATGCAAGGCTCCGCATTCACGTTCTCTCCAACCTTTTATTTTTTTCCAGGTCATTCCAGGTCTCATGCTATACCTGCTGCCACAGCAGCCAAGTACCCGTAAGCAGCACACAGAGAGACGCGGCTTCCTACTGACCTATTTGCTTCCTCTTCCCTGTTGCAAGGGGAACAGTTTATGCACGGGTATTAGTCTGTTTTACGTTAATTTCTAGAACTGGGACAAATGACTTGAACTTTGACATTTCTGAAAGAAGTTAAATTATTTTCATCTTTCTTAGTAATCAGAATAGATTTACTTTTCATTTAAAACACCAGATTTCCCTCCCAAAATATTTGAAGTGGTTACTGAAATGTTTTCTTTACCAAAGCCCTGCAAAGCCTCAAAATTATTAATAACATTTTGAATATAAAGAGGCACAACATTGCTCCATACCAATAAAAAAAGAAAGCAGTCAAATTTTCACACAATAATCAATTTCGAAAAACAGTACTTTCTATTAAAAATTCTTGCATTTAAAAAACCCAAAAAGGTTTCCAATAACTCTAGACACTGATGGGGGCAAAGAAAAAACAGACCCTACCCCCAGTTGGATGGCATTCCTCTCTTTGGATGCAATGTGGTAACATTTGAATGACGCATCTGATCCATTCCAAAACTCCAGGCGATGTTTTAATCATCAATGGGCAGAATCCTGTTAGTTTTCAGGGGAAAAAAAAAAAAGAAAAACAGAGTAGAATATGGAGGCACAACACAGAGCACCTGGTGTTTATCTAGCAGATCCAGCTGATTTAGCTGGTCCATAATAATAAACAGATTAAAGACTGAGTTGATGGCAGAAACTCCCACCTACCAGTATAAGTCCCCTTCCCTCCCTCCACCCTCTTTCTGCCATCTCAGTTCAATCCAGTCTCCCAGCACAACCTGGAGCATTAGTCCCATACCAAAGCAAATTAAATAGGAATACGGAAAGGAGTGGGAAGAGATAAACCAGAGTAATTAGGGGTAGCATAAAGAGCTCAGTGGCATGCAACCAAAAGCCTGCACAGGCCCTTGCTACAGCAGAAAACAGATCAGGCACGTAACAAGGAGATGGCAGGAGAGCAGATGCGAGAAGGTGAAGGTTCAAGTGGTCCCTGAGCTCAGGGAGTAAGAAATGGCGGCAGTCAGAGTGCAAAAGAGAGCCCCAGCATGCACAAGCTCAGCCTTCAGGAGCAGCAACACCATTGTCATTATCCATGAATATGGTATGAGAAATATAATGTGAACATTCCACATTAACCAAGGCTTCCCAGTCCACCCATAAATTCATGTTGCTATCAGCCAAACCCAGATCCACCAATATCAACCACTTTTGCTCTCAAACAAGCCTCCACTTACAGTCACCGAACTGTTGCTGCTGTTTCATTTCAGAACTGATGAGCACTGCAAGCCCTCAGGACCCACCAACATAAGAGGTAACACAACCCTAAGAAAAAGTGACCCATTCCAGTGGTGGCCAGTGTGAGCCTTCCCGCAGGCCAGCTGATGCATCAGACCAGCCCATGTTCTAGTCAACTAACCTGGAGCTGAGTACTCTACCACTACAAGTGAAAACCTGGCTGAATGGTCAGCAGGACAGCTGGGAAATACTCCTGGTCTAGCTGGCCAGTCGCCTGCTTGGAAACATGAGCTGCACAAAGGTCTCCAGACACATCAGTCAGTCACACGGTTGTTTCTTACATCTGTTCTGTGCTCCCAAGTCTTGAGAGGATCATCAGCAGAGAAGAGCTGGACGAGGAAAAGTGTGGAAGGCAAGAACAAGATGATGTTCTGCAAAGGGAACAGAGCTGCAGGCTGAAGATGGGATCTTACAGTAGGAAAAGTGGTTGCTACAGTGTGGAGCAGGAGCTGGGGGAAACAGGAGGGGGCTGTTAGCACAAGGGAGGCAGGTGAAGGCATGCCACCTTGGGGAGAGGGAAGGGCGTGTAGCCCAGGGATGATAAATCAAGTATTGCTGCCAGAGCCTTACAGCAGCCTTGAAGTCTACCGTCGGTCAGGGGGCTCTAGGCTCAGCAACAAGCAGGATCTGCCACAGGCATGCCCACCCCAGCAGCTTTGGGTAGTCACCTAAGGCATCTCAGCTCCAGATCACTAACCACCCTGCAGATAAGGACACAGACCTTGAACTCGACACACCGCGGTCACATGCGGCTCGCACAAGGAGAGAAGGCTACGCTCCCAGCCCTGACAGGGACTGCACAGCTGCAGCTCGCACCTCCCTCAGGCTCCTCAGAGCAAGCGGCTGCACACCCAGCCAGACTGCCTTTGTAACCGACCCCCCGGCCTGTCACGAGGGCCTGAACCCTGAACCATCCGCAGTGAAAGCACAAACCTCCACCTCACGCTCTAAATAATTAAACTCTGTGGGAGCAGCAGCAGAATCATAAAACTCTTACACAGACCCAGGCAGCCATTAATGTGGGTCAAAGATGAATGCTCCATTTTTTTTTAAGTGTGCTTTGATGCGAGGGGCGAGCGGTGAGAGGAGATCTTCATTACCCTCTCTGGTACCTGATGAATTTTTCCTTTCCTGGCTATCAACACCTCCTACTTCCACCCAAACCCCATACTGCTGGCAATCATCCGGACAGCCAGAGACAATTAGAAGGTGTGTTTGAACGACATCTGTGCTGGCCGCTCACCTGCAGGTAGGGAAGCAAGAGGCCTCGCTGAGCAAAGCCAGGCTCTACCAGAGGCTCGGCCGGTGCTTATTACGAGGTTTGGGTTTCACATGGATGCCGCCAGGTGGAATCCCAGGACCAGCATGATGCCGAAAGTCATGGAAACCACAGCCTCGCACACCGTCTCCCCTACAGCAAGGCACTGAGCAGAGCACAAGCCAGTAAAATCTGTCAGGATTATTAGCTTGGGCTCGGAGCCAGAGCTGGGAGCTGCCACAAGGGCAGGGAGGCTGCCTGCAGCCCTGCAGGTCAGCGGGAAGGAAGTGGAAGTCCCCTGACAGGCAAGGAGAGGCAGCAGGCAGGAAAAGCAAGGCACAGTTGAGAAAAGGTCACAGAAACACTAGTCTGATCCGCCTCTTCTGGCCTTAAAATACACATGTACACACACGCACGCGTGAGCTTCTTTCTACTCTGCTTTGTTCAGACATTTTAAGGAGAGCTCTGTTCTTCCCACTCCCTTTAAATTCCCCCAATCCACACCGGTTCTGGAAACGGTTATTTCGGCTTTCCGTCAATGAAAACCTCGGCTCGAGAGAAAGAGGAGCAGCTTGTTTCAGGGAAGGAGTCACCCCACCAACACAGAAAACTCCCCCGGCAGAACGCAGGGATGTTGGATGCTCTACTGGCAGTGCCCATTCCAGCCTGCACCAGCCGAGCCCCTGCCAGCCTGCTTTCTCTGTGTGGAGGAGAGGTCACAGACTGGAAGCAGCTCTGGGATCTCTGCTACTGAGCTGAGAAAGTGGCTGCTGCAGCAAAGCCAGCTTTTATTTATTATTTATAAGTAGCCCTGATAGACGCCCCTTTTTTCAGGTCACTCGGAACCTTCTTCCAGCAAACCCCAATACTTGCGCTTTCAGAGGGAAGTTAAGAGCTCCACACATAACACCAGCACTCATCTTTCCCAGCGTGGCAAAAGCAGCAGCTGTTACTTCCATTATTCTAGGAAATAAGGGGGAAAATAGCTAGGACTCCTGAGCCTTGGCACTTCTTCCCTCCCACCACTTGGCTACTAGAGCCAGGTTACTATTCAGGGCAGAAGTGCTCAACAGGGCACACATTCCCGGGGGCTGAGCCATCCCGCGTGGCCAGGCTCAAAATGGCAGACAGCGATGAATAGGATAATTAGAAAGTACGACTGAAACCGCAACATAAAAACAAGCGGCTTCTATTACAAGAAACAGTTCCATGGCATGGTTAGATCCATCACCCCATATGCTGGGTCGTGGTGGTGCCTCAGGAGCCTGCTGCTATTATCTGTTTGCAATCACATTTCAGCCAGTCTTTCTGCTTAATGCACGAAAAGCAGAGCTAATCAGATTCACTCTCTCTTTCTGCTTAATGTCTCCAGTTCCCAAGCATGCTCTGTACTGCTTCAATTGATGTTCAACTAACACTAGCCAGGAGCGTGCAGCACCAAAAAAAAAAAAAAGGAACTACCTATTAATTTTAGTCCTTCTTTCAACTTATTACACATCTAAAATTCCTTCTACATTTGAGCTTTGCAAACAAAAGTCAGGAAGTTGCTGTTTCCCTCTCTACACCACACCCGGCTCACGTATGAGTGAGTTCTCCAGGCTGCTCCTCCAGTGGTATCTGGGCAATTAATTATAGCACAGACTTATCAGGCTTTTCTCTCACTCTCTGGGACAGCTTTTTTAAATATTTCCTGGCTAGGAACCTCCACAGAAGGATGTCTTCTGCTGGCACCATAATAGCCCCTCTTTGTTAATCTGTCTGAAGCGACCATCACGTGCTCTCCTACTCCCTCTCTCCCCAGCACGATTTAATTATTGCAGTCCTACACGGGAACTCTAACGTGCCCTCGACATTTCCAGTCTGAGGACAAACAGGGCCCTGGAACGGCTGCTTCTTTCACTGCATTCCTTCATACTCCACAGGGCAGCTGGAGCATTGCTAGAGCCAGCTATGATACCTGGGTCTTCCCTAGAACAACCAATACCAGAGCACAGAAGCCCCAAGACTGGGCAGATGGCATGAAAATTCAGTGAAGAGATCCAGAAAAAGCCTGGCTTACAGGAACACCCATCATCATGAGCCAGGTTAAGCAGCACAGGAGGAGTGTCATCCATTACAAACACAATCAAAGATTTGCCAGGAAAACAACAACAACAAAAAAAATCAGCATGTATTTACAGGAGATGAGAAAGAGATGTAGGTGGAAGACAAAAGTGCCAGGATACATGTATCTATCCAGGAGGAGTGAAAAAAGGGACACTGCAGAGACAAAACCCCAGACAGAGACAGTCCCTGCATCTATACACATCCCCCAGCTAATACCCACTACATCAATCAGAACAATGGCAGCTCCAGAGAAGACCCCGATTATCCAGCTCCTTCACTAACATCTTCCCCAGAGGCTGCACACATGTGCAAGGGGATGGAAAAACCCCACACTTCTCAGTGAGATTACTTACAGCATTTTTTATATTGCCCCCTTTCTTACAAATGTGTCTTTTTTAAAAAAATATTGCAGCTGGCTTATAAGTGTGTTAGATTTAAAACAACATACCCTCGAAAACAAAGACACTTTGTGCTCAGTGTATCCAGTGGCACCATTATTTAATATCAATACACTGGTTCTTTCCTTTATTCACCCCATCCTTGGAACACAAATCCACTGTAACAGCTACCCAGTGTATAATCTTACTATGCAAAGCAACAGAACCCTACAATAATCTTTCTCTTGCCATAATGTCTTCACATACCAACGAAAAGAATTTAGGCTTAAATGCTTTAAAAAAAACCCCAACCAACTGCAGTACGGCATGAAACAAATCTCTAACAACTCTCAAGTTGGAGCAAATTCCCTCGTCCCTCCCTACTACTTTATTTGAAAATGGCTGCACAAACATTTCGAATTTGTGCACCAAACTGACTGCAACCTGCCCCTCCCACCAGGTACAGCCGCTTCGTCGGTCCATACACGCACAAGCTCACTGTATCCCACTGCCTCTGGCACACTGCTCTTCACTGACATCACCTTCACCTTCATGCTGTATAAAATTCACCAGACAGACAGAGTATCTGCTCCCTTAGCCATAAAGCAATCACTGGAGGCCAACAGACGCCTCTATCTAGTTTCCCAAATGCACCCTCTGACCTGCACCGTGCCCCTGCTAAGCAGATGCTTGGGCATGCATCTCGTTAGGTGACACATACCCCCTTCCCCGCAGTCAGCAAGGGCTAATGCAGATACACCAATCCATCAATGGCAAAGCCGAGCCAGAAACACCGTTCACGCCGGTCAGCAAAAGCAAAGTTCACCTCCGCCAGTTCCCACGGAGTTCGAGCTTCAGTACACTCCTGGCTTCATCACTTCCCCAGCACAAGACAGCACCATTCTGCAACACCAAAGCAAGGCCTTCCCAATTTCTGGTGGTGCCTGAAAATTAGTTAGGCTGTAGCAGCACCTGGAGCAACTGCAAGTCACAGTTCAGAGATGGAGAGACTTCCTCCTGGTGCCATGGTACCCAACTTCAGGCCTGGCTCACCATGGACATGCAGAAAATTCTCCGGATGTTTCCCTGCCCTTGCTGTTTATCCCAGGCCTAAGGGACCATCCTGTCCCACCAACTCCAAGGCCTCAGTCCAAACAGCACCAACACCACGTTTGGGGCAGCTCTTTCACGAACTCAGCCTACAGCTTCTCCTCAGGCATTCTGCTTTTGCCCTCTCATAACGGAGGCTTATGGCTTATTTTTGAGCCCTTTAATAATAATATACGGGCCTAATAATAATAATTCTTAGGCTTATAGCAATGGGCTGTTAGCAATGGGCCCTTGGGACCTACAGCATGTCTCTCACTGCAGACACAGTGAAACTCAACCTTTTCCCTTTTTTCCCCCCTTTTGAAAATACTGCATGGGAGTCGGCATCTGGAGGCACACAAGTATATCCCGGGGAAAGAATGAGAGGAGCGGAGGGGAAGGGAGGGACCTGAAAATGAAGGCTGAGGTTTCACGTTACAGCTGAACCAGGCTAATAGTTCACTGCTGCCAAAAAAGGGGGGGCCCCCATTTCCACCTTTCTTTCATTCCCTACCTTTCACTGCTGGCAAAACAAGTCTCGCCCCTCCTGCGCAGCAGCTCTGATACTAGCCTGAACTTGGTGAGCAGGTTCAGCTCTCTGTCCCAGAAGAAAACTATTCACTTTTTTTATATTTTTTGGCAAGTCGGCTTGCCAAAAGCTGAACAAGCTGGATCCATTTAGCACCAGAGCGGGCACAAGGCAACGAATACAGTCACAGAGCCATGAGTGAGGCATGACCACCCCTCCTAGAAGGAGCAAGTGGTTAAATTGGTTCAGCCACAGCAAGAAAATCCATCCTTATTCACGTGAAAATGTAGTTTCACCCAACAAGTATACTGGCCAGCACAAAACAAGGGGCCTAGCTGAAAAGCCTACAATAGAGGTGCTTGCTAACAATCTTAAAACAGGGAGTTTTTACCTGTTATTAGGCTCTACCTACTAACAGCACACTGAATTGGATGATGAAGGCAGTCACATAGGTAAAGAATGACATTAAAACTGAGCAGACCCAAATCAGGCAGAAATATGAGAGGTACTGCAGGATTTCAAATAATAATGGTGCCTATTTCTAAATTGGACTCTGTTATTATCTGACAAGATGGCTGCCTTCATCACTATGCTCAGAAATGTCTGTTTTCATTACAAACTTAACAATTAGTTTCCGGGTGCTCTTGATAAAGCATTTCTCCTTCCCCATCAGCTTCTGCATCATCAGATGAACAAAAATAATGCCGTTCTTTTCGATTAAAAAAAAAAACCACCACACACAAAAAAACCCCAAACCAAAACACAAGACCATATTACTCTACTGCCTTTATTCCTCTCCACCTCCTCTGCTCAATTACTAAAAGCAATTTACAGACAATAAATGTAACTTCACAGCTGCCTGTATGAAGTATTCCCTTCATTTTATAGATGAGGTTACAGGCTATACAGAAATTAATATCAGCGAGGTTTACTTCAAAGCTGGATAAGCAAGAGGAATAGATGAACTCTTAAAGAATACAGATCATGCCTGTACTCTAGTAAAATAGTAATAAAGAATTAAGGATGTTACCAGTTGGATATAAATTCCTTTAACGTATCTGCTTAATACAGTAACAAACAAAAGCTTGCTTTGAGGTTTTGCTTGGGTTTATTCTGTTTTTATTAGGAACAACATAATGAGATTTCGTATTTACCGCTCAGCACTCGGTAGACCAAACACGCTCACTTTACTAGTAAACACATGCTTAACTGCTAACCTCACGGACTCAAAGAGGGTCTTCCCAGTTGGAGCATGATCACCAGGAATCTGCAGCTAGAAACTCTGTACATAATTCTAATCGATGAAGATAAGCAAGCCAGAGTCCAACGTCTTCTGCTATGGCTGCACAGGCTTTGGCAGGGCTGGGAGCAGCAAGAACCTACATCTGTTGTTAAAATCGCCAGCGGTGACTTTGAAAAAGCACCGGGAATAGCAACACTAAAGGAAAGAAAAAAATAATGCAGTTTTGTGCAGGCACTCTTCTGATGATAACTGCTCCTTAAGGCTTAATAAAAATGCACAGCCAACTTTTTTTTTTTCCACACATTAGCAGAGCTCAGAAATAGCACCTGAGTCTAGTTATACAACTCAGCAGGCCCAGCTTCTCCCAGGAAGAAAACGCCACCGGCACACAGGTACTCCGAAGACTGAGTCATCTGAACAGCCCTTTCAAGGGAAAATAATCCTATTAATGATTCGGGGTGTTCGTATTGAAGACAAAAAGGAGTGTTGATTTTGGCACTCCTTAATAACACTGGTTCCACTCCGTCCATTTACTACCAATCCTAACACCTGTACCTTAGTAAACTCATCACGCTCCTCCATCCATCCCCAAGGTCCTTTCCTGACATCGTCCCCTCTTTAGCCAACAACTGCCTGTCATTACCCATACGTTTCCTTATCCCCAACTAACACAAACTAGTATTTGTACAATCACAGCGCTTGGAAAACTAATTTAGGATTAAGGCCTTCATTTCTACCGTGCATACAAATTCCAGGCGTGCTTAAACCAGCAGGGCGTTGTGGGTTTCTGTGCTGCGACTAGCTTAAAACCAAAAGCCATATCATGTATGCATCAAAACCCAGATAGGCTTCAAGACGGACCAAAAGGATTTGGACTTGTAAAATCTCTCACATGGGGAGCACTGGTAAACACAATAATGTTAATTTCTATCAGAACTGCCATTTTCTGCATTTTCACTGTAGCAAATACAGATGTTCGTGCCCACTGATACTTACGCCCTTTTCCCCCAAGCCTGCAATGGCATCACAGCCTCATCCTACCCCCAAAAATGGCTCAGCAAACATAGCTGCTGCAGAAAGCGCCTGCCCCAGCAAGCGGTGGTTCGTGCGCAGAGCACGCAATCCACACTGCTCTTTCCAGGCAAGGTCTGGGGCAATCATGCCAACCCATCGAGCTCCGAAACCTCCCAACAGCTGCACAACAGCAGGAGGAGAGAGGCAACCTAATGGGTGTGAACAAGTAGTTCTGCGGTTTAAACTGGCACCCCGATGTTATCAGCAATGCTGCGGGAGTTCAGAACTCGACTCCTACCACGGCCACAGTCCAGCGGCCCTCATCTGCTCCGCCTGAGGACAGGCCACAGCACTCCCCTCTCTCCTAAATCCTTCCAAAGCGGATGGACTGGGAAAAAAAACAGTGGCTCAGGGTAAGAATTTTGAGGTTGGCAGATCTGTTGTGGAGAATGATCCACTGATATTTTTCTAATATAAGGAACATATAAGATGTCTAGAATTTGATAGCTGCTTTTTAATTAAATTGAAATAAGTAAATCACAGCCTGTTGCCATGGAGAATGAGCAGACACAGCCTCTTGACTCCAGGGCAGGATCAAGCAGCAGAGGCAGACAAGGCTGTGAAATTAAAAACACCTATTTTGAAGCAAATGGTCTTGATAATTAGCAAAAAAACGTGGCATAGGGAAATAATATAACCATATGGCAGGAAGCGGTTTTCAAGGTGAAGTACAAAGCTGTTTTAAATAAATGAATAAACTGCTGGAGCTGCTGGGTTACTCGGAGAACCATATATGCAGGATTCGACGTGATTAAAAAAATACACTAAAAAATAGCAATTAGCTCTTCTTTCGCTTTCCTGCCTATAGCCTCCATGTGCCTGTTCTTATTTTTAAGTACTTGCTTCCATTGATTAATGTTTGCACCTATGTGCAGTTACTAGAGAGCCGCCAAACTCACACTTTTTCAAAAACCTTGCGGTTCACCCTGAAGCGAGAAACAAAGTTTATGGGATATAAAACCTTTTATCTCTTACTCAGTGTCATTACACAATCCTGGCCAGGTCATCAGACACTAATAATCATTCCTGAATCCATGCATCCCTGTTATGCCCTCCGCACACCACACATCCGATCCTGCGCTACATCTCAAGAAGTGTAGCTGGGAGAGAGTCAGAAGGTAACACGCTAGTCTGTCAGGGGGAGGCAGCACGGCCCTTGGCACAGGCATGGCTGATGGACAAGAGGCTTGCACGCTCCCTTCCCAGTTTGTCCAGAGCACAGGGCATCAAAATATTGCCCCCTCCTTCCTGCTTCCAACCTCACCTGCTACCAACTGACCCCTGTCAGCAAAGGCTGCCCAGAAAGAGGGGGCTGGATAGTTTATGTGGCTCCTATACCACCTCTGCGGTTGTCACGAACCTTCTGCTCTGCTCTAAACGATCTGTAGCAAGGAAACTCCCTCATCATCTTTTCAAGCCCAGCCAAGGCAAATCCAAGCCAAGACTGTCTTACAATTTCCAGTGAGCATGTGGCCAAAGTGCATCAAATTCGTAAAAGCTTAAAAATACTTGAAATAAATTGTACCTGATGACTCACTTTCAAAAATGTGCTGCACATTTTTTTGAAGGGAAGGGACAGATGAACTAACTTTCACTTCAAGCCTCCCATCCATTCTAGGGGAAAAGCCAACCTTTTCTCCTATTTTGTGAAGACACAAGTTGTCAGCCATAGTCATTACTCTTCCATGGCAGCTAATGACCCCCATGAAACAAACTGTCAGGGTCCCAGTTCAGGCCCTTGTGACAACAGCTGGTTACATTAAAAACCGGTCACATTCTCAGCCCTCATCAGCAGAGGTTAAGCTAGCTATTGAAAAGTTCCCTTCCATTCCCCACAACCAAGGAACACCTGCAAAGGGAGCGGAGTTGGAGTAGGAATCTTGGGAAAAGAAGGGGTTGGGGAAAAATGAGCAATTAAAATCAGTATTGCCTGCTTTCACAGTTTTGCCCAGTTCTAGAGCACTTGCTGCTTTAACTGAAGACACACTACATAACATTGGTGGCTTTCATTAAAAATAAACTCCAGGTCCAAGTCTGGATGAAGAGATGCATAAACCTACAAATCTGGTTCAGCCTGAAGGACCCCAACAAGGACCCCAACGCCTCTTCTTAAAAACACTGAGGTGGGGGTGGCACAAGCAGGCTAACTCTCAAGTCTTTGAACAGTTGCGGCTGACAGCAGCATCTGCCAAACCTCCTCGCTCATGCCCCCCCTTTCTTTCCAAAGCCTGAAGCAAGAGGTGCTGTGAAACACCTCAGGACACATTAGCTGTGCTGGAAGGTGCTATGCACTCTCAGCTTCCCCTCTCCCCACAGCCTTCCCTGGCAAGCAACCACTTCCCTACTGCTCAAACCCCAGTCCTGCCCCACCAGCTGAACACAAATGGCTTTGCCACGGCTGTTTCTGACCTCACAGGCACTGAGCACAACCACCCAGGTGGCTTGGTTCTCCTCACCTTGTAGTTTTGCTTATGCTTAATTTTGACTCAGAAGAGATTTAACATGACTATCAAGGCCACCCTTGCACCTTCCTCTGAAAGGGAACCGTGGTTTCTTCTCCAGCCCCACAAGCCAAGATAACCACGTAGGGGAAGACTCCTTCCCAGGGACACTCCCAGTTGGACAGAGCCAGGGTTAACGGGTGCCTGCATTAAGACTCAAGCCAGACAGCCGCTTGGTGTATGAAGGAAGATGCTAGCTGTGTCCAGGAGCAGATCATTTTTGTATCACAGCAGAGAGGGTCACAGGCCAAAAATAATATATTTTTTTAAAAAAGAGAAAAAAAACCCAAACCCTCATAAACAAAACTGTTCCCTTCAGCAGCACCGCACCATGCCGTGCCGTACACACAAAGAGGTGAGAGCACTCACGGGGCCAAGCGCCGTGCCCAAGCTGTCCACAGCCCCCCATTCCCATTACTCACGCTCTCCCCTTGCCCACTCTTCCCCAACCTCCAGCCTGTCCCTGTGCCACCCAGCTCCCTGCAAGCTCCTCCCGCACCCCCAGCCCACCTCCCTTCTCCTACCCACAAACTTCTCCCGACCTCTGCACCCCGACACCCCTCCCAGCACCGCACTCTCAGCACCCGCAAGCAGCAAAACCGACAGGAGAGCGCTTCCCACACAAGAAGCAGCTTCCAACACCAGCCTCGCCGGGGTACTTCTCACCCAGCGGCGGGTCTCGCTACGCGGCCACCTGGGCTCCCAGCGGGAGTTT
>VWZZ01001872.1:466511-496121 GCA_013399095.1 Psophia crepitans
CCCCGTTTCCTGCGAGGAGACGGCGCCGCAGGTCCGCCCTCCTTCCCCCGGGGCTTCGGTGGGATCGGCCTCTGCCCCGGCCCGGCAGGGCCCGCTGCAGGGCGGGAAGACTCCGCTCCTCGCCCCCTGCGGCAGGGAAAAGGGAGCTGCGGTGGGCCTCGGGCCGGCGCCGGCTTTCCTAGAGGAACGGCCGCCGGCCTCCTCACGGTTGGTGGGGGGTTGCAGGGGCCCCAGGCGAGGCAGGCGGGCAGGGGCTTCGCCGGCCACCTTTTGCGTGCGTAGCAGTGGGTAAAACGGGCCCTTGGACAGGGGGTTTGTTCCCCTCCTGAGGCTGCTGTTGCTGCGCTTCAGGCCCTCATGCATAGGCCTGGGCCTGCTGCAGCAGTCTAGAAAGTAAATAAAAACGTAATTATGTGCGTTCTAGTTGGGGCTTGCAATAAAAGAGAGGAAAACCCCTCGTTTTCTTAAGAAGAGATCAGAGAAATAGCAGTACTGAGTCAGATCAGCATCCTGCCTCTGAGAGTGCTGAACCGACAAACCCTAAGACTGTCGGCTCCAACACGCAGGCCCTGACACTGCCCCAGAAGAATCCCCCATGACCTGGTGAGGTCAGGCACTTCCCGACGCATGGTTGGGGTCCTTGTATTAACAGCTTCCAAAGGATTTTCCTTCAATACGTTGTCTTTTTTTTTTTTTTTTTTGGAACCATGTGAAATTTTTGTTATCTGCTACATCATGCAGCAAGCATCCGCTCTCTTCTTCAGACAGCATTTAGTCATCTCCTCTTGTTTGCCAAGCTCTAAATGGGGGGCAGAGAGAGATCACCTTTCCGCAGCTCTTTAATGCCCCAATATGCCATTTTTCTTCACAAGCCAAGTATGAAAAACATTACACCTCGAACCCAGGCCATATGTAGGAAACATAGATGACATTTCTATCAGAAATGCAGGCGGCTCAGAAAACCTCAGACTCCTTCATCAGATATAACCACAAATTCAATGAGCAGCTTCCCTGCTGCTCTGGTCAGTCCCAAGATTGCTCCTACTCTGGCACTAGCTTTCTGGACACCACAATTGACATTAAAAAATAGCACCCTGCAAGCTAGTGCATACACAAGAACCTACAGACCATAAAACTCCCTCTATAAAGCAGATGCAATAAGACCAGCAGCCATCCAAAACGCACCAAGAAGCTGTGAGATTCAGCCAGCCCTGCAGATATCGTTGCACCTGCTCTGAGGGGAGCACTGGTGATCTGCTTTATCCAGCAAGGTCACTCTTCCAGCGAAATAGATACAAATTTACTACAATAAAGATACGACAGCAACAACAGCAATTTTAGAAAATCACTTTTCAAGGGATCAAGGTTTATTTGGTGTTTGCCTAGCGCAACGAAAATTAACAAGGACTGGCAAAGTCTCTGACCGCATTAGCTTTCTGCAAATTTGTTTTTCTGCTTTTTATTTTAGAGTCTCTACTGTAGCGTTCCCTCCCGCAACCACGTGCCCCTGATAGCGATAATATTCCACACTAAAATCCACACATAAAATAATCCTTTAAATTACTGTCTCTGAAAGATTTTTTTTCCCAGTGCCTCTTCTCCTAACCTTCAGGCTCTCCCTTTCCCAGCTCATTACAGGAAGCAAATCCGCAGATGAAAACACATGAAATAGAACCAGATACCGCCAGAGCATCAAACATGAAATACGCCAGTGCTGCTCCACAGACAGCATAATCAATGCCCTTCCTCCCACAGCAAAACTGCCAAAATTCTTTGTTCCTGCATGTACTCGTCCTGAATCTCTACAGTTTATCACTTCACCCAGCACACAAGATGCCCCCACAGAAACCATCTGAATGAAACTAAATAATTGTTGCCTTAGAATGAGTGCGCAGTCAGCCCATAAAGGACAGAAACACGTACTCATCATTAGGAGAGTATTCGTCAGACAGCAACAACTTGAACCCCTCAATCCTTATCCCAAAGGAGACCCACAAAATGTTCCCAAAAGGTAAAGCCTGGAGTTAAAACTTATCCCTGGATACTAAAGCTCGTGGATTTAACGGAGATGTTGCCCTCCCAGCATGTTACAGCCTCCCTGCTGACCTCTCCCTTTGTCACCAGCACAAACAACCCTTTTTCGGCAGTGGTCCAGCAGAGAACCAGCAGCCTGTCAGTCACTTCTGCTCACACCCCTTTCCGCTCCATAGGTGCTCCTTTTTTTTTTTTTCTCAAGTGGTCAAATTGATTAATATAATTAGATTAAACTAAGAGCAATTGCATCTAACCTGTAGTCAGCTTGAATATTGCTGCTTTCTGTCAGATCTGATAAAGAGACCCTGAGCCCAAAAGCTTGTTTGCTTTTTCCAGTTCTATCAGATGATCTAATAAAAGATATTACCTTTTGCCACAAACCTTGCTTCCCTAGGATCTTCAGACCATCACAGCTACACCGCTTTTACTTTTAATGTCTTGCCTGCTTTAACCGATTCTTCCAGATTCTCTTACCTGTGAAATAGAATATGATAAAATTTATTCCCTTCTGTATCGAGTCTTATACTGTTTTCATAAACATAATATCCAAGTACCTTCCAGAACTGCATTAGTGGATCTGACTAACGTCTGTCACATGGAAGGTTTGTTTTTCTTGTTCTTTCCCCAACAAGAAAATGTTGCATGGAGCAAAGTGTTTTGGTTTCATGAGGGTTGGGTTTTTTCCTTTCCTCTATTCACGTTGCTCTGCATTTATATCAGAGAAAATGAGGACGATGGCAATTTCTGTGATAGATCTTATTTCCCAGGGAAGTTAATTTCAGAGTGTTGAGCCACCCATAGAAAAAAATTTCCTGCACAAAGCAACATTTTAATATGTCATTCCCCACCAAAGAAAAGCTAATCCATATCCTTGACATTTTGGGACAGGAACTTCCTACAGAAAGAAAAGCATTTCCCTTTCTCCAGAAAAAGAGTTTCAACCTGTGATCCTCAGTGAGTGGTGTTCAAACAGATTGTTGCACATTATTAACATACAGGCCAGTGCTCTACACAGTTATAAATAGGAAAATCTGGAAACCAAAAAGAGTAACTTGCCTTTTAATTGCACCGAGGCAGAGTATCATAGGACAGCTTGGAGGGGAAATGGTGGAGACAGACTTTTTCATGCTAAAAGCCACAGAGAATTTACTTCTGTGTAAGGAATCCCACTGCTCTTCCTCAAAGAGAACCCTGAACGATCCCACGTGTCTAAAAAGGCAGTGGGTACAACATATGAGCTACTGAAAGATAGAATCTGAGGTGAAGAGAGGAATCATTTGTACTCAAGCACTGAAAGCAGAAATACCAGAAGACCTCAGGGAGACTGTAGACAGCAGATTTAATATGTTTTTGCAATGTGATATGGCAGCAAAAATCATGCAGTTAATTTAATTTGGGGTTGTAAAGTCAGAGACCTCTTCTTGGAGATATAGGCAATAGTCCCATTTTTTTAATATAGTGGTGAGACCGCAGTTTGAAGACATGTTTAGTTCTGGACAACTCGGTGCTAGCTAGATGTCAACAACTTGGAGGGAAATAAAAAAAAGAGGAACATAAAATGATGAAAAAAGCTGGAAGGGATTACAGCGTGTGTAGGTTGGCCAAATAACAACTGTGAAGAGCATCACGGGAATTGCGTATGAGAACTTCAGGGGTGCAGAGACACCAGGGAGCGAGAAAGACTGTTTAGGATTGTCTGAGGGAGTATAAATGGTATAAATGTAAATTAAATTAAGCAAAGGAAACATTAATCTACAAGACTGCAAGACAGCATCCCAGAGGAGCTCCCGTCACCTGATTCACACAAGGCTGGATGGAGCAAAGCGCACAAGAAACCACTTAAGAAAGACTGCAGGAAGGGATTAGATGAGGACAATATGCCTCTGGGCCCGTTTAACTGCCCACTAACGGGGACTTCTGCAGTGCAATAGGTCTCAGCCCAGTACATGGAGGAAACTTTCCCTTCTCTACACCATTGCTGGAGACACTTGTAGACCAAAATAACTGTGCCAAGTTCCAGCAGGTAGCCAAGGAGGGAGTGCTCAGTCCAGAGGGGTTGGGAATGGCGCGGGGAGTGGGGCGGGGTGTGCACGTGCTGTCTGAATTTTTTCCCTTCTACCACTGGGATTCTCTTGAGAGGCCAGTGGCTCATCATCTGGTAAGAACAACGGTGATGGCACTTCTGTGTTTTAATATTGTCACCACAACATTCCCTCAGATTACATGGACCTTTGAGTAGGTGTCCTGGGCAGCACTTACCTCTCCGAAGTCTATAGCATCCAGATACAGCAGTTAATTGGAATGAAAAAAATCAGAGGCTTTATTATTCCTTAGTTAGAGGGATGAGATGAAGATAAGTCCTTTTGCTAACACAGGAAAGCCAACCTGAACTTGTGCCCGTAACACCTTTACATCACACTGTGCCATCATATACTCTGGCCTGCCTGTCGTACAGAAAAGGAGACCTGGCAGTATGGTATGTTCCTCCCAAGCAAGGGCTGATACACTATGTTGTTGTTCATCCTGGATGTGCCACACACACATTGCGGGGCGGGGGGGAGGAAGCCAAAAAAAAAAAAAAGCCCAAACTATTTTCTTAGTGTTCTGTAAGGGGTTTGAATGTCTTTTCTTATTTGGGCTATATTTTTTAAACACCACTCCTTAGGGAGGCATGTGCAGTGATAATTATGAGTCCAACCATACACAAAGCACACAAAGGGATAGTGCCCCATAACTGCTGACCTTAAATGGCCTTTGTCTACACAGAAATGTCATGATCTTCATGAAGGAAACCTTTCTGCTTATTTATTTAAATGATAAACATGGGCCAACACACATGAGCATACAGCAAACATAACTGTACTAACATTTGGGTTTGAGATAGCATTGTAATGAGTTGCTGAAGCATGTGCTAAAATTAATTCATCACACCCCTCTAGTTTATCATGAACCTCTGACTGTTCCACTTGCACTCTGCCTAATGGCCCACCTTTCTCAGGACAATATGTTACAAACCTCTCTCTAATTTCATGCTCTTACCTTGCAAGCTATGCTTAAAGAAAAAAAAGAAAAGAAAAAAAAAAGGAAATGTTTTCTCATTTCTTTTAAATGTAGCTCTTGTCTAAGTGCTGGGACAGGCACTATCAGCTCTGAAAATTCAAGATTAATCAAGCAATTAGGAATTGATATCTGGTGACTTATGACTGGAAATGAGAGATGCTGCATACATTTAGCTCTGCAAGAACCCAAAATAGCTAACCTGATTTTTATGGACAGCAATATTAATTTAAATCTTTTGGGGAGGAGGAGAAGAAGAGGTACAGCTCCTATTAAACTGCTATCTTCAAAACCCCCATCTGCATTTTGCAGGTTCCTTAGCAGAGGGCTGGTCTGCACAGAGGGCTGTGCCAGAAGAGCTGCTGTACTTCAGATTCACACCCTGCCTTGACCCGAATGAGTCTGAAAGCATATAGAAATCCCAAGAGAGCAAAAGTTGAACTGAAGTTTTACTTTCTTTTCCCCATGTGCTAGCACAGCGCAGCCGTGCTTGAGTAAACAGCCCAACCAAGCAGGAATTACATCACCTCAAAACTGTGGTTTTCTTTAAACATTAAAAAGAATGGCAAGCTTTTCCATTCACATAATTATCAGCATTATCACCTCTCCTCACACCTCCTTCTCCGGCCTCTAGCTGTTGGGATGGTAGGGACTTCCCTGCCTCCCTCCCAGGCCAGCAGAGCCAGCCTTTGCGACTCAGCTGCAGCCATTTGCTCTTCCTTGTCTAAACCCTCTCGACAAGCTCAGGAGCTTCTTCAGCAGTCCGGAAGCCTTTATGGGGTGGATGGGCAGCAGCTCATCACATTCTCTCCATAAACATTTATTTAGGGAATTACAGCATACATAATTGGGCTTTCCATGGTAATTTGGCTCTTACGAGCTTTCCTTATTGCCATAATGGTGGACACCTCTGTAAAAAAGAGCAGTAACTTCTGCAGCTCCGCTACCTCAGCAAACAGACCTCAACCAGGCAGACGTGAGCCTGACCAAAACCTGTGTGAAAAATCAAAAATGAAAAGCCAAGTGCTGCACAAACTGGTGCTGGTGACTTAGTAAGAAACTTCTTTTCTTTTTTTTTTTTTTTTTCCCCTAAGCTACAAGTAGCTCAACAGCTTCTACTTACCCAGCTACTGGCTCCTACCTGGACAACGCGATACAAATGAGAACATGTGAAGCTGAATTTTGTTCCTGACTTCACCTTGCAATTTTGGAAAAGCCATTTAACCTCCTGCGTCACCATTTTTCCATGTATGAAGCAGAAACGTCATACTGAGCCTGGCAGGGACTTCTTAAATATTTGATTTTAATGGCACGTGTCAGTGCCAAAAGCACCGTTAGTGGCACTACAGGGCTAATTCCCTCACAAGGGAAGGGAAGCTCACTGTGGTACAGGTATTTTGGGTACAATTATTACCCCTGGAAGTCCTTGGATATCATTGCATAAAATTGTAGGCAGACAAATCTTTCAGGTGGGATAGAAACCAGGCCCTGACTGGTTATTAAAAGACATAACGTTTTGAAGAAGCCCATATGTTAGCTTTTTCATGTTCACCCTGTTCCAATTTGGTTAATTATGTTCTGACTCCTTAAAGCAGGGTGGCTGACCTGCCTGGCCCTACCAGCTGGATTTTCAAATCTTCATATGGCCCAGAGCAATGCAACACAGCCCACGTATTTCAAAGAGCTGAAGGAAAAGAGGAGCTCCAGGAGAAGTTCATTGGCTAGTGAGGAAAAGGCCTCCTTCCCAGAACAGGTCAGTGCTGGTGTGTGGGCTGTGGCAGCCTAAATGTCTCCTGCCTAAATGTCCCTCACCTCAGGAGCTGACCACCTGCCCTCCTGTGTCACTTCTCATGGGAACTTGCCATTGCGCTCTGTCCCCAGGTGGCTGTGTCATTGCAGCACCGGTGCTGTGGACTTTGTAGATCCACAGCTTGTAAAGCAGGCTGGCAGCTTGAAGACCTGGTTATTAATAGTGAAGTACCTAGTAACATACTAGTTACTAATAGTAACCTGCATTTCTATTTTATTGTTAACAAAGAAAAACATTTTATCTCTGACAGTAAGTGGAAATTTGTTTACCCTAGAATCAAGCAAGAGAAGACACTGAAGGTTTACATTTTCCTCTTCCGTTGGAGATCATGTAGTCACTGGTGCTCTCTGACGTCCTTCTTTTTATTTATAAACTCTTAAGTCTTGACCACCACAGAATCCCAAAACACAAAGAGCAGAATCTCACCCTTCACCAGCTTCCTGACACAGCAAAGAAGAAGAGCAGCATACGCTGCAAAGGATTTTTCCACTATTGATACACAGTAAATTTTCCCAAACTGAAGATAAGATGCTGTTTCCAAATGGTGAAAGAAAGCGGTGGCAGCTCCACACAGCCCCCAATGTCTGACTGATTTTGCATTCCAGATGCCAGTGTGACCCAATGATGGTGTCAGCAGCCACTCTCCTGTCCCTCACATGGGCAGCACTCTGCCAAGATGCTGGTATCTGATGAAGCTATTTCTCTAGACTTCATGGATGCAAAGGAGGGGAATCTGTCCTATCCCCATTTCTTCAGAGGTGCTGGTGGCACCTGGGCTATGGTGCAGAGCTGCAAGGGGTGTCAGAGGTGCCAACCCGAGGTGTAGAAGACAGTCATGGCAGAGGATGTTCTGCATGGCTGTTGGTGCCCACCTCCTGGAGTCTGTGGCCTGGGGGCTGCCAGGGGAGCTGGCAGGGGAATGTGGGCAAGCAGGGGACAAGAAAGGGAGCAGAGAGGACCTAGGGCACCATCTGGTGGCTTCACTCACTGCCTTCCCTAAATCCCTGTCTCACAGGGTCATAGTATTGCATGGCCAAGGGCTGAAGAAGCACCAGGTCTTTCCAAGAGACAGCCCAGCAAGATGAAGAGACCCCGGCCCTCAGCCCAGACTCACACAGCTGCAGGGCACTGCTGGGTGGGACAGCAGTGCAAACCAGAATAGCAATAACCGTTTCATTTGGGTGCTGGTCAGTCAAGCACCTCCCTTGACAAAGAACTGGCCCTAGGTGGGTCTTTAGACACCATTGCTATACAGATGAGTAACAGTAGTGACACCTCTGAGAAGCAAAAAGAAGACAAGACAGAAGTGATGAACTTTGCACTACACCTTGGACATCCATGTCATTGTCATTTACCACCACAACAAGGTCTTTCTTGTCTACAGATAAAGGCAAACTATAGCTGGCACATTTCATGCAAAAGAACAGTACCCACACAAGAGCTTCTCTGCAGAAAAGGATGAAACCAACAAACCATGCAAGTGCACCCAGGTTTTTGCCTTCTCAGATGAGGATTTACTGCAAAGCATTGTGAAGGGGTGGTTTTATAAAAGGACCAGATGACCTCAGTGTCACCAACACCCTCTGCAGCAACGTCAGTTAAGACAACATGGTGGGATGATCATGGTGACAGACTGCATCTCTCAGGACCAAAGGCTCACGCCTGGCGGAGAGGGCAAAGGATCCTAGTGCCAACACAGGACCTTCTTTAGAAGGTGGCAGACACCGCATTTCCTCCTCGCACCACTGCTTATTTTGATAATGGGTCTCCACTTCCCTGAAATCCTGTCCATGCAAAGGGATAATTCCACAACTGGGAATCACAGATTATACCACCATAACCTGAGAGCATGCTCTGTGCATAAAGAGCGCTGTGCCGGGGGAAGCAAGTGGAGGTCGTGGCCCTTAGGGACACAATTTTAAAGAGGAACCTGTTGTCAACATTCACTTTAAAGCAAAAAAAACACAAGCCAGTCATCACCTCTCATCTTTGTGGAGCTGGGGCAGCTGATCCTTAATTTCTCTTTTTTTTTTTCAGTTGCTCAACAGATAAAAATAAACTCATTTTCTCTTGCTAGTAATACTCATTTTCTGCATCTATTCTCGTGGGCCATAGAGCCAGATAAGACAAAAAGACCAAACGACTGCCTTTTTCCTGAACAAATCTCTGCTAAAGAGTAGCTATACCAATATTATATAAATTACGTTTCCTAGTCTCTCCTACCTGTGCCTGAAGGCATTTCCTCATACCTCCTTGGAAAACTCTGTACCATTTAAAAACATCCCTGCTCTCACAGTCTTCTGCTTTATACCCTTCTCTCTGACACGCGCTGATGCTACTGCAGCTGCCCATGGCGCAAGGATGCTAAAGAAGTGATATTAGCTTGGGGCTACGTAACTTCACAACTTCCTTTTTCTCAGGAAGCAGCCTTTTACCCTGACTCCCCCTGACTTTGTCAAGCTTTGGCACACAGCCCAAAGCCCTGGATTTACCAGTGTTTCTTGGAAATTTTTATTTTTTTACTTAATTGATCAGAACCCGGTATGATTCTTAAAGTACTTTAGCAGTGCCTGTTCTAGAATAGCATTTTCTATTCCAAATACTGTTCTTCCTCTCATGTTTCTTTTTAAACAGCTTTAGCTACTTACTATATAGAATTGTTCAGGCATGAATGTAAGAAACACTATTTCAAAAAGTAACAGAAAAAAATGACAAATCAATTCACTGCAAAGTGAGATCCTTGCCAGGAAATTTCCAGTAGCACCCAGTATTTTTAGCATTTATAAAATTTAAAAAGCAAAACACAAAAACTAAGCAGCATTATTTTGAAAGCTTTCACTTTTCATCTAATCCACCAGCTTCTGCTGAATATTTTATTGCCATACTGCAACATATTTATAATTAATCTCATCATTTCTTCAAATTTGTTAAGGACAGGAATTATTATACCTGTATAATCATCTGTAAATTCTTCTGTGAACGCAAATGTTTTCTGGTCATATTAGTAAACACTAAAATTGTTGACTTAAAAAAAAATTATTTATAATTGTTGTGATCACTTAACAAATGGAAAACGGGTCTAATAAGCCACGCTGTCTATGCATTGCTCTTTCTGAATTCCTCCACGTTGGGAAGAGAAAAAGCATTTTCCTATGGTTAAAGAAAGTCGAAATTGCATGTTTGAAATCTCTTCTAATAAAAAGAGCAAAGCAATAAGCGGATTATCTCTTTAAACATAGTATAGGAAGGCTGGACGCCCCGGAGACATTTTTCATAGCCTCTATCTCTGATGCATAGCAACATTATCTTCAACTAGAGAGGGTCCTATGACCCTGGAGCTCAATTTTGATTTGATCTTCTTCTTTAAAGAGGTTTCTATGATTCCTCTCAAGTTATGCTGCATATTCTTATTTTGGGTTGGGTTTGTTTGGTTGTTATTTTGTTGTTGTTTTTTAATCTGAGATAAAAGAGCCCCGGCTTTTTGATCCACTGGTTTGATCATGTTATATGGATATTTAACGTAACCTCTTCCCTATCAGAACTAGAATATGCATCAGCACAAATTGTAGGCAAGTTCCAGCTGACAAAGCAAGAGAAGAGCTTGAATAGAAAATTCACCTCTTGGGCCGCCCTCCTCCCTCCAGTCATTCAATGTTTCAGAACTGGTCTACCCAGCCAAATAAGGGGTGGGGGTAAAGGAGCCTTACACTCTTGCTGGCAAATACTGGCCAGCTGAAACAAAGGCAAACCTGTTGGGTTTGGTGGGGCAAAGGTACTGTGCCTGCTCCTACAGAGGTTCAAAATCCCAGGCGATAGCAATACCCCTTGCTAAGAAGAGCAGGAAACTGGGGAGCTCGGCTTGAACTTCTCTGAAACCTGGCCCCAGACCCACTTGGCTTACACAGCCCCAGCAAGGGAGTTTCCTCAGGATCCCACCTCCTTGATCCTCTTCCTTGTTCTAGAAATGGCACTGCCACTGCGACATGTTGCCAGGCAGGGATATTTTCTGTTTTCCTTTTCTCCATCTTTATCTCTGTCCGTGCATCCAGTCCTCACCATATACTACTGATATTGCTGAAGGGAAAGTATTTACTCGGAGGCACTGATTTGAGTCGACTGAGTACAGTCACAGCAGGCATCTGTGACTACTTGATGGGATTAGCAGATTATGAGAAAGCATGTTTCAGTGTGGGGTTCCTGAGAAAGGAAAAACGGGCAGGTGGATGCTTGGATCTCGGTTAAACTATGCATGAAGGCCTGATGGCCACGTCAGGAAAGCCGTAGGCAGAGGATCAGATGGACTGCTGCAGGTCAGGATTGGAATATCAAGCCAGCAAGCAGGGAGGTCCTATCATTTACAGAGGATCGAGATGTAAGTATTTCAGCCAGGCCAGGTGAGAGAAACCTGCACAGATCCCATCTGCACCATTTCTAAGCTATGTGTGAGTGCTTGAAAAAAGCAGCTTTTCTTTTGCATCAAACGGCTTTGCTGCAAAATAGCTTTGCTGCATCAATACAGACGGAGCCCCAGTGGAATTTGAACAGATGTATTCTGCTGTTAATGAAGGACAGTTCAGAAGGAGCCAAGGGTTCACAAGTCCCTTGTGGTTGTGCCCTGAAGTCGCTGTGGATCTCTGCAGAGAACTGGGGCTGTAAGAGAGTAGTTCTGCCACACAGAAAGATGTCTGGTCCACGTAGGGTCAGATTTTCCCTGTTAGATATTCTCATACAATGTATCAGAGGATTCTTCTAGGGTTGTTTGCTTCTTAGGTCTCTGCAGAATGATGAAAAGGAGGAAAAAGAAAGGGAGAAAAATTATTCAAAAGAAGATTAATTAATTCTTAATAAGCAGACATTGACATTTGTTCTGTTAGAAATGGCTATAAGTGATCTGCCGAAACGGAAGCCACTACAGTGAGAAATGTTGCTCCGACAGAGACGAACGTGACTAATCCAGCCCAAGGGATGCAGATACCTCCTTTACTTGTCACTCTTCCCCCAAAAAGCTGTCAGACAGGGAGGGGAGGGAAAATTGGACTTGGTAAAAAAATAAATCACTCTGGATTCTGTGAAGGAGGAATTCCCTGACCTCCTCAATCCTGTTTCTTCAACAGTTGAGTCTATTCCTCACAACTGTTCCGTGTGTAGACAAGGCGCTGACAGACTGATATTTTAAGCGCTGTGTGGCACAGGCCTGCTGTAAGCAAGGTTACACAGCAAGTAGCTGAAATGCCACCGGGTGAAGGAAGCCCTACCCACACTAGCATTTTCTCTGTTGCCACCACCAAAGGGAAACATTTACAGAAGCGCTGAGTGCAGGCACCTCCAAAGCATGCAGGATTAACCCCTCGCCACCCAAGCTGACTGACACTCCAGCGCAGCAGTGTGCAAATGCTCTTGTTTCAGGGGCTCTGCCCTGATTTACAGCTCCCCCTCCACGCGCAGCATCCCGCAGCAAGGGCTGGCCTGGACCCTTCGCAGCAGAGTCAGCCACCGTTCAGCAATCCCAGCTCCTGCTCACAGGCCAAACCCGCTGGCCCACAGGTCTCGCTCTTAGGGAAAACACCCTGACCTGTTCTGGCACAGCTGGCTGGAGAAGTGTTCCAGGCGGTCGCAGCCAGGATGACTGAGAGGGAAGCTGACCAAGGTGCTTGCAACAGTAGTGGAAAGTGCAGTCAAATTCTGTGCAGAGATCACGGGGCCCTCCTGCTCACACTTCCCTTCCTTCTGACTGGCACAAGAACTGAGGACACTCCATGGTGTCTGCTCTGGGTGTGAGAGCTCATCCCATCCCCTCTCTTTGCTTTCTTCTCCTTTTTTTCCTCCCATCCCTGCTTCAACCTTTACCCCACCCTGACTGAGACTACCAGCACCAGACCCACACAGATGCTCCTTTGCTCTTGCATTGCTGCTTTGCTCCCGCTCTGTTTTACAGCCCCGCTGCCCCCTAACGCAGTGGTTGAGTGGTGTGGACCACACACAGGCAATTCAGCACCGCCCAGACAGCTCTGTGGTAGGGGAAAAACCCCCAACCAAACAACCCATATACACGGCATCTCATCACCCAGACTGAATCATTTTGAAGGAGGCAGCTGATAAAGGTGTACAGAAGAATAAACAGGACAGGGAAGAGGGATCAGGACCTACTGTTCTCCCTATCCGACTCACTCAAAATGCAGCAATAACACAAAACCAAGGATGCTGTCTTTTCCAGTGCATATGATGCACTAGGGTATAAGACAGCCTATATAAAACAACACATCCTGCCCCTCAATAATCAGAGCCTGACACTGCCTTTGCTACCACCAACCACTGTGGTGACACAGCAGTAACCGCAGGAGGCCAGTGGCCTTGGGACCAGACCACATGGCAAGCAGCTCTGACACAGAGGAGACCGCTTGATTTTAGACCACCTTTTCTAAAAGGTGAGAGTTATGAAAATGTCTCAGACGCTGGCATTCACGAAACAGAGGGATGGTGCCAAGTGAAGCTGGCGCCATGCTCCACGCTGCATAGGCAACCTGGAGAACTCTTCCCCAACAGGACATCAGTGGGAGGAAGCAGGAGACATTTTTCAGGAACATTTTCCAACATTAGAATAGTGAATGTATTTTTTAAGCAGATAAGAGGTCTGGAGGGGGAAAGAACAACTAAGTTCTGAGGACAGGAAGGAAATGTTCCTTGGGGTGCCTGATGCAAATTTTGTCCCTGTGAAACAGCTGATGCCTGCCAAAGGCACGGTAGAGGCTTGTGTGGGCCTCTGGTCTGCTTCATGTGGCCCCCAAAACTGATCTGCACCTGCATATTCCCAGTGGCAGTTACTTTTACTACGACTGGATCTAGTTTCTCATCTCCAACTCATATGTCCCAGCCCCGCGAGGAGATCCAAACCCAAAACGTACCCACACTGCCTCTTCCTAAGCCCCAGAGCTGACAGAGACTGTATCAGCCCAGCCTCTGTTCAGACTAACTTAGCTTCTGCTACCATGAAAGATGGCTCTCAGGTGTTTAATGCTGGTGAGAGCCAAGCTGTATCCAGGGTCTGCCCCCTGTGCACAGATTTCTCTACCCAGGAGGACTTCTCAGCTGCCTAAATAATCTGGAAAGAACAACACTGAGGGCCAGCATCTGGCCAGCTCTCCACGAACATCCATCCCATTCGGAGGGAGCAGGAATGCCAAACCCCTCAATGCCTTTTGGGGTATGTCATACAGCAAAGCATCTGCACGAAACCAGCACTGCCAGAACTAGTTGTGCTGCAGGAGCAAGGGTTCCGCCGGAAGAGGGAAGACAGGCTACATGTGCAGCCCAGCTGGCGAGTGAATGCTGTGTCCCATCTTCCCCTTTTGGTGAGACTGGAAGTGGGGAAGGAGCAGACACACTTACTGCCTGCGAGGACCATCAAGACTCCGTGAGTTTTCTTTCCCCATGTGCCTAGTGCATAAGGGAACTCCAAGAACAGGGCCCCAGCCCTTACCTTCCCTGGAAGACTCTCTGTGGGTGACGGGTTGTTTGTGTTGTTCTCATGGATAGAAGAATAGACATCAACTTGCTCCAAATCCAGGCACTGCACAGGGAAGAGAGAAGAGAGTAGGGGTCAAATAACTTACTTAGGTTTAAGACAACTAATCACGCACTCTGTTGTTCCCCATCTTATGTCTGACACTTTTTAGGAACCCCTGCCATCTCCAAAATTTTTAAATTCCTGAACGGAGCTTGGTCAGAAAAAAAATTCTTTTCCCCTGAAAACTTTACAGTGCAGCTGCATCATCTTCCTTCCTCAGGCTCACAGAGATGGGTTTTGATGCTACCTACTCTGTGTAAGGCAGTGGAGAACAATGCCAATGCCCCTACCTCTGTCTCCAAATTGTCCCAGAATGCAGAATAAAGACTCCTCTGCCACATGAAAGGATACTGTGCACCATGTGGACCACAGGTAATGGGCAGTGCTCTGCATCACCCAGGACTGTTTAGGTGCCTGACACCCACAAGCTCTTGCTCATGGTTATTCTGGGCACAAAGGGAGAGAAGAGAGGCAAGGCTGAAGGTCCTGAAGTTGTCAAAAATGGGAAACCCTGCATCGGGCATGATTTCTATTTATTGTCTGGGTTTTCTTTCCAAGCCAGAACTCTCCTTTCTTCTTAGAGTGAGCAAAGAATAATAAAAAAAATCAATACACTCCCAGGCCCTCAAACATATCCATGATCCCACACAGCTACACAGAGAAATACACACATGCCCTACATGTGGATTCACCCGCTGGTCCCCCAGGTAATCGTGTCACAAGAGATGCGTGTCAGTTTGAGTGATGTTCCAGATCTGCCTGAAGGATCAAACATAACAATCAGGAGGACTTTTCCATGTGTGTTTCAAGGATGACAGCAGGTTGCCAAGGTGGCTGTTTCTCTGGCAACAGGAAGATGGGAGGAGCTCCGGCCGCAAGAGGGGCAGATGGTATTAGTGGAGAGACTGCAAAAGGAGCGAGGTGCCCTGCAACACAGTGAGGAGGATGAGGAAAACATGGGGGCTTGATTCTGGGGCTGCCAATCACCTGAACCCCCATCATTTGATCGGGAGTTGCAAACACTTGGCATCTTTCAGGATTGTGACCAGCAGGACGGTGGTTTGAACAGGCGCAAATGATAGAGGAACAGCATTTGGGAGCAGGGCTTGGAACAAACAGGCGCTCAGACAGGAGGGGGCTGCAGTGAACGGAGCACTGCGCGGCTCTCCTATTCCCACTCCTCCTGCAGGAACAGCCAAATTGTTTCACCTGTAAGCTTCCCACTCCCAAGAATCCGCTTGCCTGCGCAGACATTCCCAACTATTTGCATGTGCACATGCGCACATGAAAAATCCCATCTCCCCATCCTCATTTCCAATTCTCTTTGTGGCGCTCACAGTGAGGACCTCATCCCGCGTGCTGTGCTCCCAGCAGCCTGGCTCCATGTCCCCTTGGCAGCACAGGCAGCCTCTTTCACTGCTCTAGTCTGAAGCCACTCACAAGCAGGAAGGATCCTTTCAGTGTTTAACGTCCAAAAAAGATTCCCCTTCCTCCGCAAGCCCTCTTCCCATGGAGGATTTTGAAGATGCTGGTCCTTTGCTGGCCAGTTGGAAAGCCACTGCCTCCAACTGCCATTTGCAAATTAATTACTTTTATGTGGTCACTGACCACCTGCTACTGTCACAGCGGAGGCACACAGGCCTCTCTCCTCCCTGCTAGCAGATGCCTTCCCTGAGAAGCCTCCTTGTCTCCCTTGTGCCAGGCAAAGTCCCTCTGGAACCTGCCTGCACCACAGGAGTTCTGTTTGCTGCTCAAAAAACCTTGTTTGAAGTGTACTGAGGATGAAGCAAGTCCCTTGGATCATTATT
This sequence comes from Psophia crepitans, assembly GCA_013399095.1. Taxonomy (NCBI): domain Eukaryota; kingdom Metazoa; phylum Chordata; class Aves; order Gruiformes; family Psophiidae; genus Psophia; species Psophia crepitans. The sequence goes on from VWZZ01001872.1 coordinate 482,785, forward strand.
TCCAAGCTGCTCATTAACTAGGCAGTTAAGCTGGAAGACAGAGGAAAATACAGGTTTGGGTCTGGGCAGTGCAGTGAGGTAGAGCTGCTCCGGGGCTGCAGGAGGACAAAGAGGTCTCGGAACACCTGGCAGTGTAGTAGGAACAAAGGGGTTGCCCAGCTGCCCCTTATCACCGGAGTTTTTTACCATGTACACCCACTCCCAGGGACCACAAGGTAAACGGTGGCACCTGGAAGAGCCAGCAGGGAAGGAAGTTGCTCCTCGGGATGTTCAGCAGGATGGTTGTGCAGAAGGTGTGCGAGGACCCTTCCCACACCAGGGGTGAGCCTCGCTGCAGTGTAGGGTAACACAGCACATTTAATGAGCTGCACCAGCCAGTCCAAAGCCCTTAATTTGTTGTCCAGTGCTGCCTCCTGCTCCCAGCTCCAGGCCTGTGAGGACACTGTGGTTCCCTGAATCAACTTTTTTCCAGACTCTGACCTCCTGCTTTCCCCCACAGCAGCACATCTGGCACGTGCTGGCCTCCTGTCTCATCACCTAATCTCTGACCTCCTTCTTTATCTCATCACTTGGAGCTACTTTTCACTTGTCCTTTCCCTTTCCTTGCCTTAGCTTACCCCAACACTGACCACAGATTTCTGCCCTCCCCAGGAATTAAGCACTAAGTGTTCAACACCCGATTTAACACCAGTGCATTTTCACAACGTACCTAATTTCAAACACAGTTTGCAGGGCTGGGTTTACACTATGCAGTCCCGACAAAATTCAGCAGTGGGGCACCAGATTAATTTTTCAAAGGAAGTAAGTTTTGTCAACTTTCCAGTCCCCTCACCGGTCCTGAGGGCCCATCCAACACAGGGTCTCCATCCCAGGACTCAGGTTCTCACCCTCTCTCCCCCACTAACTTCCCCTTTACACCTCGCAGCCCTGTGCTTCCTCCTTCCTCACCTTGCAGCCTTGCTCTCACCACATGTGGTGTCTGCGGTGGGAATTGCTGCTTCATGCCTGAACGAGTCAACCTGCAGCAGCTGCTCCACGGTAAAGTAACCTCCAGTGGGCTGGCTGGTGCCCCCCCAGCACGCGGGAGATGGTCCGAGGCTGTTTACAGCTCTGCCAGAAAGGGCTGAGCCACCTGCCCTGCGCACCGGGCTGGCTGTGAGCCCCACACAGCTGGTGTGTGGGGAACGGGCTTTGGGGGAAGGCCGGCTGGGTCAGACCCACGGGGCTCCTGCAGGCACGGGGGCCCAGCCAGCTCCCAGGACTGCCTGTGCTTAAGGCTGGCTCTGCTGGCTTGCTGTATGAGCCTTAGTGGGGCCTCCTGAACAGAACAACATGATGAAACATGTAATTAAGATGGAGCTAAGGATGCATGACGAGGCCGACTGAGCGAGAAATGGATTTGATTTTTTTTTTGTCTCCTTGCAGAAATCATCCACTTCAGCAGGAAACTACCCATTTGGATTTTTATAAGCCCGAATTAAAAAGAAATTACTCAATACAAATTAAAAGCTTTATAACCTGCAACCTCCTTTACCCAAAGCATTGCTTTTTGCCCAGAATAAACATATCACATACAATACATAGTGCTTTCTTTTAAACTTCTACTTCAAAAATTAAAGGGCCACAAAACAGTGCCCCCCCACCTGCAAAGTGAGAATGAGAAGGCAGCAGACCCATCCTCTTTTTCACATCTGCCCCCTATCAGGTCTCCTGCCTCCTTGGCAGAGCTTCGCTCCTCTCTGTAGTATACTCTCCAGAGCTTTGTTTTGTTTAGTTTAAATGATTAATGCAGCAGAGCTTACAGGTTTTCCTCAGAGAGACTTTTCCAACCCTTATAGACCTTACAGTCAGAAAGGTTTCCTAATATTCAGGCAACATCCTTCCCTACTAACTTTAGTTGTATTCCTCTTTGTTTGCCCCACAGATCACGCGGGGGAAAAAACCCCAAACCTTGCTGTCTTACTGCAGCACCCCTCCCATGGGAGAAAAAGGAATCCACTTTAAATGGAGCTGGATGGGTTGTAAATGGGATTAGGGCTCATGGTTACTTGAAGTAGCTGAGGTCTAGGCCTGACATTTCAGGAGAACCACTCCAATCCTATTACCTATGACACTGCTGCTGCTGGGCTCAGGAAGTGGGAGCAGTCAGTGTTCCCCAGTTTGGGAAATGTAAAAAGGAGATCCTATGCAATGGAAAGGGAAATGTTCCAAAAAAGAGACTCCCTTCACTTTCTTCCTGCTCTTTTTCCGCCTGAGAACGAGTCAGCCTGCTCAGGACTGCAGTGGACCATGACACTGACACCAGTGAAGCTGTCACAGCAGGAGCTCTGGACAGCTGGGGTTGCTGTGGGGAGTACTTCTCCCTGCCCCTTTCCTGAGCCATCGTTCACCAGCTGGGGAGGGAAGGTCCTTGAGACACTCTACAGTACAAAATGGGACCGAGATCCCTTCTTCCTTCCTGACTTCCGAAGACCCTTCTACTTCTACTGCCAGGAACCCTCTCCGGCATCACACTTGCTGCTCTGTGCTGCCACACTGCTGGCAGAGGGAAGGGTGCTGCCCAGCAGGGCATGGTGCAAGGCTCTGGCACTGGGGAGGCCATGAACAGGGCCAGGATGGAGACACGCAACAGTCCTAAGAGGAGTTTGCAGGGCAGGGCAGGGCAGAGCACAGGAGCAAGGTCACCAGTACCAGGCCGGTATGCAGGTATTGATGATGTCTCACATCATGACACTGGAGTTACCTGCACCATGTCAGGGCAGGGAAAGGAAGGGTTGTACCTTGTACCTTGATGGGGACAGAAGGGATGGAGGCCGACTCTGGTACTCACGTCATAGACAGAAGGTGGTGGTGGTGGTGGTGGGCTGGCTGACGCGGGCTGCGTTTCCACCTTCTGTGTCAGGATATTCAGCTGGTTCCTTCTAGGGAAAAACACCTGCTGAGGACAAGACACGGAATAACACATTTGGAGAAAACACCATCCCCCCAAAGATGAAGTGAATACCAACGCCATGTCAAAGCCAGCTGCTCGCACACCCCCAACTGCTTCCAGAGCAAACAGTGCAGGCACTCTCTGCACAACGTGGACCAGTTGCTTTCCTCACCTGAGGATAAAATGGAGGAGTCTGATGACTTACACTGGAGCAGCGGAAAGGAGAACTGGGCTCTGTATGTACACGAAATCACTTCCACCACTGAAGCTTACCAGGATGGAGGGCGTAAGTATTTAACAGCACACAACAGTGCTATAGGACAGGGAAGTAAAGCAGGGCCCTGTTCAAAGCATGTGGGGGAATTTCAGAGAGGCAAAACGCAGTGATTTTTGTCAGGATTTGGCTGAGATGCTTTTGCTAATACACCGAGTCTAAAGAACAGCACCAGACAACCATAAATGATGACATATAGTCAGTTATACAGTAACGTGCAAGTCCAGGATGGAGTTGAAGGAAGCAGGTCTCTTCCTCTGAAACATTTCTTGCATCAGATGAGTTCTCCTTGAACACGCTCCATTCATGCACAGATAAGGGTTAGCCCTGCTCAGCAAGCAAGAGGAGGCAGAAAAGGCAGCAGGCTTGCTAAGTATCTCTGTTCTAATTCGGAAAGAAGTGGGATGATTATATTCACATCACATGAAAACGATGAACTGCTTTCCAGTCCATTAGTAACTAAGAAGGATGCTAAATAGCTTCTCTTAAAGATAAACATTTTTAAACCAGCAGGTTTGAGCAAGCTGCGGTGAGAAATATGGGCTGTGTTCTGTAGGAGGGCAAATGTAATGACTGTATGATCTCTTCGGGCCCCAAGGAGAGCCCGTAGGTCTGAGACTTGCTAGCCCACCGCAAAATCTAGAGACACCGACCGACAAGTTGTGACAATGCCTCCTTCCTCATCCCCATGGAGACACTGTCTAGGCAAGCAGAGATGTGGGCCTGTCTCCAGCCTAGTCACTCTGCTGCTTACACTCCTTCCCCCTCGAGCAGACTGCCTGGAAGGTAAGTCTCACAAGATTAGCAGGTCTGCCAACTGCTGCCACACTGTTTTCAACCTCATGATCTCTAACTGTGCTGAAGCCTGATGATCCTTGGAGTCGTACAACTGTACCAGCAGCACAGCATCCACATAAAAACGCACACACAGAGTCTGCTGTCATGGTAGCAGAGAGCAGGTTGAAAGACTAAATATGGGGGACACTCTACCTAGGAAACAACAATCCCCAATTCCATTCTAAAAGACATCTTTTTCTTTTAAGGCATCCTCAAGATCTCTGGAAGAGTACAAAGGATGTTGCTTTGAACACCTGGGGGTGGCAGTACTAGGAGCAGTGAGTTTTCCTCAAACAACAGAGATTCCAGTATCATGACTTCACAGAGTTTTTTCCACAAGGCCCCTGTCTCATCCAGATCTTTCAGCCCTACTTTTGGCTTTTCTTCTCCTGCTCTCTGCATCCTTTCTTTGCCACTCCTGGTTCCCCCTTTGCCCCCAGCTACTCATCCCAGCTTCCACTTCCTTACCCAGCTGGTCCCAAACTGTGCGACTGGTCTGCTCACCTGAGGGACCCTTCCAGTCCAGTCTTAACACTCTCCTCCAAGGTCCAGTGCTTCCTTGCTCTGGATTCCAGCTTCCTTCCTGAAACTCCTTCTTCCAGCCTCACAGAATCACTGCTGTTGGAAGGTGCCTCTGGAGATTGTCTAGTCCTCTCCCTCTACTCAAAGCTGAGTCAACTAAAGCAGGTTGCTCCTCAAGTCTTTGTCTCTCTCTTTTTTCCAGTTAGTTGCGACTTCCACACAGGCTTCCTTGGGATTCTTGTTCCTGGCCTTCCCCTCTCACTCTTTTCCCTGCCAAACACATACCCAAGGCTCTGGTCCCCATCCCCTCCACACTGCAGATTGTTTTCTTCTATGGTGCCCAAGCCACAGGCTCAGGAACGCAGTTGCACAGTCTCCTTGCAATCAGATTCTTCCCTTGAACTAGAGAAGCCCCCGTCTTGAAGGAGGATTAGAAACAGGGAAAGTCCTGTCCCCTGATACAGGGAAACTCCTCCTGCCACCAGAGCTGCAACAGACTTGTTTGGGTGCACAGGACATTACCTGTCTGACTGGATGTGTGTGGAAAGACAGCCCCACAGGGGCTCCTTTAGGCAACTGAGCTGTTAAGTTGGCAAGAGCCACAACTGAGCATGCACCAACTGCAGGTTTCCAGAAAACCATCACAAGGCTACATGTCCTTGAATATTCTCAGGGCTACCACATTGCTAGTGTGACTTCTTGCCCTGTGTTAGATCCTTGCTCTAAAGCAGAACATGCTGGAGTCAAAATGATTACCAGAAGTTCTTTAATGGACAAATCAATGATTCGTTTTGTCTTTCCTGTTATCTTTTTTCTCAGAAAGACTAAACTTAAGAAAAGAAAATAAACCTGAGGCAGACACCCAGCATGGAAAATTGCAGCATGGGGACTTCCAATCCAGTCAAGCTAGAAGCAAATGAAATAAATTCCTAGAATGGGTCATGTCAGGTATTGCTTTTTATTTGGTTATAACTTGCCTTTCTTTTCCACAGAAGCAGAGCCGTTGCAGTGATGCTCAGTGCAGCAAGAAGAACAGTAAGGGTAATGAGGATTTCCCACCCATAAGAGGTGTTAGAGACGTACCCCGTACCTGTAAGAAAAAAGGCAAAAGAATTACAGTGTGAATGGAAGTTACAATTTTGCTGCATTTTTAACTCTGGAAAGAGCCTTGAGAGAGCTAAAATACAGAAACAATGCAGAATATGCTGGCACAGACATACACACCCTTCAAAACCCAGTCTGAAGAGAGAGCAGGGTGCAGCAGAAGAATCACACAAATGAGACAGGACATAAGCAGCTGCACTTCAGATAGATTAGAGGGAGGTGATATGAGAGCCAAGAAAGGTGGTAGGTAGAGACTGGCAAAGGTATTCAGTGATAGGGGCAGAAAGTCAGACAGTGGAAGGCACACAGGCCACGCAAAGTAGCAGGGTGGGTACTGTAGGCATCCTCTGACCGGTGTAGCAAAGCTATTTTGTCATGCCTCTTTGCATTTATACCTTTCTAAGAAGTTTTTCATATCCAGCATTCAGTAATGCAAATCCATCCAGTCAGCAGCATGCATGTCCTTATCACTTTTCTATAACATTCCTCTTATCTTGGCGTGAAGCTCTCCCTTGCTTTCCAGTCTGCGCATTAACGGAACTACTGAGCCTTTGTACCACATGGAAAAAGGGGAAGGGTTATGGTGAGCCCCCAACAGTGAGTGCCTAACCTGTACATTTGATTACGGTGAGCACCCTAACCACTGACCTTTTGTTCAATCATCTCTGTCACACTGCTAAAGGCCAAACTGCACTGTGTCCTGGGCACTGACACCTAAAATCACCCTCTGACCCAGTGCCCAGGCTCCCTGACTTTAAGCCTGCTGTTCCCAGGATGCTGTGGCAGGTCAGATAAAAATCACTGTATCTTCATGTCCCCATCTGTGTACTGGGAACATTAGCATGTTCAAGTCTCATGGCATTAAGTATTAGACAGAAAGTTTTACTCCCACCTGACTTCATAGCATGTTTGGGTAGAGGAAAAGAAGAGCAGAGATGAGCTTTTCATAGCCAGATCCAGCTGATTTTTAATCCCCTGCCCTTCCTTTCTGGTTGTTCACTTACCTCTAGCAAGGACAAACACTCCCTTTCCCGTTTGCTGGATGTCATTCCATTTGACTTCACAATAGTATGTGCCAGTAGAAAAGGTGTTTTCAAGTGGCATGATTCTGTAGTCATAAGATAGCGTAGCAGTCACATTATCTTTTCCAGAAGGGATAATTACATCTTCTGACTTTTTATGGATGAACGTTTTCTGGCCCAGTGAATTAATCCAGTAATACAAGATTGAAAATTTGGTGTATTTCGGCAAGTAAGGGAAGACGACTTTACAGGGGATGGATATTCCTTCCTTGAGCAGCGCAACCTGGATTGGAGGTTTCTGCTGTACATCCACATTTTGCCCTGTAAGGGTAATAGTCGTTAGCAATCACCTAACATCATTGTAAGTCAGGAGCAGACTGTTACCCCGAAGACAGGATCACACAGTGAAAGTAACCCTGTATCAGGAAGGGCGCCTGTCGCACGCAGTGTTGTTGGTCCTTGTCAGAAATTTGGTGATTCAGAGCACATGCCCTGTGTGATCTGCCACATCTCTTAGGTAATTGCTGTGTGATTTGCGATAGCCTGTTGCATTCACAGGCTTCCCCTTTTCCCTTGTGAGCTCCTCTGTACAACGCCAGCACGCAGAAAGACAGGAAATGAAGCAGGAAGGGAACTGATTTTGCAGTGGTGTGAGACTCTACTTAACAGCTGATGAATAGAAAGCAATTTTCCAAGACAAACGCTAACTGGACACCTCCTGAAACTCCTGAGTTACAAACCTCTGCTTGGGCATCCATGTGTGGCCACACGATGACTCTGCGCTAGTAAAGGTGCTGTACACAAGCAGGTTGTTGTCAGTGGGACTGGGTATTTCTAAGGAAGGAAATTGCATATTCTGTGAGAAGTAAGAAATGGTTTAATCACTCAGAGCTTTTGCTGCTGTAAATGGGCAGCAAAGCACCAGACTGCTAGATACGGGAACTATCTGCAGAAGACTGCAGATCTTAAGTATCTATATGTGACAGTATCTTAGGCAGAGAGATGGGAGATTGTGCCCTTCACTGCTCCTCCTTACACAGACAGGGCTGTTGAAAGTGATCTATCACTGCAATTTGGTAGACAATGATGTCAGGAGTTATAAGAGAGGATGAATAAGCACAGATAGGGAACCACACTACAGTTCACTCACTGATTTTTTTAATAATTTTTTTTTGAAAAAAAAAAAAAGCTAAAAGTTAGCCACAGGCTAGTAAGGAGCCTGAGGTACAGAACCTCTTTGGCTTCCCAGCCAAATCTGGGTTTAACATCAAGCAGCCTCTGGATCTATTTGTTTGTCAGCTGATGTAACACCACATACAAAGCAACTTAAGAGGAGGTCGGTGCAAACCATTGTTGTCTTTAAAAAAGGGAACTGGAAACTTACAAACAAGTCGTCTTACAAAATGAAGGATCCTTTCAGAGACAGGAAAATAGAAGTGGGGGGGGGAAGTAGAGAGAGAAAGTAGGGGATGGGCAGGTTTTCCATTGATGCTTTTGATGAGATTCCCTGGGGTTCTGCATCTATGAACGGGCTCATAACAAGGCATTAAAGCTGTCCCAGAGCACAGCCAGGCTTCCTTTCCTGTCATCATGCGCTAACACTGCATCGCAACAGCAGCATCACCTCTGCACAGCGGGACTTGGCATCGGAAAAGGCAACTCAGACTTAGCACTGCTGAATGTCAAGCACAGAGGAAGCGTTGTGGGGGGCAATAACGGATGGAGGGCACGGCCACTGTCCAGAAAGGACTGCTGGGAAGTAACATCTGTTAAGGAAAACCCTCTACAGATGAACATAGCCAGGGACAATAGCCTGAGAGTACGGAAGAGCTTAGGTTACATCACTATAAAAAGGTTTTTAGCTGTAAAAGCAACCGAGATACAGGACAGTCCTAAGGGACACACTCACTCGTGAGCGCGCAGTCCTCTGTACACTAGATACAATATTATGGAAAGATGGTAAGAGAAAATTCTGCAGACACTGTGGGAGCGATAACCCGAGCAGTCTCTTCTGGGCCTTATTTTCTAAAATCATTCATCATTCATCATCCCTCTCCTCATCTCTACCCAGCAGAACACACATGAATATACTTGCTATACAAGGCATGGCTAAGCACTGCTGTAACAAAACAGAGGAGAGATCCATCTTCTTACAGTATCCCAGGAGCCATTAGCTTGAGAAGAACATGCCAGGGAAAAAGCCAAACCATTTTATTTAGGTTATCTAACCCTTCTCCCATGTTCCTCCTTTCTTGAGGATTCTCTCTCTCAGCTTTGAAATGCTTAAAAGACAGAAATAGCAGCAGCGTGAAAATTCCTAGTGGGGATCTCTGAAAATTAGCAAAAGATAGCAGCTGGAAAAGCTCTAATATGAACAAACGTGACAGTAAATAAAAGGAATAAAAAACCTAGTTTTTACCTCCACACTGAAGCAACCAAAGAAGCAGGAAGATGACTTTTAGATTAGAGGCCATCATGGGGGTCAAAGGCTGTAAGAAAGCAACCAGACACAAAGATCCAAAAGGCAAAAGAGATGGGGGGTTGTCAGGTATTTCCACGCCCAGGCAGCTGGTTGATCCCCTCCTGTTTGTGGAGGGACGGACGGGATGGACACACACTGCTTTTGGCAAGCTGTGCCTGGCAGATGCAGGTTCTTCTGCTTTTCGGTCAGACTCCTCCCCGCACCGGGGTTCATTTCTCTGTACTATTACGATGGTGTTACACCTACCAGCGGGTGTCCAAAGATTAGACCGTAAGTTCTTTAACACATAGAGCTTTGTCTCCCAATGACTGTAAAATATCACACACATTTAAAGCAAACTTTGTCACCTTCCACAGTGATCGAAGCCCCGTGTTGGAATATGGAAAAAATGTGCTTTGATGCAGATCAAAGCCATTTGAGGTGAACGGAGTCAAATTCAGTGAAGGATTCAACTGACTCCGGAGCGATGGACAAGCCTAAAATTGGCATAGTGGGATTTTTACCATAATTCTGCAAAGGTTTGTTTACACAGCTGTTTTGGGTCAACTATTCCTGATTATCTCACTGCACGGACCATCCAGGTTTTGAAATAAGGACACCTTACTTCAAATTATCTCAATCAAGAACTTTGTTCACATGGGGAAGATACTGAGCGTTTACACAGGGCATGGGTTCAGGGCAAAGTGGCACAGAAAAAATCCTTCTTTACATGAACACTCAAGTGTGGGATCACATGTTTTGCCTTCAACACGGAAAACAAGTACCCGCACCAGCAGTCAGTGCAGAGGAACGGTCCTGCTGTCCTCCTGACTGCGCAAAACTTCCCTCCGCAGCCAACTGCTCCACCAGGTCACTCTGGAGGAAGGCACTCATATTCCAGAAGTGAGGATGACGAGACAGTGAATTCATCCCTTACATATAGCTGCAATGTTTCAGATCCACACGATGCTGGCTCTGAATCAGCTTCACAATGCAGGCAAGCCTCAAGAAATCTATTGTAGGGAAATCTAAGGAGAGCCCTTTGAAGAAGAAAACCCATTTCTTTGTGGGAGGATCCTGATGCCTATAGACACGAAGCATCTTTGACTTCAATGAAAGCTTGTTTTTAGTGAAGACATGCGCAATGCAACAGCTGAGCAGTGTCTGACTCAAAAAAACCCTGATGTCTGAGAGGTCTTCACTTCTCTCTAGGCAGCTTCCTCCTTTTGCACTTCTTGCGAGACATTTGCACTGCCCACAAGAAGCAAGCACTTTGCTGCAATTCAAGGGTGCCTGCTTACACAGGGTGCTGGGCTGTGCACACTGGTGGGCGAGGACAGCGGTGGGAAAGACCTAAGAAGGTAGATGAGCCTGTAAACTGCGCATAGTCAAAAATCACTATCTTTTTTTTTTTTTAATCCCTCCAGAGTTCGTAGGAGAGAGGTTTGCCCCAAAGCAACTTTTGATTTACAGCATTTGTCCTCCTGTTCAGTCTGGGACAGGTCCCCAGGAGGAAGGGGTCTTGACACAGGGGGCGGCATGCAGCTGTGTCCGCTGTGTCCCCCTGAGCCCAGGGATGGCTCTGGTACCTTGCCAAGAGCCCTGACAGATGGGCAGAAGAGCAAGTGGCTTTGTGTGGCTCTGCAAGGCTGGTGCAGCAGCTGCACTCCTCCAGGGAAGGTTTAGCTCAGATTAGCCAAAACCAACTTCTCTCCCCAAGACACGCTGACATGAGCTGCACGGCGCTGGTCTCAGCTGGAAATTGCTCCTCGCAGGTCTTAACGCTGAGCAGCAAGGACAATCAAGAGCAGTAACAAGACACTTGGGGCCCACTTGGTATTTCAGATATGTAGGCACAGATCAGGTAGCTGTGGCTCTGGGGGGCTGTGGGGTTACAACAGCGCTCAGCAGCATTTCTCAGGCCTGAACGGCATCTCAAGGTAGTTGGGGCAGGGAGGGAGAAGGGGGTAGTGGCTTACTACCCTCCTGTGGAAGAATGCTGCTGAACAGCGAGGGCTTCCTCGGCTTGTGTATCACACACATCCCCATGGTAGCGCACAACTTTACAATTTCCAGCATTGATGTATTTCTAGAGGACAGAACATGCTGCTCCTGTCAGCGATGTGTTTTAACTGTTATCAGCATTTATCTGCTTCAGGAATTCAGAGCGATAAGTGGATTAAGTGCGGTAGGTTTGTAGGGCTGCTAGGTCAACATCCTCCTTCCGTCCTTTCCCTTCTCTTCCTATAAACAACCCTGTTGCCACTCTAAATGCCAAGTCCTAGAAATATCACTGTCTGGAATTTAAAAAAAAAAATAAAATAGATCTAGCATTTCAAAAGAGATCACACGTAAGACTCAGCTGTGGGATTAGAGTCACGGCCAGGCCAGAAATACATTCACTGCTGGAATTTGCTATGGTAGAGCTCGCTGAAAAGAAATGGCTTTGAAACGACTACCCAGCAGCTATTAACTGCGAGACAGGATGACATTCTGTTCCTTAGAGCCTAAAGGGAGCCTGAATCTTTGAATGTTAAATTCTAATTCAATTTGGTCTGGGGATTCTGGACTGGGCTTTAACCCTGGAGACATAAATGGGAGGAAGATGAGGAAAAGCTGTGGAGTTGTGTGTTTTTATTACCAGACTGTAGCAGGGCTGAACTGATCCCCCTCAAAACTTAGGTACACCTAACCAGGATACCTGTGCCCAAGGAAATAAATTACAAAGCTCCAAAGGAATAGGTCATTGTATGACCTTCATTCATGTATTATACAGCACACTGCTGCGTGTGAGCTGGTCCCTTACAGCCTGATGAGGAGGGAACTGCCTGTCCAGCTGTAGCTCTGGCCAGGATCTGTATGGCTTGGTCCTTTGATGCAGCGAATGCTGATCACTTCCTGAGACTAAATACCGGATTGGTCCAGGTGCTAGCAATGGTTTCTGCTTGTAGTTGGAAAGCGGCCATTAATTTCACTCAAGTGCAGTTAAAAGCCCACAACAGTGGTCAGCATTCCTAACCGTGAGGAAAAGCACACTGTTCTGGCGTGCACAAACAAGTTTGGGCAAGTGCTGAACCTACTGGAATTGCCTGTTCCCAGCTGTGTCCAATGCACACCCGCCAGTAAAGGCGCGCACACGTGTGCGCACACACGTGCCCACGTATGCCCCCACAGCCAACTCCAGGGAAAGCATTTATTCAAACAAAAAGGCTGCTGCTAGCCAAGGCAAAAGCAATGCTGCAGAGACCACAACAAAGCCTCTTTATTGCTGAAGTGTTTAACACCACAACCATCCAAAAGAGAAACACCGCTTGGCGCAGAGAAGAGCTGCAGCAACTCAACAAGCCTGATTGCAGAGCACGCTTCAGAGCATTCCCCAGCACGGCAGCTCCGGATTTGCTGCCTTGTCAGAGACCAGCTCAATCCCCCATCGCTGAAAGCCAGCCAGCGGCAACACACGCACCTCTGAGGATTCACAATCTCTTTGACTCCTCTAACCCCAGACTCTGCGGCGTACGGTTTCCCTCTGTCTGGCGGCAGGAGCGACAGGAGAGCCAGCGCGAACGGGGCCGTACCTCTGCCAGCATTTTTACCACTGTTGTGTGTTGAGTGCCTCTCAGCAGGGCTGGATGATGCCGAGGTAAAAGCTGCCAATGCCCTCGCTACATTCCACCCGCTGAACTGCTCTAGGGAAGAGAACAATCAGCAACGCGAGGGGAGACCAGAAAAAGAAAGGTGTTGACACCACCATGGGGAAGGGAGGGGGCACTTCTATAATTCCTTTTCGCCAGCTTCTGCTCTTTTTCTGTTCATCTACTGGAAAGATTCCTGGGGACTAAATCAGCACACGCCTCATGCACGCTCAGGGGCTGACACTGCGTGGCTGCGCCTCAACCTTGCGGCGTTCCTTGCGGCTCACCTCTCACAGCCTGTGTGGCAACGGATGGGGAGCGGGGACTTCATCTGGAAGGACTTCTTTGGCTGACACCTTCCAGAACGACCACCTGGCTGGGCCCGGGACTGATGTGGGGCTCCAGCTGCCATGTTTCGTCCTCTTGTGCAAGGGGCGTAAAGCTTCCCCCAGGCAGCTCATCCTTACCGGGAGGGACAGCAGAACCACCTCAGCGAACGCGGAGAGGCACCCACCCCGCCGCCACAGAGCCCCCGGGCCCTGCTCTGTGGCGG
>VWZZ01001872.1:496288-523085 GCA_013399095.1 Psophia crepitans
GCTGCCACGGCCCCGAGTCACCGGGGGAGCCGCCGCGTTTCGCACCCGGTACCGCTCAGCGTCTCCTCGGCAGCACCGCAGCCGTGAGGCCAGAGGCAACGAGCGCAACTAGGATCCATTTAAGGCAAAATTAATGCCAATTAGCTGTAATCAGCAACTGGAACAACATTTACTCAGCAAGCTGCGGGTACCGCAGTAGCGGTTCGGCCGTTAGGTGGGAGAAAGCAGAGGATGGGCATGTGGGAAAGGAGAATAAACCCTGATGGACGCACAACCCCGCTGCAGTGGGTTCAAGCCATGCCCGCTCCCAGCTGCCTGCCTGCTGCCCTCCCCTGCCTGCTGGCCCCTCTGCTGCCAGCGTCGCCCCCCGCAGCAGCCACCCCTCTCGCCCCATCGCCAGCAGCTCCCCTCGCAGCCCCAGCTCGCAGCCACCTCCGGCAACGGCAGCAGGCTGGGGCGGCTGAGTCAATTCTGCTGAGCCCTTTAGGGGGGCAGCTGGCCCCCAGCCCGGGGGGGGGCAAAGCGTCGGCAGCCGTGGGCAGCGTTACCTCCAGCACCGTCATCCCCAGCCGCTCGCGAGCTGGCCCTCCTACGCCCAGGGCGCTCTGGAAACTCCTGCCAGGGCTGGTGAGGAGCGCGGTTTTATTATGAATGATACTTCTCGGCTTGCAGAGGCCTCCTGGCACCGCATGTGGGCCCCCGGCTGGGCTCTCGCTGCAGCAGGCGAGAAAGCAGAGATGATCTGTACGCCGATTTTTCCTGGGAAAGATTTTTACATACTTTCCATGACCGGCAAAGCCCAGGCACCTATTTCATGCCGCTAACTGGTGATGCTGCACTAGTCAAGGCTCTGGTGACGGTGTTTAGCTCACCACGGTGGCCTCAACAGGGCCAGGCTCAAATCAGTGCCTCTACAAACAGCCGCCAGCTGGCTGCTGCACCCCAAGGACGTAGGAGAGCAGGAATCAGAGGTGCACAGCCCTCCCACAGCCATGGGATGTGTCACCAACCCCAAGGTGCCACGGCCAGGCCAGCCTGAACTTTCTCACATTAGCAGCAAAAACGCTGGGGTCAGGATGCTGGCCAGGAGCAGGGCACACTGCTGACAGCTCCCAGCCACGTTCTCATAAAACAGGAGACCCGGACCTCTCTCCTCACCAGCTGCACGCCTTGAGGTGTGCACATCATGCCCTGAAATCCTCCTGAGTGAAGGGCCATGCGTCCTGCCTGTAAGGGGCAAAGGGTGGGAGACAGGCAGGTTGGGCAGGGGCTGGGTCCCACGCGGGGCAGGCAGGGGGAGGATTGTGTCGAACGAGGTGGCAGCGGTTGTGAGGGAGCTGCAGGACTGGTCCCTGCCAGTGACAGCCTCGCCAGATGGCCCTTCTGGCCTCGTCTGCTCAGGAAAGCTGCTCCAGCCTCAGCGAGTGCTGCTTTGAGCCAGCCAGCTGTGCCAGCCCCAGCTCCTGACCACCTCTGGCAGCACCCAGGCCTGCCCCACCACTGCCCCGAAGTTCAAGCTCCTTCATCTGAGCTTGTTCCAGGACACCCTATGTTCCCCTGCACCCAGACCACCTCATTCCCTCCCCTGTTCCTCCCCTCACTTCTGTGTGTGTTTGTTGTGATTTGGTTTTTTTTTTAACTTTCAAGGACTTCCCTACTTTTTTTTAAGCTGTGACCCTTTCTTTGGCCTGCAGCAGCTTTCTAGCTCAGGGTGTTGGGGGTACGGCCCTCATCACAGTGACAGCAACCTCATGAACCAGCATGGCCCCCCCCCAGCAGACGCGTGCAGTCACACCCTGCCTGAGATCAGCACAGCTTCTCTCGTGCACACCAGGCCTCTGCCAGCTCCTGGGAGGAAGGTTGGGAGGGGATTAAGTAGCTAAGTATCCCGCTGGCAAATGAATATGGCTTTTTTCTTTTTCTGTTAATTTCTCAACTTTGCTTTTATCCTGAACTGTGGAGAATATGCAGGCTGATACAGATGTTACAGCACACTCTCCTAGGGTGGAAAAACATCTTTTCACCATCAGACCCTATTCTGGCTATCCAAACTAAATAAAGAATCCTGGCAAAAGCATTTGCTGGAAGAACCGCCGCTCTGCTAGGATTTTTGCCAATACAGAAATGTGTTTCATTCTGTCTTCCCTCCCCACCCTCTAATTTCCCACCTGCCGTCTACATCCCTGGCTGACAGGGCTACAGGACAAGGATCTGTAGTTTTGGATTCATGCAAGAAGATCATCACTGGGTTTTATTTTTCAGACCCTTGCAGAGCAGTGTTTCAAACCCTCTCCTGCAGGAGTCTCTCCTGCTTGGAAAACCATGCAATGGCAGGTGTGAAACCAATAGGGATGGGAAATGAGAGGGCAAGAAGTGTGCCCTGTCTGTGTGGAGGTATAACCTCAGTCAGAACAAGTGTACAGAGGTGGGACTATACGGATACCATAGCAGGGTTCAGACCCCTGCTCTCCACTTGCTCTTTACATACATGTGTGTGTGTGTATATATATGCATGTATATACATGTACACACACAGATATATTTTATACCTAGCTCCTAACCCTTGCTGAGGTTTCTCTAATGCAGCCCCCCTGGGACCCCCTGTAGCCCAAGTAGCCACGCAGATACCCTCTACCACAGCTGAGCTCACGGCTTCTCCCGCAGAGCCCCTCTCCTCTCTCTGCACGTGCTGGGGAGATCCTTCCCCACCCCACTACTGCTTCCTTTATTATCTCTGCCCAGCTGTGGTTTAGAAGTTGTTTAAATCTTTTCTAGGAACAGATAGAGATCGCAGTTACCCAGAATCCAAAAACGCAGACAGCTTGAAATGTGGTTAGACTCTGCCCTACTTTCATTGAGCTGACAGCAAGGCTCTGCCGAGGTGCTCAGGGGAGAGGAGAGGAGAAGGAGAAAAGAGAAAGACCCACCTCAGCAAACCACCCCTTCCTCCCGCACTGAGAAACAAACCTAACCTGTCCCCCGCAAGCCTGCTGCGTCTATTCGAACCACACTGCCTCTCCTCCTGCTCTGCTGGGGACCCACAGGCGAGCAGGGCACCCCGGCACAAAGCCTGGGAGAGACGCTCTCCTGCAACGCAACACTTGACACAGGCACGGGTATCTCCTCAGGCTGAGAGAGGTGTGAGGGTTTCGCCGGATCAGGGCCACGAGGATGGTGGCGCAGGGAGGGCTGCAGATTAAGAATGAGATGCAGCGGTAGAGTTTTTACCATATATACGCTCACTGGCACAAGTTTCTCTGAGGCCAGGGGAGCTGCAGAAGTGGAAGAACTGCCCGGGACTTCCCTCCTGTGAGAAATCCCCTCCCTGGGAAGTCCACGCTGGGTTGCAGAGCTGCTGTGCGGCTGTGCCATGCGTCTGTGGCGAGCACAGCTCCCTTGCACCGTCGGGCTCCTCCGACGGCATCTGCAGTGACCTGGAAAGGGATGCTGCTGAAAAAATGCTGGGAGGCCTTTTTCCTTCTCTCAGTGGTCCCAGCCCACAAGACCAACCTGCAGACAAGGAGGTGTGTTTCCCACAGCCATTTTGCCCGGGGTCTGGTTCTGATAACCCTGGGCTTTTCTCTCACAAGTGCTGGTGGTGTTCAGAGGAGATGGGACGTGGGCGGAGAGAACAGCTTGCAGACACGTACCTCTGGCTCTGTGACTTTCTCCAAAGTATACAGTATTTGCTAAGTGATTACACCTATATTCCTCCAGCTTTGGAGCAGTACATAGAAAGACAAACCACCTGTAGCCACAAATATTTTAAGGGCATTGCTTAACCCTGCTTGGCAATGCGTGTACCAAAGCAAGGATCAGAGCAGCAGTGGGGTATTTTTGCTGGTGCTCTCACTAGTGGTAGCAACAGTGAGGCGTTTCAGGAGAAGGGTTTGCTGTAGTCAAGGCCATAGAGAGATGCTAAAGAAGGTATCACCTTTCATCGGAAAGGTAATATAGTCCAAGATCATTACGGTATTTTTTAACACCATTTACAGGGACTGACTTGAAGAGCCTTGGAAGGAAGAATGAAAAAATGCCAGCAAACACATTACATTCTCCTGCAAGAAGTTTTTTCATCCTATTGAAAAGCTTTGTTAGAAAGAATGATGAGAATGGTAATAATAAGGCACTATAATTATACCTGATCCTTCTATAATCTCTCTCTCTGCAGAGTTCGGGAGCACTTTACTGCTATTATTGGATTTGAACAGTCCCATCTGGATAACATACGACTGATTTGTTTGCATGGCTTATTTTAGGTATTTCGGCACGTACATTAGAGCTGCCTTCATATCTGGCTGATTCCCTGCATAGTCTGTAAAAGCACGAAGAGATCTTCAGCTCTCGTTCTCCACCGCCCCGTTCTCCCATCACAGTTCCTTGGAGAGTTCTTCACAGAAGTCCAAGGATAAAAGGAGCCATCAGTACTTCCCCAGCCAACCCAGTACCGCAGAACCAGGGTTACAACCTAGAGGATAGGTACTACCTAGAACATCTGGATTTGCACCTGTATTATTTTAGGCTTGAGATGCAATGAATCCCAAAGCAACCCTAGATGCACCTAAAAAGTCTTGCAGCAAGGACCTGGCACATACCTTGTGCTAATGTACATGCTGCGCAGTCAGAATACCTGCCGCCTTTCAGGGTGAAGCTTTTAAACGAAGGGGTTTGCTGCATGCACGCGTTCCCGGCATGCACAGAACCCGGGAAGGCGTGACAGACGCTGGCGTCTTCCCGGACTCAGCGTTGCTTGCAATGCCATCTCAGTTACAGGGACGCTGGCAAGCTCCCACGCAGCTCCCATTCACCGTGGCGTCTGAATGAGCGAGCAGCTCCATCAATGTCAAGGACTTTGCTGGCCCTTCGCAGGAGCTCTCGGGCGTGAAGCTGGGCACTTGCTACTTCGCTCGGCCAGGGCCAGGAGAAAACAGACATAATTTGAAATAATTCAACCCGCATTTAAAAATGTTATTATTAAAAAATGAGATTTTAAAAAATATGAATAAAAGCATGATACAAAAGCAATGGTTTACATAAACTGAGCCATCTTCAGTCTGAAATTCACAGCAGTTTTTCACTAGCTTACAGCACAGGGAACATCCCTTTCGGACTGAATCCCCGCAGAAGTTAACAAACCCATGCTGCCTAACTCTTTTGTTGCTCTTGCCACTTCTTAAGGGAATTTTTTTTTCCTCCTGTGAATTGCACCAGGGTCTTCTCCTGCATCCCTTCCACGTCCCACCTGGCCTCATCAGCACAGCCAGATGGGGGTTCCAGTGCCTGCCTATCCCCAAGGCTGCAGGCACATTTTGTTGAGGAGTTTAAAAAGACCCATTAGCCCTGCCTTAAGTTTTCCCCCAACTTCATTTCTGGAGTATTACACCCCGTCTCCTCGCTTTCATTCCCTCAGATTCTTCAGAGCTGCCTTTGTCAATTTGTTTACTTCTGGTTTATTTTTAAAAGACAAACCCCCAATGGACATAAGCTCTCAAGTCCCTTTTGAAAATGCTGTGTTGTCTGTAAGTGCTTTGTTTGTGATCCTCTCCAATCCTTTAGGCTATTGTTTACGAGCTGGAAGGCATCTGCGCCTGGGCTAATCATGCCGAATGCCAGCAATTCCCCCAGCATGATTTGTTGCACAAGCCAGTGGGAGCAGGG
Organism: Psophia crepitans; assembly: GCA_013399095.1. Lineage (NCBI taxonomy): Eukaryota > Metazoa > Chordata > Aves > Gruiformes > Psophiidae > Psophia > Psophia crepitans. The sequence continues at coordinate 501,947 of VWZZ01001872.1, forward strand.
TTTGTTTTGATTACGTTTAGTGTTGAAAACCCGTGTTTTCTCACATTGGACTGACAAAATGAGGGTGGGGGGTGGCAATCCAAAATCTTCCAAGGGTAACAAAATCTGGTCCTTGATTTCAATGGCATTTGGGACCAGCTCAAAGGTCGAGAGCTCTGACGGCAAGGGTGGTGTCTTAGGAAAGCAGGTAGCCCAGGAGCCAAAAAAACTTCCTTTAATAGTGTATGCATGTCATTTGCTTCGGGCTGGATGAATCAAATGCAGATCTAGGAGGCTGCCAGTGCCATACAGTGTTTTGCACAGCGTTTTCAAAGCTCCGCAGCTGCTTTCTGACATGAAGTTAGTTGGGCTGGGACCCCCTGCCCACCCTGCCCCAACCTGCACCGCTAGGCAGAGCCCTCTCAGCCATCGCCTCGGGCTGACTCTGGCCTCCCCTGATGCCTTCAGCTGACAAGTCAAACTCTGACTCATTCTGGACATGGCAACGTTTTTCTCTCCAGCCTGTGCCAGTGCTTGCCTCCAGGCATCAGATGGGTGTCCCCATTTTCCTGCTCACGAAAGCTGCGAGGAAGCGCCCAAGGGCTGCTCCCACTGAGGCTGCCATCACACCACGACTAGGGCACGCCATCCCCTGAGGGCTGCTTCCACTGAGGCTGCCATCTCACCACGGCTAGGGCACGCCGTCCCCTGAGGGCTGCTCCCACTGAGGCTGCCATCTCACCACGGCTAGGGCACGCCATCCCCTGAGGGCTGCTCCCACTGAGGCTGCCATCACACCACGGCTAGGGCACGCCATCTCCTGCTTAGGCTGCCTTGTTCCCACACTCCTGGCATAGCAGGGGTGCCCAACACAGAGCTCAAAGTGGCACCTGGATCCCACCTCTCCCGTTTCCTGGCTCAGCATTTCCTGCTCCAGAGGTGCTCCATTAATCACCATTAATCCCATCTGCACCCGCAAAGAGGCCAGCATCTCCGGTGGCCTGTGGCAGGGACTTCCACGGCTTAAGCTATCCGTCACGTGAAGAAATGTCTCCTGTTGTTCCTTCTGAGCCTTGCACTTGACTATTTCATCAAATGCCGCCTCATTTTTTTAAGAAAACACATTTTACTCAGTCACCTGCTCCATGGCATTCAGGCTTCACAGGTCTCTGCCACGGATCTCAGCCGTCTCTTTTCCCAGCTGAAAAGTGTCTGTCGAGCCAGCCCTTCCATGGGAAGCATTTGGAAGTACTCTGCTTTGCCTGACTCACCCCCCAGCTTCCCCAGCCCCAGCTGAGATCACAAGGCCGCAGGAGCACGCAGAGACCCGTGCGGCTCCGCAGGGAGGCATCGGGAGTCGCAGAGCAGCCCTGCCACGTCTCCCTTTGACACCCGCTCTCTCTTGGAACGCTGCCCTCAGTAGCCCTGCCTCTGCACCAGGCAACCCTGTGGTGCAGGCAGAAGGCTCCAGCGCATGCCGTTACTGTAACTTTACAGATGCCAAACGTCTAAGGAATTGGTGCAAAACACACTCAATTAGACAAAACCATCACATTTCCCTATCCAAGGTATTATTGTAAATTAAGGCTTTTAGCATGTTTAAAGGCTAATGATGCAAACACACATTTTGGGATGGACATCAGGGTAAGGGTCCAAAACTGAGACCCAGCTGTGTGTACACAGAAGGTTTTATTTTGAAGCTTGCCTCCCAGGAGCTAATTTCCAAACACTGAGGATACCCAAATGTTAATAAATTTTTTTGAAATGTGTTTGTACAAACTTGTGGTTTTGGGTGAATCCTGATCCATTGAGGCAGATCCCTAATGGCATACAGACCCTTATGTCAGAGGTAATCAAGTATTATTACAAGAGCTGCTGGCGGTGGGGCCCCTCCTGTGCGCACACATGGGTACATATGGAAGTTATTAACAAGTTTCAGTGAAGGATTTTGGGAAATTAACCCCTGAAACCCCAGAGCACCGCTACCAGACAGCTAGTTGGGAGCAGATGAAGAGCAGTTTCCTGCTGGATGCCTGTGGTGTGTTGGGACTGAAATCCAGGCCCTTTGCAGCCTGGCAGAGGAAGCCCCTCTCCCAAGGACTAAACTTCTCAACTTTTGCTGTTAGGAAGAACGGTTGAAAAAAACCATCTGTGAGGCTGTATAAGATTCCTCGACAAACTGAAATGAGTCAGCTGGAGAAATGTATAACATAACATATAAAAATGCAAACAATTTTCTTCTATTCCCTGAATGGTGCTCAAGAGGTTGTGAGGAAGTTTGTAATTTCTTTATAAGTCCCTTTAAGAGGCACCGAAAGACATGTTTGGATGCGGGCCACCAGGAGCTGCTCCTACATGGCAGAGGGACCGGTTCAGAGGCAGGGTGATTAAAGTGAACATCTCCCGCTCGTTAATGAAAGCAGCAGGACGTTGTTTGCAGCCACCCTGTAGAAGTAAACTCTTAAGATTTTGCTTTTACATCTTTATCTCAAGAGCTGAAAGAAAAAGGTTTTTCCTCCAACATCCAAAGCGGAAAACGAAGGAGGACTCTGCAAAGTCGGCTGTAGCCAACGCACTTTTCACATTCATGTTCTTCCCAAACTGGTTTCCTTTCTTGCACCAATCCTGATCTGGAAAGTGACCTCTCCTCAGGAATAATGAGGATACTCACCCATAACATGCTTTAAACTTCCCTAACAGAACAATGCTTGGCAGTCACTCACTGCTTTTCATCCACAGATCTCAAATCAATTCGCTACAGCCCCGCATGGTATTGACTTACTTGTAAGACAGAGATGAGCACTTGCTGTGCAATTAAAAAAAAAAAAAAAGAATAAATGAACAAAATAAAGCAGACTTTAATAAATCCAAATTATTTCCTCCTCCCTTGGTGTGATTTTCCTAAGCCCCCAGCCCTGCAACCCAAGATGCTCATTTTTGGCCAAATGAGAAAGGTTCACAGCCAGGTCAGAGCAATCCAGTTAGAAAAGCTCTTCCCTCAGTGAGCTACAACTGTGGCCATAAAACAGAAGCATTCCTGTGCTCGGTTATAAACATGGAAGAAACGAGCCCGCTCCTTCCCCCCTCCCCGGTTTCTGAAGGGATGGCAGCCAAGGCACCTCGGCGGTAACACCCCAAGGAAGAAAAGGAGCGAGGGGATGGGCAGGGTGCCCAGGGCAGCTGACCCCGTCCCACTCCTCCCACAGCAGGCAGAGAGGGAGGGCAGCCATGCGGCTGACCCTGCTGAGGCAGGGGCTTACACCTGAGATCCTGGGCATGGTCCCAAAACACAGGTGCCCAGCAGCACCAGAGATGCCCGCAGGGGCTGGCAGGGCAGGCGCAGGAGCTGCAAGAGGCTTGTGCACTGCCAGAGCTCTGCCCAAACAGCACTGAGGGTGAGCAATGGGATGGTGCCTGAGACCAGGCCAAATCCATGGCAGGCAGCAGCACCCAGAGCACGTGCATGACCTCATGGTGCTCCACATAGTGTAGGGAAAGTAGGAGGGAAGTGGTTTTCCATCCACCAACGTGTCACAGCCTTTGGCTGGCACTGGCACCACCCCAGTCCCTCTGCAAGGGGTGCTCAGCACCTGCAGTGACAGCCCCACTACCTCCATCTCCTCCACAGCCAGCCCTACCTCCTTGCCCTATGAAAATGCAGGACATCAGAGTTGTTCAGGGAAAGGGACCCCAGGAGGTCTCTAGTCCAACCTGGGGCTCACACCAGGGCCAGCTCCAAGATCACATCAGGTTGCTCCAGGCTTGACCCAGTTGTGTCCTGAAACTTCCAAGTGTGGAGACTACCTCTCTGGGTAACCTGCTCCCCAACTGGACTACCCTCACAGGAAAAATGATCTCCTCATAGCCAGCCTGGACTTGTTTCCCTTATGTCTGCTGTGCACCATTCTGGTGAGCCTGGCTTCTTGCTGACCTCCTCGTAGGTACAGGCAGGCTGCTGTTAGGTCCCTCCAAAGGCATCTCCTCTCCAGGCTGAACAAGCCCAGCTCTCTCAGCCCTTCCTTGCAGGGCAAGTGCTCCAGCCCTGAGCTTCCTGATGTCATGTCACACCCCCACCCTCACCTCACTCCAATTTATTACATTTTTGTTGTATCAGGGAGCCCCAAACTGGAGGCAATACTCTTAACTGGGGACTAAGGAGTGGTGAGCACAGGGAGGTACTCTCCTCCTCTGCTGGTGGTGCTCCGGTTAATGCAGTCCAGGATGCTGCTGGCCTTTGCTGCCAGACAGCCTGCAGGAGGAGTCAGCTTTGCTGCCTGCCAAGACCCCTGCTCCTTGCAGGGTCACAGTGCTTGGACAGGGCTGCTGCAGGAGCTGGAGATACCAATAACCCTGAGCAGCAGGGTGTGTGTTTGGGCTGGGGGTGCACAGGGCTATTCTCTCAGGGTGGGTTGAACCCCAGCCCCCCTTGTGATGCTGCCTGGGGTAACGCAGGGCACCCCAGCCCTCACCCAGGGCATCACAGCCTGACTCAGGCATCCAAGGGCTCCAACTCGCCACCTCTAATGGACCCAGTGACGATGACGGATGCAATTACCTGCTTAGTTTTTTGCCCTGTCCCTGCAGCAGATCACAGCTCTGGCAGCAAACCCACGCCCACGTGTCAGCCACCGCCACGCGCATGTACCCTGTGACACTGAACAATCCCAGCTCACGCGTTTGCACTGGGCTGAGAGCTGCAGCAGCTGCAGGACTGCCCCTGGCCTCCCTGAGACCGAGAGGAGCCGGCGGCAGGGAGAAGATGGCCACTTCTCTGGCACTTAGTTAACTACCTCGGTTCATAAGCCAGTGCCCTGAGATAGCAGGCCAGGCACCTTGCTGTCAGCAGAGCAACAGAGCCCTCCAGAGAATAATTCGGTGTCCAAGTTAGGCTCCTGTGATGAATCACACCCCGTGTATCTCTCTGTCTGTGCTGACCGTATGCTTCGGTTCCTCAGATAAGATACCTGAAGCCTAAAGAACAAATTCAGAGTAATCTCTCTCCATGTTTGGTTTCCCTCCACCCCCCCCATCAAGGTCTGAAGGGGAAAGTCAGCGTGAGCTCAGCAGGCTGCCTGCCTGGCTACGGATGCTTTGCGCCGTGCAAAACAGTTTGGCTCAAATTTTACAGTAGCTGAATTTCTCCTGTCACGTAGCTGTTTTCAGTCACTTCTTTAGAAGACATCACACCTGCCTGCACCCCCAAAATGAACCATAACCCTATTTAAGCCAGCTCTGTTCCTCTCATTTGTACTTGTCCTCAGCAGTTTGAGTTCACTGACGCTGTGCCTTGTTCTAGGATCTTGAATTTCTCGTATTTCTTTCAAACACCCAGTACAAACTTTAAGATACTAGAAATACTTCTGAAAATCTCACCCCTACATTTCTAGAAAGTATCTTAGGTTTAGAAAATTCTTTATTTGATTAATTTATTGTTCCCAGCTAGGACCATTTTTTTATGTCCTGCTTTTGGTCTTTACAATAAATTTGTTTGGTTTCAGTGTGATTACCATGTCTTGGCACTAATCTAACTGGGTTTCCAACACTGCAAGGGAATGAAAGTATCGTCATGTATTCACTGACTTTAAAAAAGAAGTATAAAAACATGTTTATTAAAATTTTTTAGTATTATATAAAAAAATTGCCTTTTTATTAGGCAAAACCAAAACGTTTTCTTATGCTCTGTAGGTGGCAGTAGCACACTATCACATGAGCACAAGTAAGGGCACTGGATCCCATCTGTTCACATCCTCCCAGGGTAGGCCAGGCTCTCCAGACCAGGGTTACCTCCACAGGAATACCATGCCCTCAGTACAACGTAACTCATTTGGACTCCCAAAAATCTGTTCAAATAAAGCAGCGCAAAAGCCAGTGAAGCAGCACGTAGCATACATGGCTGCAACGGTTTCCCTCTAGTGCAAACGCAGGCCTCTGAAGTGGCAGTTCCAGCTGCAGGGAGCAAAATGTGCTGTCGCTCCGTCGCAGCTATGCGGGTATGCGGTTGGCACAGGGGTGATGCCCACTGATGCCTGAGCTGCACTGCTGTGGGACTGGACTCAGTCGTACCACTTCATGAGGGCAGATTTGTAGAAGAAATTAGTTTAGGCACTTTGGGGTAGAGGAAAACACAGGGCTGACCTGGAAGGACAGAAGAAGTCACCTTCTTCTCAAGCCTGTAAGTTATAAATGCAGCAAAGAGCAGGACTTGGGAGGGGGCAGAAATCTCTGCCCTTCAGGTCTGGCTTTACCCCAGGCATCTCTGGGGAAGGTCACCCACGCTGTGCCCGTGCAAGGACACAGCTGTTGCAGCCCATGGGTTCAAGCCCTGCTCCCCCCTGCCCTCCCTTTGTCTCCCAGCAGCCAGTCCAGCCCCACCGGTGTGGCATGTGTCCCACCAGCATGGCCACGTAACAGGCACTTCCCTTCATCTCCCATGCACACGGCATCATCTCCCAGCCCAGGATGGAGAGGGGCTGGGGACAATGCTCGCCTCCGATGCTCCCCTTCCGCTTGGGGGTGAGACCACCTCCTCCCTGGGGTGTATCCCTGAGGAGCCCCCCAGCCCTGCTCTGTTCCCCACTGCTGCACCAGCAGGCAGGCTCCGGCAGCACAGTTCTCGCAGTGTCGGTACTGCCCGGCGGCTCCGGCACAGGGGCTCAGAGAAGACCAGGGGGGTTCCCCCCATCTCATCAAAGTGCAAGGGGTTGTTCCGGGTCCCTGCCACCACCAGCTCCAGCAGCCGGACCACACAGTCTGAAAACCAGTTCTTCAGGCGGAAATAGCCCTCCTGGAAAGAGATTCGGAGGCTGACGGGCCCTGCCGGCATCCTCACGCTCAGGCTGAACAAGCAGTTCCCCTGCGAGCTGTCCCGCACCAAGTAAGTACCGACGGGCTCCCGTTGGAGCTTGGCATGAGCCTCCCCCACGGATAAGGGGCCCCAGTAGAAGTCACTGGCCTGAAGGATATTGAGGGATCGCTCCAGGACCTCCCACTCGCAGCTGCGAAACATCCGGAAACGATCGGGCAAGCTGGGGGGCGCGGGACTGGGGAGAACACTCTGATGCTGCCTTTGAGGACGAGAAACAGTGGTGTGCGTGTTGTGCAGATCATCTGGCCTCCCTCTGATCATCTCTCAAAGAGCCCATGGATCCTGGAAAGATGCTGCCTTTACCATGCTTCCTCCTTTGCAGCCAGCCTGTAGGACAGAAGGAGAGTGAGGCAAACCCAGTACCTTCTTCTAACCAGGCAAGTGAAGACACTTCATAGGGAGAAGACAGCAGCAAGAGTACCAAGAGGGTACCAGGGAGTTACTGCATGTCCCTCACCCACACTGTAGGGACAACCAAGGAAATACATGTAGGAAGGGCTCCAGCTGGGTCCCCACCAGCACAAGGTAGCACCTTACAGAGCTCTGCATCCACTGGGTTTCCGTGATTCAAAGCTGGGGCTCCCCAGCACACCCTTCAGCAGGCTGGTTTGAACCTAGCAGATCTCGGTACTTCGAGATTCCCCTCTGTTGGATGTTTAGGGGCTTTTCAGAGCGGCCTTGAGACTGGCAAGGGGAAATGACACCCCAAAGCAGAAGGGAAAAATTTCCCAAAGCAGAAAAGTATTCTTTACTTTGTTAGTCAGCAAAAGGTGAACACGTTTCCTCGTGCCTCTCCAACCCTTTCTCCAATAATGGACAGACAACAGGACTTTAGAAGCAGCAGCAGATGAGAACGAGCCTTTCCCGCCAAACCCCACGAACCACTCCCTCGTCCCAGGACATGCCCATTCAGTGTGCCAGGAGAAAGCAAGAGTCTTGGATCAAGACCCCTTCAAGAAATGTTTCAGAGTTGAGACTGTCACAAATGAGACCACTTAACACTGGTACCAGACACTGCTGATGTCTGAGGAATGGTTCTGCTCAGGCCCTTCCAGCCCCTTAACTTCTGTTTCTGCTAGAGGGACATCTCTGCCCACCAGCAGACGATGTTGCCCTCTCCGAGTCACGGCCCTCCACTCACGCGCTGTGCTCAAAGTGCCCTCCCTTACTGTCATGTCCCTCCTCATGTCCTGCACCTCGTGTTATCACCAGGCTGTCTGTTTTCAGAAATGCAAATTCCTGAACCCAGTGTTGCCATCAGCCACCCAAGTCATTTCCATTATATAAAAAAATACATATTCCGCATGTGTGTGTGTGTGTATGCACACACATAAAAACCACAGCCTCAAGCCAGAGGCTCATTCTGTGTGAGAAGCTGAGCTGTTACATACCACTTCCCCAGGCCTGACAAGTCAGTCGCTCGCCGCCAAACCCTGCCCTCCGTCCCCTGACATACTCCATTAACCCAGTCACACTCGCTGACAGCGCAGCCATGCTCGGAGCAGAACAGACTGCTGACATGCAGCCTACAGTGGAGAAAGAGACGTGCTCCTCCATCTCTGGCAGTGCCCCCACTGCAGACCCCGGGAGCGCCAGGGCAGGCAGCCCACCAGGGAGGGCTGGCTCTGGAGGGAGAGCTTTAGCTTAGGCTCAGCTCCTTGCGAGGTTCCCCTTATCTCGCTCCCTTTGCTGGCTGTTCAAAAGCCCCGCGCTCCCTTCGGTGCTCGTGCCAGCTGGACAGCCGTGTGGAGCGCACTCTGTGCCCAGGGAGAGGACACGGAGCAGCAGGGCCAAACGTCTTTGCCTCGCACAGGTACAGTAGTTTTGGAAAGGAGGCATCTGCCCGGCAGGGCCTTGCCCACAGTCATCTTTTCTCTCCTAACATCTCGCTCGATACTTAACGGTAATACCAATAATGTAGTTGTCAGGCACATCTCTATACATGGAGCCACAAAGATGCTTTCCAAGAGCAGCCTGTGAAGCTTCTCCAGTCTCCAGCCCTGCAATTTGCAGCCCACAAGCCACTAACATCCCTGGTACGATGCTGAATGCTGCCGATCGTGCCCTTTAGCTGTCTGTCACCACAGGAGGGAAATTCCACGCTTACAGAAAGGTGGGAGGGGTAGGAAGGAGTTAACCAAGTCAGGTTTTTCCTTTTCCATTTCAAAAAAAAAAAAAAAGCCAGCAGTTGAAAGCTGCTTGGATGGTTCAGCAAGTCAGAATAAATCTTGGGGGAAGTCAATTTAGTGAGCAGTACGCAAGTAAACACAGTTGCCACGTGCAGCGACTAGGGCCATCTATCAATACCAAGAACTCAGCACCATAGGCACCACAGCATCTCTGTCCCTTTCCTTCTCCTCTCTGCTGGGCGGGGAAGCTATAGAGCCCTCTGACAGCTACTGTAAAAAAGGAGGTCATACTCCTGCCAGCGGCCTCCCGGGCTGCAGCTATAGCCTCGATGGGAGTGAGAAGAAGCCTTGCTCCCACCAGCCGCCACTCTCTTCCCAAACAGCAACCTCCCTCGGGTCCAAACGGAAATTCTGCCAATCTCATGGGTCTAGGCTGGAAAATGAATTCAAGCAGGAAAACAGAAGCAGGCAGCTGTCTTTCATTTCCAGACTAGTTTTAAAAATAACAAACAAATAGATAATTTGTTTAAGGCTGCAGATGCTATTTGACAGAAAAAAAAAACCAAACTTGTTTGTCCCAGTTTTCAACCTTGAGTCATTCTCCCAGGTTCTTTAAGAAAAATCCACTGCTACTGGAAGTCTGACTGACTAAGAACTGAGACTGTGTCATCGTTTCGAATTCAAAGTAAACGCAAAAATAGCACCCTCACAATTTGTTCACTTAGTTTGAAATCTACATATGGGTCAGAGCCTCAGACTGTGTGAATTTTAGCTTCAGTGACCCATTTCCAACAGATGACTGCCTGGCCTGCAGCACAGTATTACTTATATTAATATTAGCTCTAGCCATGCTTCTTGCTATTACCTTTGAGGTTCACTTTTAATGGGTCAACAGGTCCTACGTGTACGTGGCCTCCCACGTCAAGGAGGATGAGCAGACTCTCAGGATTAGGAATAAGCCAGCCCAGGGGTGTAATGAAATACACATGCATAATTAGTTCTTCTTCTGATTTACCACACCACGATTTGCTTTCCCCCTCCGTCCCCCTCCAAAAAAGCCCAAAAAACCCCAACGCCCAAACATGTTACTACCTCCCCACTGCAAGGCAGTCAGAACAGTGCGTGCAGCCAGTGCAATATACCCCAAAAAGCTGGTGTCCCGCTAATTAAAAGGCTCGATAAGTTTCCCCAGACCTCCTGATTTACTGCAAGTTCAAGAGCTTTTCAAAATAAGTGTTCTTGACACGGGGCATTCTGCTTCCCTCCTCACTCGCTACCCAGGCAAAGCAGCGTATTTCATATAAGGAGACAATTCTAGTAAACTAGGGGACTGTACGCAGCGCCTGGTGTCAGCCAAGCCAGCCCTGCACCCTGGGGCTTGACAAATCTGGCATGTTCAACAGCAGCTTCAAGTACTCAGCTATGATTTGTTCTTGCACTCTTCCTCCAGGACACTTGAAAAAGCTTACCTCTTTAAATTTACCACCCATAGGGATGAGTTTCTGGAAGTCAAGCCTGGAAATGGTCCAAATTCAAGAGCTTCGATGAGGCACTTCCCAGTTTTTGCAAAGCTTCAGTTCAGAGCAGATCCATCCCTTGAAAAGAAAGAGACATCCATCAAACGGGTGACTAAACCCATTAGTCCACCATAATGAGGGCCAAAAATACAACAAATCCGGGGACAGGTTGTTTCTCCCAACCTCTTTAACCTGTATTATTGTAGAAGCATGTATACAGCACTTCATATAGCAACAAAGAAAACAGATTATTGTTGTTATTAGTGCTACTTTCAAAGCCATGAGCTGATTAGGTCCAGATAGCTCACAGATGGCCTAAGGACAAGTGCAAAGACCTTAAAGTTGCCAGCATCTTCTGGAAGCGGGAACCATAAAACTCAGATGTTAAGAGATGATGGTGACAGGAATAAGCTTAAGGATTCTTAAGGTTAAGGACCTTGGGGTGTTGGTGGATGAAAAGCTGGACATGACCTGGCAATGTGTGCTTGCAGCCCAGAAAGCCAACTGTACCCTGGGCTGCATCAAAAACAGTGTGGCCAGTAGGTCGAGGGAGGTGATTCTCCCCCTCTAGCCTGCTCTGGTGAGATCCCACCTGGAGTGCTGCGTCCAGCTCTGGGGTCCTCAGCACAGGAAAGACATGGACCTGTTAGAGCAGGTCCAGAGGAGGGCCATGATCAGAGGGCTGGAGCACCTCTCCTACAAAGACAGGCTGAGAGAGCTGGGGTTGTTCAGGCTGGAGAAGAGAAGGCTCCAGGGAGGTCTTACAGCAGCCTTCCAGTACTTAAAGGAGGCTTGTAAGAAAGACCGGGACAAAATTTTTAGTATGGCCTGTTGCAACAGGACAAGGGATAATGGTTTTAAATTAAAAGAGAATAGATTTAGACTAGATATAAGGAAGCATTTTTTACGACACAGGTGGTGAAACACTGGAACAGGTTGCCCAGAGAGATGGTAGATGCCCCATCCCTGGAAACATTCAAGGGCTCTGAGCAACCTGGTCTAGTTGAAGACATCCCTGCTCATTGCAGGGAGGTTGGACTAGGTGACCTTTAAAGGTCCCTTCCAACCCAAACTGTTCTATTATTTGGAACAGCACATTCAAACTTGTGCTCAACGCAACACGCATTTAGAGTCTCTTATCTGAAACGGCGTAGGTGGCCGTTAGCTGCTGAGTTATCCAAATAGCAACCTGGCCTACTCTCGCCTGTGCTACTCTGCCCACCTTCCCGGCTCTCCAGGCTTTCCTTTCTCACCTTGCAGATGGAAAACTAAACCCACTGACCTGGTGGTGCAGCAGACCACCACTTGTGCAATCGTGTGTGTGTCGGTGGATCCATCAGCAAGCTGAAAAAATGAACCCAGCCTTCTGCACGCCTTTCAGAGGCAGGCCCTGTAAGGCTTTACTCGTACCTAGGCTCCACTACTTAACATCACTTCCCTGCATCCCCCTCAGCCAAGCCCAGACCGGGCACACACCCCACAAGCCACACTGACTCGTGGCTAGCAGAACTGCCTGTTTACGCCATTACAACGCTACCCACTCCATTCAGCTTTGACATCTCCCAGGTCAGTTACCAATCCTGCTGCTCCCAGAGCAGTTAGAGGGAGGCTGGGATAATTTGGAAAAGCTCTCCCTGAGGTACGCCGCAAGCCTTTGCAGCAGCGTCCCCATCCCTGGCAGCAGAGCCCGAGCAGACATCTCTTGCTTGCACGTCTGCATCCCACAGAAATGCGCTGCCTACTGATTTGTGGCTGGAGAGGATGTTTCAAAGGAAAGCTTGAGCAAATGGCTGGAAGAGAAACCTCCCTGGTAAGAGCCAAGCACGCAGCGCTGTGTTTTAATGGTGGGCCGGGCTGGTTCCCACAGCCGCCACCATCCGCCACACACCGGCGCTGGTTTAAACCACGCCGTCACCACCACGGTGCGTGGCTGCACAGCCACGCCGATGTCCCTGGTTGCGAGCACCCTACCATGGCCAAGGCGACCGGGGCTGATCCAGAAAGGGCTGGCGGAGGGGGAAGGGAAAGGCAGGAGACGCACAGACAGACGTGCGCCAAAGAGCACAGAGGGAGCTGTGGTTAGGCGAGGAATGTGGCGCAGCTCAGCTCAGAGGACCAACTTTAATCACAGCCAATTTCTCCAGCGCAAAGCAGGCCTACGAGACATTGCAGTTCCCTCTATCTTTTATGCCATCGCTATAAATAGGGCCTGGTGCGAGGCTGCCACTATGTCTGACACGTGAAGGAATACGTGGAAAAAAAGAAAAAACCCCACATCACACATCCCAAAACACACTCCAAACCAAAACTGTGTTTCCCTATAAGACCAGTGCTCAATACGGATGCAATATAAAATAAATATATATATAAAATATATAAATAGTATATTAAAAAAGTTGAGACAGCACACACACTGTGACAGTTCCTGCCCCCACGCAGCAGAGACACGGAGCAAGAGGATCCTGTACATGGGGTCTGGGAACCAGCTGCTGGAGACCTTGCAAGAGGACTGGTCTTATCAAAGCCTTCCCAACATCTTAAGAGTTGCAGAACATACTTCAAAACCCACGAATAACTTCCCATGGATCTGATATTTAGGTTTTATATTTTTATCATATTTTTGTACGACGTGCTTTCTGCGTTAACATGACACTTTGCTGATACAGGCTAAAAGTTACCCCAGGAAAACCCACAAAACAGTGTGATGTGCACCGAATATTCTTCAGGGCAGGGAGGTCTGCAAGCATGTTTGGTTTCTGCATAACACGCTTCAAAAAACAAGGAAGGTGGCAGCTGACAGGCAAAGCTGATTGCTTTTGCTGGACTAACCGAAAGAGCTGGAAGACCCCTGTTTTCAGCATCCCCTCCTCACACCTTGGAAATACTATGCACATTCAGAACAACTACTTCCAAATGCAAAAGCCCATTCCTTGTAGAAACAGCCCAGTGTGAAACTGTAATCCTGCCATTTCAGAATAACAGAGAAGCCACACCGTTTCCCTGAACTCCAAGGCTGCCGCGCAGTTGTCACAAGCAACTACAGCTTGTTCCACCAATCGACCAACTGACTTCTGGCAAAGACAGCTTCTGTTGGACAGTGATTTTTCTTTCCCCCTGTAACTGGGGAAAAGAGAATTAAAAAAAAAAAAGTTAGAGAAAGGAAATCAGTAGGGATTACTGCTAAGTTTCAAAGCTGCAGCTGAGGCTATCCTGCGATGGCTTAAGGAATGAGAGTTCTTGTTGCTCACCTCTGGCCAACACAACAGCATTTTTGGTAAACGAGGGAGGCCCGGTCGTGTTGCTCCTGACCCTTGCAGCTCCACAGCAAGCAGCCATCCCTGTGAATGCCAGTGCAGCAGAGCTATGTGAAGCCTCAGCCCTGTGCTCGGCTGAGGAACACAGCCTCTGCGTGGCTGCCTTGCCTGCCCCCCTCTCCACTGACCGCTGGCTGGGAAGCAGCCCTCCGGCAAGGCAGTTGGGGTTCTCCTCAGTTTGGGAGGAGAAATGAGGAGATGGGGAGAGGGCACGATGAGGAGGAAGAAAGAGGCCAAGACAACACCAGTTTGTCTCCCTGTTGGAAATGTTCTGTTCTGTCTCCCTGCCAAAAGGGATCTGTGGGGAGGAGGCAACAATGCCCAGGGCTGCATCCTTGCCCTCAGTCAGGGCAGAGCCCTGCATCATGGCTCCTCAGCCTCGCCAGCTCCCCCATCCCCAGACCACAAACTCACAGGTATGTTTCCTCTGTTCCAGCCTCTCTCAGCTAAACTGACTTTTTTCAATTGCTCCAGCACCCTGTCTGAGGAAACAAGCAAATCCTGCGAAGCAAAGGCTGTCAGCAGTCCTCGTGACGGCCAAGGCCTCTTATCAAAACCATCGCACCTAGCAGGGAAGGAATTCAAAGCAGCTGCTAAGCAATGAGCAGTGTTTGCAGCTGAAACTGGTTCAGTATCATGATCAGAACTAGCATTACAGAGAAGACTCCCAGGCACTTGAGCAATGTGAGCCAGAGCACGGAGGCACAGGGGAGAGACCCTGCCTTGGCTCTTCAGAAGGACCAGCTTCAAAAGATGTGAAGGGCCATTGAGAAGTACCAGTCACTGTGCCTTCAGAGGAAGAGGCAAGGGTCACAAAGCACAAATGCACCACAACACTAAGTTTTATAACAGGGGATTTCCAATACACAAAATAAAGAAACTAGTCCTGAGAGTCAAAAGTGAAAAGCAAAAAAAATATTTAAGTCATGAGAGGTTATTTAGGAAATTTTAAAGTGACAGAGTGTGCAGGCCTCCCACAAATGATGGAGGAGAGACACTGCCTGGCTAAGAGGAAAGGCTCTGGAGACAACACGAGCCCCACCACAGATATTAGCTGTAGGTGCAACAGCTTGCAAGGGCTTCTGCCATGGATCAGAGGCACCAAACACACCCGCTACAGAACCGCAGGCCCTGCCCAAATCTCACTATGACCTCTATAATCCTTCAGAAGGTGAAAAGCTAACCCTGGCAGAGCCGATATAAAGGAATATAAATTACTGATGGTAACCAAAAACACCCTGTGAGGATGGCTGTCATGAAACTGGGACAGCAGGTAGCCAAGATAAACAAAACAAGATGGCATTTTTGGTTTATCAAAACCAGAAAATCTCTGGGGGAATCATTTAGTTCACTGGGATACTAGCAGATGGGGATGAGAACAAGTGCAGAAAAGGTACATCAGCAAGCAGATTTCCTTTTATTTTTCTTGCACAGGATGCTGAGGAAATTCCCCAGTACTTCATGCTATTTAACCTTAAGGGGAAGGGGGACGGGGATGGGGTGCTCTATCAGAAGAGATGCGGAAAACTGACATTAAAGAGCAGAAAGTCAGTGGGACACAGTGGACTATACCCAGGGATTTTGAAGGAATTTGGAAATGGCTGGTTGAGATGCAAAGAGAGGTGCTCTCTCAATTACATCAGCTGCTACTACCATTGCCAGAGGGCTGTAAGTGTTGCAGTAAATATTTTTTGACATGTGCTGCGAAGGCAGGAGCAGCACAGGGCTACCTAACTGTGGGGGAGAGGCAATCCCCTGACAGAGCTCCCCATCAGGAAGATGGTATTTAAAGAAGCAACAGCTGCCAAGACACGCTTGGCGCTTCCCCAAAGCCTCCATGCCAAAAGCAAGTAAAAAAGCGAGATGTGGTGCACGAGGTAAAGAGCCGGCAGCACCCTGGGACCTGGAAAGCCAAAACAAGGAACAGATGCCCTCCAGGGTGACACGGGTGAAAAACGGGTGTCCTGAGGCATTTCATATCCTGCACACTCGATCACCACTCTGCCACCCTCCCACCTTCCCCCTGGATCGACTCGGCCCACTTTGTAGAGCATCCCTTCCTGCTGCTTGGCAGGCTGGTGGGTAGAAGTAGCCCCTTCCCCTGCCCATGCAAACACACACGTTGTCCCTTTCTAGAAAGTCTGCCCCGTGGTCTGCAAGCTGCCATTGCCCACGACATCTCAAACATCGGATGTTTAACCTTGCCCCCTGCCCCAAGCAAGCAGCTACAAGCCTCAAGGTACTTAAATCTAGGCAGCCAGCTGGAAAAGCAGTGAGCCCCCTCCATAACCTCCCCAGGGTGACCAGTGACAAAATCACTTCACTCTCTGCAGGCCAGAGAAGTCAGAGGTGACTCAAAATTCGGCAGGCTGGCAAGCATCGGGAGGCCAGGTGAGATTCTGTTCTGGCAAATGCAAGTGGATGCACACTTGTAGGAAAACAAACTGGGTCTATATTTTGACGAGTGATAAATTAATTGGCGCAGCTGATGAATGAGCCAACTCACTATGCTGAGAGTTCGTTAAGGAAAACTCTTAGCTCTGAATGCAAAAGCAGTGATTAAAAAACAAGAAGCAAACATGAGTGTGAGGTTGCAAAATGGATGGGTGGGAACCGTAACATCCACCTGAGATAACAGGTTCAGTTCCAGTCACCTTAAATAAAAACAGAATTGAAACAATGAGGATGGGCCTAAAGATGAGTGATAAGAAGTCACATGTAAGTATTCAGACAGAGAGAAAACTTCACACTCACTTTAGAGAGCAGTCAGATACAAGGGGATGCAAAAGAAAGATACAGTACAATCGGCCCTGTTCTTTTTATGCTCTTTCATAAAAGAAGAGAGGAAGTTCAAAGGTGACTGAGATTGAAAAGTAACTAATTTTAAAACTCATAAAAGGAAAAAACTCCAATCACATAGACATTAAAATGCTGCTGCTGGGGAAAGTGAGAGAGCTGATCTGAGTCTCATTTCTCTTCCTTCTCACAGATCTCTGCTTTGTCTTTTGGGCAGAGGAATCCAGCAGCAAGGGGCTAGGTATTTTGGCGCCACCTTTTCAAGCCACCTCTTAACCATTCAAACTTTACATAAGACTAAAGGGAGACCAGCACAAAGCATGAACTTCCTTTAGTCATGCAAAACTGAAGAAGTAAACAAGGGTTTATAAAGTCACTACAAGTAATCAACTGTGGATGTGCTGCAGAGTAGTTAAAGCAGCTTCGCATGTTTTTTCCTCATTTTTTAATGACTAAAAAGAACAGCACCTCTTGCTTGCATGTGCTGAATTGAATACTGGTGTGCATCCTCCACAAATGGCACATTTCAGTGATTACCGCTAAAGCAGCTCTGAATTAGAAACAGCTGTGGCAATGAGGTTAGAAAGAGACATTCCCGCTGTCTCAGCACCCCCTTGAGTGGGGCTCTTGGTCCATTGTGTCCCTTAGCTGGGCCTCGGAGGATGAACAGAATTTCTAGCAGGGGAGATTGGAGAATGTTTCTCCAGATCCAGCTTCTCTCCCTCCACATCCCAAAATCTCTCTCCAGAAAACAAGGAAGAACTCAAATATGCATGAAGAATAACATGGATTCAGAATATCATTGCCGGACTGTCAAAAAGCATAATCAAACCATTCCAGTGGGCATCTGTGCCCATCATCACAAGCGTGCCGCCCAGGCCAAACTGCCCTGAGCTTTAGCAAGGCACCTTCAGCAAGCTGTGCAGCAGCCCAAATAGGCAGTTCAGACTACAGGAACAGGGATCTCTGACATTTTCCAACTGCTTACAGTCACACTTATTTTCTTTCCTGACAGCCTCAGCCTAAGTTTCCAAATAAACTTTGCTACCGAGGAAGCACGAAAGTAGATCCAAACTGTTTCTGAACTGCAGAATCATATACACACATACAAAAAAAAAAAACCAAAAACACCCTGTTGCACAAGTCACAATCTGAAGTCAAATTTTTTCTTCTGCATTTGCAAGGGATGAGGGGGAGGACAAAAACTCTCTGCTTAGACAAAGGCAAGTGAATGCTGACAGCTTAACCCAATTTTGCCAGGCACAGCTCCCAAAGAGCCAACGTAAAGCTAAAGAAGCCTATTTGCAAACTTAATATTGGCACCGTTCAGTTCTCTCCCTCGTCCCTCGCATGTGTTTGCGAACAAGCAGAGGCACAGAAAGCGCATGGGGAGCAGGAAGGGAGAAGGCAGAGAGAATGTGCATTATCAAAATACCTTGAGAGCAGTTCTTGGAAATGTGCAGCCTGCAAGCCTGTATCAGACACTCATTTCCTGTGAAATGCACACAGGCCTTTTCATTTCTCCACTGAAGAGGACGAAAATAAGGGGGCAGCTCTGAAGTCTCCAAAGACAACACAAACCCAGCATTTAGCAATTTTACTAAAACTGCATTAACATTTTTATACTACTAAATACCTATCGAACAGGAGCAGAGATTCCCAGAAGTTTAAAAAGTTGGACTTTCTACACCTCTCACTTCTAAATCTTAACTTGAAATCTTGCACTTGGTCAGGGCGGGGGAAATTAATTTTACTCGAGTTATTTTGACCACTCACTAACACAAAGCCACCAAATCCTGCTACATCAAAAGCCACTGCACTTTTTTTTTAAGGGTCTGAGACCAATTTCAGCAAACTGGTGAGCTAATAAATACCTTACTGAGGCAGAAGGCTGCAGGATATGTGCAGATGCAAACCAGAAGAGCAGGCAGCAGCGCAGTGCACTGACAGAAGGGGCTAAGTTGGTATCATGCCTGCCTTCTGCCTCTACTTACATTTAATCAAGGATCTAATTAATCCAGCATTTAGTTGCAGTATTTTAAATAAATACATGATGCATCCTAATGACACACACACTTAATACCTTTACTCCATAAAAAGATGTCATCCCTGAATGGCATGCTCAGCTTCTGTGCCATCCACATTTTCATTTACAGAAAGACATGCGGGTGCCCACCTTTCCAGATTTGCGAGCTTTTGGCCTGGAGTAACAGCTCAGGAACACGCCACCTCCCCACAGCTTTTATTAATCTAACCACAGTGTCAACCTGACCCAAATGATGTCATATTTAAGTACTGGCACTATCTGTGTACTGCTGACCAAACTAAGGTAGGAGAAACCAGGAGAGAGAAGTCTGTGGGCGGCAGGGGGAGATGGGAGAAGCTGCAAGGAAAGAGTTGGAGAGAAAAAAGGAGCAAAGGGAAGAAACAAAAGCTCCAAAAGCACATTTGCTCCTTTGTTTCTCAGCAATGCAACCACAATATTAGTGACAGCAACTCAGAATTTACACCACCCAACTCCAGCTCCATCCTTGCGCAAACTGACCACCAACTTCACAAAAATCCCAGTTGGTTTGAGGGTAAGAGGCACTGGCTGCATGCTTGGAAGCTGTCATCTGGAAACTGAATTTGGCCCTCTCCAAGCAGGCACAGCAGGGGTAGGGACACACACCTGTGAGGATTTGCAGAACCTCAGCCTTTCCCCAGTGCTCCTCTATGCCTGCTTCTTTGGACCCCAGCAGAGTTTACCTGTGCCTCTCAATGCAATCTTAAAACAAAAGCTCTGTGCTGCCTCTGAACCCCACTACATTTAAGTGATAAGCAAGTTAGGTTATTGAAGGACATACGACATACTAAACAGTAACAAGTAGCACAGAAAAGGCCCAGATCCCAATCTGGGTCAGGAAAAGCTGGGAACCTGTGTGGGAAGCTGGCATCCCAGTAATCCCATGGGTTTGTGCCCAAGAGCTTTCCACTGGGGAAGGGACAAAAATTCATACTTCAACAACTACCTCTTAAATCACATACACAGCAGAATCAGTCATGAACACAGAAACAAAGCTTGGCTTCATCTGCAGCAACTGGCCACATCTCGTTGTAACTTGATTCAACCAAGACCAACATTATGTGATAATAGAGCCTCAGTCCCACAAACTCCTGTGCATGTGCATAACTTTAAGCACATGACCATAGCCCCGCTGTGACTGAATGGGCTATTTTAACCTTCATGCAGCATCTGAACTGCAGTCACAACTTTTTGGAGAAAGAAGATATGTCTGCGTATCCTCTTAAGGGCACAGAGAATGAAATATCAGGAAACTAGTTATTTCTGATCCCACTCCATTTACAGAGCTAAGCATGGTCAACATGTGACTGGGTTTTTCATTACAGTTCTCTGAGAGCTACAAGGACTAGAGCTAGCAAACAGCACTGTCTGGACCACATACTCCTAAATAACAGCTTGCTAACAATAATCTTTATCCTCGACTTGCCAGAACAATGGTCAAGCCACATCCCCCTCCTTCCCCCATGGAGGGGAAACAAAAACCCTGGGCATTTATTTCACATTCTTAAGCTCCTCAGTTACCTCCAGGGTTCATCCTGATCCTGTTTCCAAGCTTCAACTGAGCAGAAAGGAATACACATTTAAACTAGTTTAAACAACCAAAAAAAAGCCCAAAACCAACCAACCCCAAAACCTAAGAGCAGCATGAACTGAGGTTTTAGGTGGTAACTATTCCAAAATTCTCAGTAAGACCGCGTGTGTTTGTGGGGAAAAAGTGAGTAGCAGATTCTACACGGCTGCGAGCACCATGACTCAGATTGCATAAAGAAGGAGGTTTGAGCGATAACCTTTGCCGAGGAGGCTTTGCACAGGCACTGATCTTCTGAGAAAAGGCAGGTGCGAGGCTGCGTTCTGACTGTACCGGGTCTGGAGGATGGCAGGCTCCTCTGCCCCAACGGGCACGCACGCTCCTGCTTCACAGCTACCCCGCTCCCCTGTACCACCTTCGCTCCTGGCAGGCAGCTCGCTTCTCCCGTGCAGACTAAGCGTAACACCCTGCGCTCTGCTTCTTCAGTGGTTTATGTGAAGGAAAGAAGAAGCGTGAAGACAAGTTACCCGCTCCCCGGACCCGTGGGGCTGCTTCCCTACAGACCCAATCCGAGACGTTACATAATTCGCAGGTTTCACTTTAAAACCAGCATCTCCCTGCCCTGATGCTACGAAGAACACCTTGACGGCAGGACAAGCCCCCAGCCCCACGGAAGCAGCCCCGGCCGCTCCCAGCATCCCACCGCCAGCCCAGCACGGCACATGGCTCCCTTCAGGGCCGGCAGTGAGTTACCGGCACCCCAAACCCTCCCCGAGCCGCCCTGGGGAAGGCAGCCCGATCGTTCCCCAGCATGCTCCTTCTTCCCCAGCAGCAACAGCCCCAACAGCTCCCCCCGGAGCCAAACCCGCGGGGTCTGCGCCGCCCGGCTCCCGCCCTTGTAAGAAGCCAAGAGGGGGTCAGAGCAGACGGACAGACAACACCCACC
>VWZZ01001872.1:536794-566450 GCA_013399095.1 Psophia crepitans
GGGGCGGCCGCCAACAGCCGCGGTGCTCCGGGGGCCGCCCTCGGCGCCGGAGGGCGGTTGGTCCCCGGGCAGCCCTTCAGCCGCAGGGCGCCCTGAGGCAAAGCCCCGGGTGTAGCGGCCCTTCCTGCCCGCCCGGGGAGGCGCCTGTCCCGGAGCCCCGCTGGTCCCAGGGAGGGCATCAGGCTCTGCCAGGAGCCCAGGTCCCCGGGCGGTTCCGCGGTCACGACGGGCAGTCAGCCCAACGGCTCGGGATCAGGCCCGGCAAGTGCAGCCGGCGTCCGACGCAACCCCGTGATCAGCGGGCGGGACCACGTCCCGGGGCCAGGCCGTGGCTGCAGGAGGCCAGCGCTCCTGCAGCACGGGGAGGGGGGGCTGGTCCTGGACTGAGCTTAAATCGGCTCGTGGGCAGGAGGGAAAGGCGGAGGGGAGGCCCCGGGGTGGCTAATCGGGACCATCAGGGCCTGGAAGTACCCTCAGGGCCCTGACAGCAGCCTCCCCTCTTGGCCCGTCCCTTACAGAGGTATGTGCGGGCTCAGGAGGGGCTTGCTGTAGAGTGCTTTAGTTGCTGTGGGGTGTCAGCACAGCATTTAAGGGAGCACAGACCTGAGACAAGTCACTGGGCATGGCTGGGCCTGGGGAGGTCAGGCAGCCCATGAGGTGCCCCGGGGGTCAGAAGGGCTTGGGCATAAAGGGGAGCTATTTAAACCACCCCTGAGATATCCCCAGAGTACTGGGGGTCTCACTCGGGAGCCTAGGGTTGAGTAAGGGTCGGGGTAGCTCAATGACTGCCAGGCAGATCGGCAGTGGTGAGACAGGTTTGAGGTCGAGCCGGGGCCTGGCGGGTTGTGGACCCGTATCCCATGCAGGGTCCCTGGCGCTAAGGGGTGCGTGGGAAGGTGGCTGCGGTGCCCTGCTGTTTCTCTCGAAGGTGCTGACTGGTGTTGTGAAAGAGGAGAAGCACCAAGGTAAAACAGGAGAAGGTACTCCAGCACACTGGAGGCAGCATCCTTATTCCCAAAATCGTCTTTTTGGTCCAGGACAGGTGCCTGGCTGACTGCAGCTAGCTGGGAGAGTTCTGCGTGGTTCTCTCTTGCCAGTCTCCTGCACCTTCTGGTTGGGTTGCAGCTGCTGCAGAGCCACAGAGAGGAGGCTTTCTTCTTCTGCATAGGGAGGGCTTGTTTCTTCCAAGGAACATTGCTAGTACGTGCTGGGAGGAGGATTCCCCAAACAGACAGGCAGGGACAGCAGCTTGGGATGTTGAATGGGGAGCAATAAATCAGCAAGCTGCTAATTAAGACCACAGGAGGCTAGTGAGTTACTAAAGACCTGTATTACTCTTTTCAGAGCTCTGGGCCGTTAACAAGATCCCTGGGACCTACTCCGAGCACGTGGCTCTCCAGGGACATCACTTGCGAGCACTCTATTTTAGGCATGTTCTCAGAGTTGAAGTTCCCTGTGCCCTGGGGCCATGTGGCAGCCAAAGCCTGGGGACCCTCGGAGGGACAACCAGTCCTGTGTTTGCATGGCTGGCTGGACAATGCCAACACCTTTGACAAGCTCATTCCACTGCTCCCCAGAGGTAGGTCTGGCTCATCAGGGTGGTTGTTGTTGTTGCAGGGCTGCACATCTGATACTCTCTCCCTTTCAGATTGCTATTATGTGGCAATGGATTTTTCTGGCCATGGCTTGTCATCTCACCGACCTGCAGGCTCCCCCTACCATTTTCTGGATTACGTGAGCGATGTACGCCGGGTGGCAGCAGGTGGGTAGGTGATGGGACACTTGAGGGGGATCTTTGTGCAAGGGGTGCTATACTGCTCCTGCTCCTTGGAACAAGCAGGCAACATTTCCTGCCCGGAAGGGGATCAGTTCTCTCTGCTTCTCCCCAGCCTGATGTCAGCTGGTGCTTTGTGACCTCAGACTGAAGAAGCATCCCTCTTTCTCACAACTGTATGAGAGGAAGAAACAGTAATCCCTGGGAAGCAAGTGTTTCTGTACTAAAAAGCAGCAGTGGTGAAGTGGTGGATGCAAGTAAATAGTTTTGCCAGACTGACTTTTTGTAAGCAGCCAGTGACCTCTAACCAGTGTTAGCTGTAAGCTGGAGATTTACTCTTCTGGTTCTCCCCAATGGCAGCTTGCTTTAGTATCATATAAAGAAATCTGAAAGCCAAGGTGTCTTGGGCACCTACTATCTCCTGATCTAACTGCCCATCTGTATGCTGATCTTGGAGGAGGCTGTGGCATATGCAGTTTTGTATCCCTTGTTCAGATGCCTCTAGAAGTTATTTTATGTGCCAGATGATAAAATACGTCTTTCAGTGAGGTGTATTTCAGATGGACAGCCCTGATAAAGCAATATTTTCCCATAAACCTCTTGGAGTGCCCTAAAAAGGAACTGATGTGCTAAACGTGGAGAGACCTTTCACTTGGAATAATCATACTTTCCTCAAGGCAGTGGAGCTGGCTCTGTGTCCTCATGGCTCTTGCAGAATGCCCTGCAGCAGGATGCTCTGTCAAGGTCTCTCCCCTTGAGCAGATGCTGCCCAGCCGGGCTCCTTTGCTTCTTGCCAGTCTCCTGTCTGGCAACGAATGAGAATTTGCTGTAGTTTGTCTGCCACACAGAGAGCTTGAGGGCTGTGTGCCTTAACTGCCAAGGAAATGAGGTGGTGGATGCTCTTTTTCTTTTAAACTGGCCTACTTTGCCACCTTGCTTCTGGATCAGGAAGCAAATTAAGCAGTGCAAAAACCCTCCTGGGAGAGGGGGCCCGTGTTGGTGGGGAAGCACCAGGATGCTCCTACCCTGGTTTCTAATGCAGCGCTGTTTTTGTCTGTTGCCACTTAGCCTTGCAGTGGAGACGGTTCACCCTGATGGGTCACAGTATGGGTAAGTGGCTCTTGTCCTTGTAAGCGGTGAGATTCGTGGAAGTAGAAGTAGATAATTAACTTAAAGACATGCTGCTAGGAGCTGGATTGGAATATTTATTACATTGTGTCAAGTACCAAGTTCCTGTTTGAGTGATTAAAAAAATAATCTGTGCCCTTGTTGAAAAATGCCTCTGCTTTCAAGATCCTGTAGTACAAACAGTGGTAACTTGCTGTGGGCCTTTCCCCCACCCCAGGAGGGAACAGTGATGGGCAAAGAGGGGTGGTCTATGGCAGAAGAATTCACAGCAGGTCTTCCTGCCTGGTCCCCAGAAAGCTGCAAAGCCTGGGGACAGCAGGACCCTTCTTGGAGGGTCACGGAGCTTGCTGTGGGGAACCAAACTCCAGGCTCTGTCCCTTTGTGCTTGGGATGTGATTAAGTTTTGCCACGATGTGAGTTTTTCTTTCCAGGGCGGCTCTGTCACAGCTCACAGGACCTGCGGACCACAGTGTTTTAACTAGGAACTCCTCCTTAGCCTTTTCTGCCTGAGGGGGAGATGGGGATGGTGTAGAACGGGGAGTCCAGCTGACCAATAGCTCTGCCCTCTGCCTGCATCCTGCCTGCTGGGAGAGCTTTAGGCTGTAACTGAGGCTTTGTGCCTTGGTACACATGCGTTTCTGCTTCTAAGGCAGCTCCTGCTGTGGGGAAGGAGAGCTCCTGTTACCAGGGGGGTGTCATGTGCATAACTGAACACCTTTTCCTTTGCAGGTGGGTCTGTGGCAGGAATGGTGAGTAAAGCATCCTTTCTTCATGGGGTTTGTGATTTCTGTAGCTGGAACAACAAATGGGAGAGGAATGAAGGGACGGACTGTGTGGGACTTGGACCTGAGGGGAGGAGAGGCCCTCCCCACCTCTCCAGTGTAGCAGGATGAAGACATCACTCAATGCTCAGCTTTTCTCTTTCACTCATGTTTCATCTCTCCTCAGTTCTGCTTCCTTTATCCCGAGATGGTGGACAAGCTGATCCTGCTGGAAAATGTTGGCTTTCTGCTGGCTCCAGAGGTTAGATTTTGTGTGTCCTTCCCCTACCTTTTTAAGATAAAAAAAAAAGATTTTCTTTCACTCACTTGTTCAGACCAGTTCTTGGCAGGTCACACAAGTCTCAGGGCTCTTCCTTTTGGCAGGCACAGGTCTGTTCCTTGTTGCATGGTTGAAGGCCCCTGCTTAGGGTGGCCCATGGGGGACACTTGGTAGTGCCCCACATCCTGTGGTTCCTTAGCACTGAAATTCACTTGTCTGCACTATGTCTTTGTACAAAGGGAACTGTAACCGCTGCCCAAGCAACCGCCAGCTGAGGTTGTCTTTTTGCCAGCAGTTTGTTGGGTGACCTGGGTGCAAGATTGGTGGATTCCCTTTTCCGGTCCTGGCAGGACATAAAGCTGCATTCCGGACCTGCCATCATCGCTGCCAGATGCTGGGGCTTTGGTTGGCAGAAGTGGGCCAGAAGCCAGGGTCAGAGAGACAAAGATACCAGGTTTCCCTTGTTCTTTTCGACAGTTGTCCTCAACTCAAAAGTGAGGTAGGAAAGGGTAGAAAAGATTGCAGGGGCAAAAAGTTAATAGGTCCTTTACAGCAGTGCTTAGCTTTCTGTTCCCGCCTTGCCTTTTCAGTATTGCTGTTTCCTTTTGCTCAGAAATGGCATTTTTAATAGGGTGTCTGTAACTTGCACCAGTTTGAAGGATGCTGAAGGGTGAAATGACAGAATCACAGAATGGTTTGGGTTGGAAGGGACCACAAGGATCATCTAGTTCCACCCCCCCCTGCCATGGGCAGGGACACCCTCCACTAGACCAGATTGCCCAAAGCCCCATCCAACCTGGCCTTGAACACTTCCAGGGATGGGGCCTCCACAGCTTCTCTGGGCAACCTGTGCCAGGGCCTCACCACCCTCACAGGGAAGAATTTCTTCCTAATGTCCAATCTAAATCCCCTGTCTCTTAGTTTATGCCCATTGCCCCTTGTCCCGTCACTACACTTCATGATAAACAGTCCCTCACCACCTTTCCTGTAGGCCCCTTCAGGTTCTGGAAGGCCACAATTAGGTCTCCCCAGAGCCTTCTCTTCTCCAGGCTGAACAAGCCCAGCTCCCTCAGCCTGTCCTTGTAGGAGAGGTGCTCCAGCCCTCTGAGCAACTTTGTGGCCCTCCTCTGGACTCGCTCCAGCAGCTCCATGTCTTTCCTCTACTGGGGACCCCAGAGCTGGATGCAGTACTCCAGGTGGGGTCTCACCAGGGCAGGCTAGAGGGGGAGAATCACCTCCATCAACCTGCTGGCCACACTGTTTTTGATGCAGCCCAGGACACGGTTGGCTTTCTGGGCTGCCAGCGCACACTGTGCTCTTAGAGAATGCCCTCTTCTACCCTCTGATAAGGGGTAAAATGATTCAGAAGAGAAGGGTTGCTCCTGTTCCCTACCTCTCTTTGTTTCAGGACACTGAGGAATGGCTGAAATCAAAACGGATTATGATTGACAGATTACTGAGTCTAGAGGCAAAGCAGCAAACTCCCAAAGCACGGAGCCCCGAAGCAGCATTGCAGAGGTGGGTTCCCATCTGCCCTCTTCACCTGCTGCCTGCCCTCACCTTGGACAGAGTTACATCAGGAGGAGGAAACTGTCCCTGCACTTCCCCTTTCAAGTCCTCTGGAATCTCAGCGAGACCTTTTGCTTCTGCTGCCAGAATCTGCTGCTGCTTCTTGCTCTCTTCTGAAGCAGCCCAAGAGCTCGCTGTCACCTTGTCATGCCATTTTCGCTTCACTTCCTCCCTTTTCCAGCAGAACAATCTCTGTGCCATGTCTCCCCCAGGCTTTTAGAAGCCAACAGACATCTGACAGCAGAGGGTGCGGCAATCCTACTGCAGCGAGGAGCAACTGAGACACCCGCTGGTAAGGGACTGCTTGGAGACAGGGCTCACCACAGGGGGTGTGGGAAGGGAGTGATGCCAACGCCCATTGTCTTCCCCGGGGTGCAGGGTGCCCTAGCTACAACTGTACACAGCTGGAATGGGATCAATTAAATCTGGAGGCAGAGCTCTCCATGCCCAGCAACTGGGGTTGGTGCTCAAATCCTAGAATGGATAAAGGAAGGAAATCAAAGAAGCAGAAAATCCAAATGAATCCTGTTCATCTTGTGTCAAGTGGGCAGACCCCAAAGGTGAGGAGAAGGAGAGCAACTCCTGCCAGACATGAAAACCTTCTCTTGTTTTTTCATTCCAGGGCTGGTGTATAACAGAGACATGAGAGTCCGTACGGTGAGTGTTGCTCTTCTGACATGCCCCCTGCTGCTTCTGAGCCCTGAGCTGGCAGAAAACTGCGAGATATTGGAGGCCCGCTCACTGAGCCCAGGCCCTGCCTCCACCCAACTGTTTACTTTCTGCTTCCCTAATTCCCACCTCTTTTAAATGCTGTTGTTAAAAGAGCTTGCATTTGAGCTTAACTGACTCAGCTCACAGAGTCACTGGAAAATGTTACAGTTTTTTTCTGATTTTTAGCAGTTCCTCTGCTCCAGGGCCTCCTGGCCACATTTTCCTGCCGTTGTAACTCTTCAGGCAGTAAATGGATGGATGCTTTAGGTCAGCTTCTTTGTCAGGTCACCCACATAAGAAGGAGAGAGAGAGTGGAACGAAGTCCTTATGTTTGATATTTTGATAGCTTTGTGCCACTTTTGAGCAAGTAGGGCCTCCACTAACCTGTGCTACTGCCAGGCTATGAAAGCAGAGTAGCGTACTGTCTCCTTTTTAGTAAAAGGATTTTTAAAGCTTTTTCTCTGCTATGAGATCATTCCCATATGTGCTGCATCCCAGCAGGCAGCGTTGTTGGCAGCCCTGAAGCACAGCTGGACAGAAGGAGCCTTTACAGAGCCAGCTGCTCTTGTGCGCAGCCCAGCCTGCCTGTCGTGTCCCGGCACAGCAGCTTCAGGGCCGCAGCCACTTCTGCCTTCAGAGCCGGTAGCACGGCAGGGGTCAGGGACACCCTCTGCCCCAGCTGCTGTCCCTGACCTTTGCCGCTGTCTCTGTCTTTGCACCTGCAGCAGAGTCGAGAGTCCTTCACGGTGGAGCAGTGCTTGAAGCTCCTGCAGAAGATTCAGGACCGTGTTCTCATCATTATGTGAGTGAGGGGAGATGTAGAAGCTGGCTGGAAGGAAAAGGTTAAATGCAGAAGGCAGGGTGGGGACAGGGAATGATTCACTCAGACCAGTTAAGGAACCAGTCTTGGGGGGGATAATATTTAACCAGTCTCCACTCTGATGCTACTAAGCAGTCACCCAAGGTTTTAAAAAGATAGTTTGACAGACAATAGCTGCTTAGCCAAGCTGTGCAGTGCTGCTCTGACTGCCGTGTATGACCCTGTAACCCTGCTGTTTACAAGCAGCCTGGAAAGAGTAGTTGGGTCTCTGTTGTCCCACTGTCCTGTGGACGCTGCTTCTGCCCAGCACAACACAGGCAAACGGAGACACGCTGCGGGCTGTACTGAGCCTCACTCTTGCATTTCAGAGCACAAGATGGACTCTTGGTACCACACAAGATAGACAGCAGAAATCAGTTTGCAAAAGTCCTGCGGGAGGCATTTGAGTCTACCCTCAAAGAGGTGAGAGCAAACTCCATCCTTGCATCTCTACCCAATGCACCACAACCTGGAAGCAGCAGCTAAGGAACAGCTCACCTTGGTGGGCACCTCCCCAAGGTGATTTGTCCTGAACAGCACAGCCCACACTCACATGGGGTAGGGGCTGAAGTCAACTTCGCCCCTGCTGCCAAAATCCCAAGTCATACTGCCCTCCGGACCCAGCCCTTCTCTAGTCCTCCCATCCCCATCCTGCCCCCAAGTGCCACACAGCAAGCACAGCTTGCCTGAGGGAACACTTCCTGGTCTGTATTTTCTTGTGTCCTCTCCCTCCAGCACATCCAGCTAGTAGAGGTGCCTGGAAGCCATTTTGTGCACCTGAATGAGCCCGAGGTGGTGTCTGGGATCATCAGCAACTTTCTGACGGCACAGAACACTAAAGCCAGACTCTAGAAAGAAGGATCACTGCTGCAGCAGTCCAGGAGAACAGGGAACTAAGAAGCAGGCTCTGGAGGAACTGTCACCATTCCTACCTCACATCCAACATCAGTTTCAAGGTATCTATCCCTAAGCTTAGCTCAGTGCAGAGTGGAAGCAGGTCTGCTGCTGGGTCCCTGGAAGAAAGCATCTCAGTTGTCAAAGGGAAGAGGAATCCTTCCTCCACTTCTAGCTCTGCGAGTACAGGGATAGCTGCCCAGAGCGGCCTTGCCCTTGCTTGCTCCTAACTTGCACCCTGGAACAGAGCAGGAATACAGGGACAGGTGTCCTCCATAGGAGCAGCAGCACCAGCTGTAGCACTGCACGAGATGGGTGGCTCATGGCACCTCCTCCCACAGGCTGGCATGACCAGCCTCCTCCCAGGATTAGACCTACTGAAAAACCAGGGAAGCATCCTGCTTCTCTGCTGGCTTCAATGGATACCTGAGCTCAGAGGGCCTCAGTGTCTTTGTTCTACTGTGAGAGCTGCTGCTTTTTCAATCAGCTTAAATAAGAACTCACCTGGGCACAGAAGGGCATTTTAATGAACTCCTAGGGAATGAGTCACTAATCCTCTAGCTGAAGCAGCTGGGAGAACTAATAATAAGGAAAAAATTGGCAGATTATTTCTGTCCATCTAAATAAAGACTGATCTCCTGATGTTAACTCGCATTGTCTTGACTGAAAAGGAGAGTGAGCCTCTTTTCTTTCGGGATACTCACCCAAGCAGCTAACACACCAATCCTAGGAGGCAGGGATTATTTTGCACACAGTCTGCTTTAGGTAACAGCGTATTAATGACCCATCTGCCTCCTAGTTAAATTGATGCAAAAAGCCAACTGAAGCAAGCAGGCCTGGCGCTCCGCTCTCCCCATGCAACAGAAGCTGCATTTGCAGTGGGTTTTCTAGGGGAGGGCAAATCCATTTTAACCAGCTCCGTGGAATTTACCAGCATTTCCACTTAGGTTCACAGTGACACCCATATCGAGGCTGCAGGCAGTAAAACAACTGTGTAAAAGCCTGAGGGTGGGTGAGTTGCAGCCCCTTTCCAGGGGGTGGACAATGGTTAAGTCCATGGCAGCACATATTTTTTTGCACTGCCCCCATAACCATTGTCCTGCAGCTGGATGTGCCCATCACCATCCTCATCTGCCCCCTGTGGGCTGGAAGCAGGCCTTGGAGCACATGGTTTCTCCTCCAAAGCCAGGCTGCCATCTCACCTTGTTCTAGTGACAGTGATGGGAAGTTCCCACAGCCCAGGCTAGGCACAGCTGCAGAGGTCCACACATGGCTGAAGACTGGGCACCTCAACACCTGGCTGAGAGGGAATCACCCAGGGAAGGGGTAGGGCTCCGTACCACCACTGATCTTTGCCTGTGACAACAGGTCTGGGAACTTCCCAGTTGGGGTTTTCCCAAGGTCACTTCCCTCTGCTTCTTACTCACCCCCAGATAACATGTGCAAAGGAGCACCGGCACACAAGCCGTGACTTCAATCACCACCCCAGCCCTCAAGATGTCCTGTGCCGTGCCCAGCCCCCCTCCCCCCCCATCAGACCAAGGGAGAGAGAGGCATTCCCATGTTTTGAGAACATAGCAGCAGTTTATTTACAGTTCTTCAGCCATTCCCTGCCCCTGCAGAGGCTGTGCTAAGGTCAATCCCAGCTCTCACCAAGCTTTAGGAGTGCTCTGGGTGGCAGGGAGATACCAGTTGTCACAGGAAGTGCCTCAGCCCCTTGACCTGAGCTCCTTGGGCAGGGCTGGAAGATGGCTGGGTGAGCAGGACACCGATGCAGATGAAGAAAATTCCCCTTCCGGCAGTGGTTGCTGCAGTCTCCTGTTTCAGATCCAAGGGCAGTGACTACTTGAAGCTGCCTCAACTCCTTGAAATCCTTTGGTACATGGAGTCCACAGGCATCTCTCCTGCCCTCTGCAGCACACACAGGCATCCGAGGAACCAGCGCAGTGCAGGTCAGTATGGCCGAAACTTGCGCTGGGCTCGCATCAGGGCAATTCTCTGCTTGTCCTCCTCAAACTTCTTCCTCAACTGGGCGATGTCTGAAACAGGCAGAAAGAGGACAGGTCACACAGGAGCAGCAGATCTCCCCCTCCTGGGGAGTTTTGGTTCCACACACCAGGATGGGCTCAGTCCTGACACCCATGAGCACGCACTTCCTAGAGCCGGTCCTTTTGCACCTGGGCTAAGGGCCAAGCTGGTGCTCTGGCCGTTTATCTCCAGCAGCGCTGCAGCTCCCTCCTGGGGAAGAAACAGGCTAGTTTTCCCTTTCAACTGCTGCTTTTATGCTGACTGAAGAAACATCTATTGGAAAGCCACAACCTGCATGCTCTCCTCTCACAAAACATTCCAGCAGCCCTTGCTAGGATGAGTGATGGCAAGGGGTCCCCAAGACTGGCAAGGCCATTCGCACAACCACCCAGCCAACTGGTCACCTGCAGCTGGATGCAGCCTCCAGTGAAGGAAAAAGGACGCCCTTTGGGCCACAGTGTGAGAGACAAGAGGCAGGGACAGGGGTAGGAGGAGGCTCAGGCACTCACGCTCTCTCTTGGTCTCACGATGCTGCCAGGCATAGAAGTTGAGCAGCTCTTTGCGGGCCCTTTTCTGCTTCTCCCTCTCCAGTACCCGCAGGTTGGCGGCCTCTGTCCGGGGCAGGCCAGGCTTCCGGCCCCTCCGTGTTACCTTCACCCAGCCCTCCTCATCTGGAACACCCTCCTCCTTGGCCGCTTTGGCTTCTTCCTGCAAAGTCAGGAGGGTGAGACAGCTCAGTGCAGACAGGCTGCCAGCCGGCCTAACATACGGCTCCCCCACAGTCCCCCTCACACACATGCAGAGCTCCAGCTCCTGCACAAGATTTGAAGGAAGGCATGGGACCAAGGGGCACACGCATCCAGCTCTCAGTCACAACACTCCACACCAGCCAGGACCCAGTTTATTTGTGGATCCCTATTGTAAGCCCTGGGTGGAAGGGTCAGGTGTGGCGGACTAAACCAGAACCCAATGGCCCACCACCAACTGGAAGTAAAACAACCTTGACAACCAGCATTTCCCTCTGCCCTTTTCACTGAGGTCCAGGCACCCTCTTTCTTTCCCTTCCCCAAGTAAACAGCTTAGCTGGCTTCCCTCCACACCCCAGCCTCACCTCTTCTATCTTTTTGTCATAGTCTTGCATGTAGGCATCCACCTCAGCCTTCAGCTCCTCTGGATCCACGACTGAGGCCGCATAGCTGTCTATCCACTCTGAGACAGAGAGGGCAGAAGTCAGCAGTAGCCTCTGTTAGAAGCAAGCCCTAGCATGATGCCTTTGGGCAGCTCTAGAGAGCTGCCGTGGAGGTGGAGATGGACACAGTCAGTTCCCGTTTCTGTTCAGCCTCCCCACTGCCACAGCTCAACTTTGACTCACAGCCCAGGCCACAGCCAGGAAGCCACGGGAAGAGCTTGCAACCTTCTCAAGCAGGAGTGGGCTAACCTTAAGTCCAAGAGGTGCAACATTAGGGGCTACGTTCCTGCCAAGGTGTCATTCAGTCTGGCTTCCATTTTGAGGGCAAGACACAGCCAGTTTCTCTGAACCTACGTGATACTGTTGGGAAAAACTACCCTTCCATTGTAGGAAGTGATCCCTTTCTCCCACAGGGTCACTGGACCAAACTACAACATTGAGTACAACAAGATTGCTGCCTTGTGAACAGTAAAAGCAGGACAATGAAACAGTACAAAACGGTGACAATTCATCTTGGATATGCCCCGAGAAGTTGTAGAGGCCCCATCCCTGGAAGTGTTCAAGGCCAGGCTGGATGGGGCTTTGGGCAACCTGGTCTAGTGGAGGGTGTCCCTGCCCATGGTAGGGGGGTTGGAACTAGACGATCTTTGAGGTCCCTTCTAACCCAAACCGTTCTGTGATTTCATGCAGGGTAGGATTCGGTAAGGAATGAGTATAGTTCTTCCCTGGTACAAGCTAACAGGAAGACAGCAAGGGCTGACTTACTGCTAATGCCGGTTTTCACAGGGTGACTTTCTGTTGATATCAGCAAGGGGCCTTCTCGTGACAGGGCCTTGGCTGCCTGGACACCAGCTGGTTTCCTGAACACCACGTAGGCTACCTGAAATCCCTGAAAGAAAGAGACACCTAGGCTAGTCGGATACATCAGGAAAATAGGTGATGCAGTAAGGAGCTGAAGTACAAATAAAATAAAAATCAAACCACAAGTTGCAGTGGGATAGCAAAAAAAAAAAAAAAAGTAAACTTTAATAAGTAATCACATCACCCAGTGACCCCAAATCGTTTCCCATATCTCACATTCCAAGCAGCACCACTCGGTGCTTGCGATCTCTTCCCATTCCGACCACTAAAGCACCAGCGCTCCCTCCCCCCTGAACTTTACCGTTACGGTTTTGCGGTTGAAGAACTTTGATGCCAGCGTTTCTTTTTTCTCTCCCGGCTCTGGCCTGTCACAGATGTCCACGGACTGGACGCGCCCGCAGCGGGCGAACAGCCTAGACAGAGAGTCCTTAGGGCAGAACACGGGAGAGAACAAGCGGCGTTGGAACGCGGGAGCGATCCCTGCCCCCGCTCACGCACGGAGCGCGCCGGGGTCCCTCCGGCACGACCCAGCCCCCAGCCACCCCGCGGCACGCCGGGCTCCTCCGCCCACGGCCCCGCGTTGCTGAGGCGATGCCCTCGGCCTCCGGACCCACCCTCGCCATCGGCGAGCATCCCCTCGTCACGGGCGGCCCGGCGCCAACCCCACTCACCGGGCTGCAGTACGGGGGGACGTTGAGGACGAAGAGGGTGCGGCGCGGCGGGTGCGCGGTGCCGGCCCCTTCCCGCACCTGGTGCTCCTTCACCAACAAGCAGTGCGGCGAACGCTGCCGCGCCCCGAATTTCACCGCCAGAGCTGCGGGCGACGCACCGGTTAGAGACCCCGCCGCCGCCCCGGCCCCGCTCCCTCCCCGTCGCTCTGCGCCCTCTCCTCACCCGTGTAGCCCGCCGGCGCCTCTCCGACCACACGCTCCACGGCGGCCGCCATCTTAGCTCGGCGGGAAGCGGCGAGGCGCGGGGGCCGCCGGGAGTTGTAGTTCCCCGCGCGGGGGCGACGCTGCTAATGGCGGCGGCCGATCCCCCAGCGCCTGGCAGGCCCCGGAACCGCTGGGGGGGCCGCGCCGCCGCCCGACGGCTGGGTGTAACTAAAACGTTTCCAGAGGATCGTACAGATCGCTCTGTAAGAAAGCTTATTACACGGCATCGTTTAGTGTAACAGTTCTGACAACGAAGAGCTGAACAGTGTCAAAGGCAGCCAGTGGGCTTAATCCTAGGAGGCAAATAAAAGAATAAATAAATCTCAAAGCTATGTAAAAACATTCGATGAAAACAGTTGTTCTTACAGTTTTCTAAGAGTCTTGTTAATCAAGAAAAAAAAAGACTTTTACAGAGGAACCTGTATTTATGACAATGGAAGACAGAGCCACTCCAAAAATAAAGATATTGGAGGAAGACATGTACAAGGTGAAAGGAATAAGATATGGAGAGTTGATTCAACCAAAGAAATACCCAAGTTAATGCATTTTATCAGAGAAGCGGTACATGCAAAAACCATGGAAAATATACCAGACAAACTTGCAAATTGTGGCATCACTATGAAAGTTGTCATGATTTTGAAAAAGCAAAGGAAAAAGAAACAAACACTGTTACAAATCACCTCCCACCTGCCCTGGCCAGCCATACTGAACTAGTGCAAGCAACCAGTGTTTCATATACAAGTTTATAAACTCTTAACAGCCCAGAAGAAAAAAAAACACAAAACACCAAAACACACCATGCTGCGTGAGGGCAAATGTGCACAGATGTGAGGTGAGAAGGTGGTAGGTGAGCTCAGTGGAATGCAGACAGGATTAGCATGACAACCGCAGGCAGCCAAGAGAAACTGGAGAGCTGGAAGGTGAACTACTTGAAAAGGCCCAGGGATAACTGGTTACTCTTCCTTCAGTGCCCAACAAAAGAAGCCACACTAAGTATTAGAAGACTAAGATAACTTCAGAGATCTGACTGAAAGCAGGAAGAACAATGCACACCAAGACATGGCTGGAACAGAAATCATGGAGTGGTGTTTAGGCAATCATCAACTTCACCAATAAAGAAAAAATGTTACTGCCATAGATCACAGAGCTCGGGAACAGAGCAGTAGCTCTTCCAAGGAAGTACATTAATGTCATCATAATTTATCACAGATAAACTAAACACAATGCACAATTTAACAGCAAGTTGCACAGTGCATCTTGCTATCTGGCTTTGGAATGAACATAAATATATTAGTTTAAAAAAGAAAGCGCTCAGATCTCCCCATTCCTTCAGAAGAGACAAGACAGGCACTCACGTTTCTTCACATTTTCACAGCTTTCTACCTAGCTGATAATGAAAGTACCATACTTCACCTAGAACAGGTACCCTGATTTCACAGCTGTATTTTTTTTATGAAAATTACTTTTTAATTACTAGAGTGCCAATAACAAAGGCCATTCATTTTCTTTTCTGTGACAGCAGAATCGGAACTAGGTAGGGACACAAGCTGCTCTCAGTAGCAAGAATCAGCTACTCATTTCAATGATCCAGATTAAAAGGTTTATGAGTATCAATTCTCTCACCCATACACTCCTCTTGCTCTTCATCCTATTGCCAGTTTTGAAGTTTCTATATTCTTCTAAAAGATTCACTTTTGATTCAGTGTGGCAACACCACCACCTATCTTTAGCTGCTTCACAGCATCTAAAGAGGCTTACAATCCACTCTCTGTATAACAAACGTTTATTCAGAAACAGGTAATACATTATCTTCTCCAACCCCTAATGTTTGCTCCCCCTCCCCCCATTTTTTAATAAAACACAGGTGTTTGATGGGCAATCTAAAAAAGGAGAACAATAGCTGTCTTAGGTTCCCCCCCTCCCCAAACATCTGCTGTTCACTGAAGCACCCTACCAATAATGTCCTTGGCTTCCAAAGCAAAGAGAGTACTCCGGAAAAAAAGAACTCCTGCCAAGTCCTCAGTTATTTCCATGGCTAAAAGGGATACAGTGAGATAGAGGAATGGTTCGCAGGAGCTAGATAGTGCTAAGAGTTAATACAGAAGAAAGCGAAAGAAACATAGGGTTGACAAAGAGATGGAATCTGGACCTACAACAGTTAGAGTTCATTAAAGTTCAGCAGAGCTGAACAGAATGGATTAGGTTTGTCTCCTAGCTAAATGGACCAAGTTCAAACCCCAAGCAGATTCTGGAAGTAGCTGTCAGCTTTCCTCTCTTATAATACAATTTGTGGAGATACCCCTGGCAAGAACGCTGTACTGAAAAGGAAGTGCCACCTAGTGGCCTGGGGCTCGTCACAGATGCTCACTGGCCCCAGGTACATCAGCCCTGCTCTCCGTAGGACTTGGTGCTCCTGTCCTGCATGCTCCTTACAGAGTGCTAACTGCTCTGCTCTCCAAAACATCTCCCCGAAGCAATGGTGCAGCATGCATCCTCCAAACCCATGCACGCAAGCAGCGTGCCTGCACAGCAGCCAAACATCGCCAAACGACATCTCTCCAAGCGAGTTCCCAGGTGCAAGAAAAGGCTGCTTTTTATGTTGGCAGTATCTAAAAAAGGCCCCAGCTCTTCCTTTTTATGAGACTGGGTTAAGTTAGAAAGTAAGAAAAAAGTTAATGTCCCTGCATCAGCAGGAGGATGTAATACAGTCTAATGGGAGTGAAACACTTGGATTTCCTCTAGCTCTGAGCACAAGCCTGGTTCTTATTTCTCAGTCCAGAAAGAAGAGAGCAACTGAGCCTGACCATACAGGGCTGATATATTCACTGTACAAATGCCAGAAGATTCCCACCCTACACACACCTCTCTGCATTACCAGTTGAAGCATCCCTCCCATAGCACAATGGGTGGTGCACTTGTGCTATGTCCTTTCTGCCTGACGCCTCCGTTGGCTGGTATACACAGCAGGAAGCTCGTTTTTTCCACACGTCTTAATGTCACGGCTGCTGAGCCAAAAAATATCCAACAGAATGAAGTAGCATACTACTGAATGCATACAAGTCAAAGATGCAAGATGGTGTTTCCCGTATGGAGCCACACCTGACTTTGCACCCAGCACAGCAATTTCAGAAACAATGTGGTGTTCTTGGCTGTTGATAATCAAGGGGATGCACCTTTCAGTCAAGGGTCGGTCAGAAGGAAAGAGGAGGAGATCACCACTCCTTCCCTCAAAATGTATGTGCACTTTTAATGGCCACTAGGGGCTCTGGAGTAAAGGAGGGAGTTACATGGTATATGCTTGGTAATACATTACTGGCAGAAGGGGGAGGTTATTCTTTTGGGAAAAAAAATCATGGAAGAAAACTCCAACTATGAAAACAGAAAGTACACGCACAAGAGGAAACACTATTGTACAGTAAGGTAGCGATCATAGAAAACAAAAATTTCAAGGCAGGCAAATGCAAATAACATCTGCACTCCTGCACTTTTCTCATTCCCCAACTTAAATGAGTTTTCCAGTCCACTGCTTGCTTCTCCTTCTCAGAGTTTAATTTTGAATTCTGTAGGCTGCACAGAGGCAGAGACCCCTGAGGATTTGAAGAGTGCCTTCAAGATAGTATCAGGGTCCACTTCAGCTGGGGGATTTGAGGAGGCGCTTGCACTTGACCGGCGTGGTTCCCCTTCCTTCTTCACCGAAGGGGTATCACTCAATCGGCTGGAGGATTAAAAAACAAACAAAAGCCAGTATAAGCAGTATTTAACTTGTCATTATGAAATAAAAGTTATCACTACATCTGCATTTGCTGTTATCAGTGTTGCCCATTACAATATTAGAGATAAATGTTTTAAATATATTTTCCTCACAAGAAGACTTCCTCATCTCAGACTTATTTTGAATCTCAGGGCTGGGAAAACTATGGAGTCAAGCCATACTGCACTCAGCCCAGAGTGCCACAGAGAGGAAAAGGAGGAAAATATTAATGGGACAACAACTTGCCCGCAAGTTTCCCTGCCTTCAGGTTCCCCCTCCCCACATTGCAGAACATGCACATGTGTCTGGTTCTTCTCCCTACCCAAAGGACACTTACAGCAGTATAGGCTGGTCTGAGGTGATGACATTCCCATTCATATGAAGATTGCATTTCATTGGCTGACCTAAACAGAAACACAATAAGGAAGTCCTTCTATCAGAACTGTGCTAAGTCAAGACTGCAAAAATAGCACACAAAAGTGCAAGCAAGAGTTCCACATGCTGGGGAAACATGAGATAGAGCAGCTGATACATCTTTTGTTGCGAAATCACAGCAACAGAAGAGCTGTTGAAACACTCAGTACCATATGAAGAATCACACTAACTAGGAAGTTACATACAGGTACAAAACCATTTGCAGAGACACAAGTCAATCTCCCATTCTGAGCTGTCTGCTCCTCATCTGATCTTTGTAACATGTCACTCATCTAGAGGAAAAGCATGACTTTCCAGCTAAAAATTAACAGCTAATTATAACATTGCAGGTGGATCCAGGTAAAAAAAAAATACATTGGTTGAAGTTCATGGAGAAGCTCATACTAATTGTTTTACAAGCCCAATTCAAAGTGTCTCTGACTACACCTTGAGACTTCTACAAATGTTAGTTTTACTTGTACTTTGCAAACAGCTATTCTGGAAGTACATAAAGCCTTCCTAAGGACTATCTTTTATTTCTAGTCCAGTGCTGAGAGCTAGAATTTTAATCTTCAAGTTAGACCAGTGGACTCACTGGGAACTTGTCTCTAGCTTTAGTATTCTGATTTTAGGAAAAGATTTATATATCTTTTATTTCACTTAAATGAACAGTGCATGTATTCAGCTAGTTACATAGGAGCATATTACACTGTCTAGCTCTCAAATTGATTTTCTGGCACTTCCTCTGTCATGGTGACCTATGACCATGTGAGATGCTTTTAAACCCTTCGCTGAGGTGGAAAAGTCATTGTTGATTTATCTACCCTAAATGAAACTCCAGCCTCAAACTTACCATCTAAGCACCTGTTGTTGTATTTCTTATATGCTGTGATAGCATCTTCTTTCTTCACAAACACTACCTCAGCCACTCCAGGGTGCACCAGCCGGGCTCGCTTCAGAGCGCCACACACACAGAATAACTCCTGAGGGCAGAGAGTTAGTCATGACCATGGTCACATCAAAGGTACCACTTCAACCAAAGACACTGAGAAAGGCTGAGTTCCCTAATTGCACCACCCATCCTGCTTAGTAAACACATGGCAGAATCTTGACAGTTGTCTTACTGTGTTTGTTACGGTTTGTTACTTGGCATTAGGAATACAGGTTGCACAAGCAGAGAAGTTCAGGGCCAGTACTCTATACCGTTTGTCACACATGAAGACCAGGCTCATTCTCAGCCTGCTGAGGATGGAAGCGCCTAGATATATTGGCTGTGGACATAAGTTCAAGGAGAACGCCAAGCACCACTGTGCATAAACTCCTTTAAGTGATGTCAGGTGTCTCAGCACACTCTAGAAATGGGATTTCTGTCTCATCTTCTTAAGTGTGCACTTTCTAAAAAAAGTGAATAAAACCCAAACCCATCAGGAACTCTCAGAGTTTTTGCAAGGAAAGCAAACCCCTCTTCATCCCATTCACCACAGATCTACTGATTGATCAAAAGAGGTAGGATAGGGGAAGGAAGTGTCACTCATCCAGTTTGGCAGTAAGCAACACTCACAACAATGTCTTCCTCTGTGACTCGAGGATGCAGATTGTTTACGGTCATCTTTGTGCCTTCCAAAGGACTGAACGTCAGCTGCCAACACAAACAAATGCATCACATAAAAAAGGTCAGAAATGCAGCTGGCATTTCAGGCATCGCAGCAGTACAGCAGAGAAAGTATTAAAAAAAAGTCACTAAAAAGATGCCTGGGAAAGCCTGTACATACACACGAAGGAGAGCGCTACAGCTAGCAATGGGAAGTATCAACGCTTACAGAAGTCCAGCTCATCTGATGGTAAAAAAGGGCCCCTTTTCCATGCTGATTTCTCTCTCAAGTAACTTCTCTTCCATTCCCAAGTGTAACACTAACTTAATCCACATACATACACAGTACTCTCTGGCCACACCCACGCTTTAAAGCGCACTGTCTCTGCTGCACTCTACACTAGCCAGCAAACTCCATGGCTCCAGCCCCTCAAGAGCATGCTGAACTCAACAGGCCTGGGAACACCTGGTGGGTTATCTGTACCCAACAGCAGGCAGTCTGGCAAAGCAATTCCAGGCAGGTTGTCTACAGTAAATTGCTCAAAAGGTCTTGCGTGGACAGCAAGCTGTATTTGGAAGAATCCTGCTTTTCTCCTTGCTGACAGGGAAGGACAGCAGACAACACATCTAGCAGTATTAAAACACTATTCCTAGGCACATGGGAGCCACCAAGAAGCATCCAAACAACTGTCACCTCCCTGTAACATGGATTCCTCCAGGATCACATGCTTGTTATGTTAGAGACAAAAATCGAGAGAAGCAAAATGCACTGAGAATTTCCAGTCTCTCATTAAACTCTGATGAAAAGGATGTTTAGACAGGTTTCAAATTCTTGGGACACGTGTTGCAATTATCACAGTAAGTTTGATGAAGTCCCAGAAATAATGGTGGAGGTGGGAAATAAGCTGCTCACATGACCGATGAACAGCAAGTTTCACATGTTTCAGAGACTTCTATGAAGAGCATCTCCCACTTCCCTGAGCTCACCTCAACAGGCGCCGGTTCTTTTGGAGGCTCCTCCTTTGTCACTAAGGTCCGGGACATGTTTGTCAAGGCCTTTGTCCGCATAGGAGAGGGAGGAGCAGGTGGAGCTGTGTACGTATCATTCTGGACCACTTTAGTCAGGGGAACAGTCTTGGACAGAGAGAATTTATTGCCACTCAGCCCAGTCTACAGGAAGAAAGAAAAAAGTACCTCTGAGAGCTGCAGGCTACAAAAGTGATCCCTCTTTTTCAAGCACCAACAGTGCATGCTAGTAATACTCTTCCGCTAAGAACTGCATGTCCTTCCCAGTGTCAAAACCACTACACTCCTGGAGACTTTCCACTTTGAGATAAAAAAGAAAAAAAATCAGCTAAAGCTTATGGACATAAACATAAAAAGTTGTTTATCCCAAAAGAGCACTTCCCTCAAAAGAGCACTTTTTAGTTTCACATTCTTCTTAAATGAACTTTATCAGTGTGATTTGAATTTGAAAAGCTCCTTTTATCCAAAGATTTTCAAGTACTTCATAAAGTGTTCACAAAGATTGCTCAATAAGATTGAGCTGCCCTAGAACAAACAGCAGCACTTCTTCAGAAACACCAAGCTAGAGCACACAAAGACATGGAGTGTAAACTTCCTAGTTGAAACTACTAAAGTTTAAAACCAGACTAAAAACTGTGCATGGTACCTGCTGTGAATGTTGGGAATAACACATTCACTCCTTGAGAACAAAAAACACCAACCAACAAAAAAAACAAACAACCCTCAAACCCCCCCACCACCCAATAAGGCTGTTTTGAAGGATCACAAATGGCCAGAAGTTTTATTCTGAATACTCACATGATAAAAAACCCCATGGATTATCATTGCACTGGACTGCCCGTGTGATGGCAAAACCACATTAATTTGCTTTCTCAGAACCACAGAATAATTTAGGGCAAACCTAGGTCCAATCCCCATCTCTGAAACAGGGCTAACTTCAAAGACACATCAGGTTGGCTCAGGGCCTTATGCAGATAAACTCGGAATATCGGAGAACAGTGATTTCACAGCCTCTCTGGTCCCTGTGCCAGATGCTGACCAATAACCTGAGAACTGCACAACTCCTACGTGTCCAACTGGAATTTCTCTTCCTGCAACACATTTGTCGGTTCAGCTTCTCTCTGTTCACTCCTGAAAAGGACCTGGGTTTTCCCTTTCTATACCACATACTAGGCAGTGAGAGTGGACAGATCTCATTACGGCCTCCTCTTCTCAGCCTTAAGAGACACTGCGCTCTCCTCACACATCATGCGCTGCAGCCCTCTGACCGCCGTGTTGTACTGGTTCCAGTCTGTCAGTGTCTGTCTTCCATCACATGGCCCCAGAATATGCACAGAACTTCAGGTGCATTCTCAAAATGCCAAACAGATGGGAATAATTATCTTCCTTGATTTGCTGGCTATGATCTTACTAACATAGGAGCTACAGTTGGTCTTCATTGCTGGAGGGTGCACTGCTAACTTAGTGTATCACTCAGCAGGACAACCAGGCTCTTTCCTGCAGAGCCACTTCCTAGCTAGCCAGCCCTCAGCTTAAGTTGCAGCAGGTTATCCCATCCTGACAGCAGGACCTCACATTTGTCTGTGCCAAAATTCCATCTTCTCCAGAGCATCACTACTCCCCAACAAGCTGCCAACTAAGATTTTGCATGGCAAGAGATTTGCCGCTTTGATGTCCAGTCTCTGGAAGCAGCATAAAGCTTCCCTTGCTTGCTTGAACAAGATAGGTTTCAAAGCACTTCCCCAAAAAGAAAGTCAAGAGCTAACATGCAGCAACCTGCACCAGCAAGGGAGAAAGCACACACTCTGGCTGCAAAAGACCTATAAAACCAAGTTAGCCTAAAAGGGGCTCTGTCCCAAAAGTAACGCTAGAAGCATTGGCACAAAGGGAAGGGTGGGGTGAAGAGCAAACATTTCAGGAGAAAGCATTGTTTACATACTTTAAAAGAACATAAGCCCTGTAAAGTCGCAGCCTGTGTGTCCACCCAATGTGAGCATGGCGTGGTGGGGACTGTTCAGATAATCCCTTACCGCGTTGTGCAGGAAACTGTTTGTGGTGGTGATTTTCATCTGTTTGCTAGTAAGGGGTGAGACACTTTCATCATCATCTTCCATGTCATACAGACCCTGAAGAGAAGCAAGGTAATAGTTTACAAGCAAGTAGATTTAATCTAGACATAATTTCCAAAATATGTGCTTTTCCCCTGCCTTCTTCAGGTAATGAGTGTGACTACATTGGACTTTACTCCTGCCCTTGCAGCTTGGGGACACACAGCTGAAGGCATGCAAGTCCATTTCAAAATAGTAGTGTAAAAACTATCATACCCATTTTCCAGAAACATCACAGTAAAGCTGTTTCCCTAGGTGTACTGAAGTCATATATAAATTTCTCTAATCCCTAGACCTAATAGGGACTGATGAAACCACATTAATGGAATAAACCCTCAGCATCTTAGTTTTTAGCAGGCTGCTACCTTTAAAGTTGAAGCCTGTGCATCAGGTTTTTTTTAATTAAGCAGATGCCTGCCAAATACAGCTGAACCAAATGTTCCTTTTGAATTGCCTGCTTTCCTCAGCACAGCACATATCCGTGTGGCACTAGAAAACAATGCGCTAGGTTTACTGAATAATTAATTTCCTAGTTCAATGTAACACTCATAGCCCTGCCTTAAAACACTGAGAGGAATTCCTACACAAATTTTTTCATTGACTCTAAATAATGTTAAGAAAAAGCCTATACACATATGGCACTGCATAGAACATGTCACAACAAAAAAACTCAGCTTCCCATTAATTTAGCAAAAAGGTGAAGAAACATGGAGGAATTAGCAATGAGAACTTGCAAAATAAGCGGGCTTTCACAGTCAAGCAAGATTCTGGTATACAAACATGAAAGTTGTTCCAGTCACAGAAATGCTATGAAGCAAAAAAAAAAACCACCAAAAAACCAACCCCAAAACAAAAGGGATAGCAAAACAGAGGAGAATTGTGCAGGAAAGGCAAAAACACTAGCCATCAGGACAATGGACTTGAGTTTGAGTAAAATGATTCAAGACTCAGTGATGAGGCCAGAATAATGAAGACACTTCCTTAAGTGACAGCATCCCCCCTTAAGTGGGATAGGTAAGGGCAGCCAGGTCAATGTAGAAGTAACATATACAAATAGTTAAAGCTGTCATAACTGAAGTAAAAAACCCAAAACAAACAAACAAAAAAACCACCAAAGCCAGGACCTGACATTGTGAATGACAGTTTCCCAATATTTCATGTATTATTTTATACGCACACACAAAAGTAGTAATAAAAATGTGCAATTCCTTTCTGAAAGCACCCAGCGTGATAAAGTGGCTGAATGACTGGGGGCTGTGACAAAGGCCTTTAAAATTGATCCCAGAAGACAGCACAAATTCTAAGTTTTTCCTCAGAGCCTGCTTAATAAGGGATATGGGAACTTTGATGGTACATCAGAATGTCAGTTAACATCATTCACTATCAGGTTTCCAGCAGGGACCCACAGCTGGGATTTCACAAAAAGGTTAAACTTTCTGCCACCTCACTGCAGAACATCTGACCATGTACAATCATATCCGTTCTCTGGAG
Organism: Psophia crepitans; assembly: GCA_013399095.1. Taxonomy (NCBI): domain Eukaryota; kingdom Metazoa; phylum Chordata; class Aves; order Gruiformes; family Psophiidae; genus Psophia; species Psophia crepitans. The sequence continues at coordinate 560,165 of VWZZ01001872.1, forward strand.
AGGCTGGCAGAATGGTGACTCAAAACAACCAACAACCTGATCTGATGTGGTGTCACCGAGAAATTTACAGAAAGACCAAGCTAGAGATCACAATCTCTAGGAAAAAAAAAAACCACTTTAGCACATGCAGATAAAAAACTGGGAATACCTACTTCACATTCATATAACACAAGGAATCAAAATTAGTTAGATTAAATGAAAATGCCAGTTACCATGGAAGTACCTTATCCACATGAGAATAAGAAGTTAAGCTGTTAGAGAAAACTTCCAAACATGCCTCCTTTCTTTCCTCTTTGAAGTTTTGTTTGCACCTGCCAATGTTTACATACACCATCCTTCCCCCTCAAAGGTAACAAAGAGCATAGAGCAGGCACACACCTGTTTGTTTGTATGGCTGTTCACCACATTGATCCTCATTCCTGCTGGATGAGAGTGTCCAGGAACTGGAGCCTTCTGCTACAGTTAGAGGGAAAGAACCAAACTATTAAAACACTACAGTCCACCAGATGCCCATTTCAGAAGATGGGAGCAGTTAGCTAATACTCTGAGACCACTTAAATGAAACTCACTTCCTGCTCCTGAAACATATGACGACAATACGCTATTAGATAACATCTTTGTTTCCTGTAACATGTTCAATATGAGATAGCTTCACTTAATCTAAAAAATTAAAACCCAAAAACACACAGAGAAGCTAATTCATATTACTTGAGTTTTAGTCCAAGATCAATGGGAAGAGGACTTAACTCCAGCTCTGCCAGCACTGACTAGATCTACACTTCTGCCAGTTCGAAACCACAAATGGGGTAAATCTGCAAGTAAGCTTCTCCTCTTTCGTGCTACAGTGAAGCGAAGATACCTATTTCCATCAAACCAAACAAGCTGGGACACAACACAATTTAGTTCAGTTCCATTTCAAAGGAGAAGTATAGACTGTCCTGTCACACTAGAGCTGGAATAAGCTGTAGTGGAGTAAAATGATGCACAGGGTAGTGTAGCTGACCCTTCTGCAGTCTGTTACCATGTGAGACAGGGAAAGCACAACAGAAGTAGTCAGGGAATGTAGCTGTACTAATCAGCAACTAAAGCCAAGCAGCAACTCCCTCAAAAACACCCTCTCGGTTTTTTAAAAAGCTGGAAGCTCTCCATGACAGAAAAGAATGAGTCTTTTGACAGAAATACTCCATACAGGCAGTAAAATCTTCAAATTTGCATTCTCTCTAGAGCGTAACTTACACAACAGCACCCTCATGCTTCAATTTGCTATTCAATTCAGAAACAAAGGTACCTGTCCTATAGAAGCACCAGCAGAGCTATGGAAATTCTTTGGGTTTCCCTTCTTTTTGAGAAACAAAGACTACAGCACAGAACATTAGAGAAGTGTGCTGCATCTCAGATCAAGACACTTTAGTTTGATTCTGCTCCCACATTTGGGAAGAGAGGAGGGCGACGGACAATTTGAAATTCTGGTATAAGTCTTTAAAAAATTGATTAATTGCTCATGTGCACAGTTTTGTCTACAGTTTTAATCAACGTTATATTATACAGTATTTTTTCTTGTATTACGATGTCTGACAAATGGAAAGTACTATAGGTCAAATCAAGTCATACCAAGAAAAAAAATCAGGTCAGAGCAAATTGCTGTTGTATCAAGCCTCTGGAAACCATTTTAACTCAAAGAAACCTTGTAAAAAATGTTCAACTCCTAATGGCTGATGGTGGTGATCTGGCTTAGAAGGACAGCACAAGTATTAATTACCCTACTAATTAAAGACTACTGAAAAGACTGCTCTACTGCTCTGCGATGAGCCCTTCTTACTGACACAAGAGTCCTTTCTCTTCCTTAGGTCAGCCTGGCAGTAAACCTGCAGAGTAATGGGAAATTTCCTAGGCTAATTTACAGAAGAAACATGCTTGATGCTCGTGAGCAAAACCCACAGCTGAACAGCTAGCAGACTCATCCAGGCTTTCAAATTGATGAGAATAGGAGATTTTCTGGGTATGTGTAAGCACACTGTTCATCTTTGGGAGGAGGAAAATGAAAGGTAGGCTAGAAACGTCAGGTACATGCTTGTGAGGTGAGGAACAAAACCACTCCTCAAACAACTACCCTGAGAGTTTGGAAACTTGTAACTCTACCCCACTGTACCTAATGCACACACAGTTCAATAGTGGTCGTTACTGAGAGAAGTTTGCTAAGTCACTGCACACACAGCAAAGTGAAAATAGAAAACTATCAAAGGAAATCAGCTGGTTAGGGTGATCAACTGATTATACTGCAATTTAAATGAATTTTGGGCCTCAGCAGGAATGCTTCACATAATCAGGCAACTTCCTGGAAACCAGGGCTTTCCTGAAAGCCAGGCAACTAGAAATAAGAGAAATTGTAGAAGGGATCATTGAATTTTACATCATCTTAGATACAAACACAGCTGTATATTCTAAAATGTTATCACACCACTAGGATAAACCAGTTATCTAGACAGGACAATCCACCACATCAGACTTGCAAAGAGAATGACAAGAAATGCATATACTTTCTTTGTATTTAGGTGGGAAAGAGACTACTTAACCATTCAAGACAATTACTTTAATCCTAGACAGAGGCACGGCTTTAGTCTTTACTGGGCCCAAAATTTGAATGAAAGTTTAAATGAAAGCTGGGATTCTACACAAGGCCCCAGGCAGCCAGAAGGGCTCTGAATCCTGCCCTACAGGCTGGACTGAACTGTCTCACCGGCACTTCTACTGTAAACATGGGAACATAGTCATGAAAGTGTTTGCATTTCCACTAAACTGCTGCGGAATAACTGAGGGGCTCAGAGGGGACTTGCTTGACCTACTTGGATAGTTTTGGTGATTTTCACGGCTGGATTTACTGTCCCCATAGTTGGGCTGATAGCAGCTGGAGTGCTCCTTTTTAAGCTGATCTTCTCTCTGGCATCTACCACTTTGGTCACTTTTTCAGCAGCAACACTCTGTTGTTTGCGGGAATTCAACATCTCTCGAGCATCCTGCACCTTCCCTTTGATTTTGAACCGAGCGTCCTTTTGAACAAGTTTTTCACGGGCATCTTTAACTCCTAGTTTGTGTCGGGCATCAGTGAGTCCAATCTTCTGTCGGGCATCAAACGTCCGCTGGAAGCTGACAGCTGGTGATGATCTGTTTAGAAGACTTTGCTGGACTCCAATGCGAGATCTTACACCTCCAAATACGGGCCTTGTGTTAAGCCTGAGGGGAAAAAGAAAAAAAAACAAAGGAAAAAGTTTCAGATACTGTAAGATGTGATACAGTATCAATAAAAGTATTTGTGCTACTGCAAACAAAAGCTCATTATTACCGCACAGAAGTCCACTCAGGTTAGATGCCCAAATAGAGCTCCTAAGCTGTTTTATGCTAGATTTTACTTTCTACATAAACAGCTACAGAACTGATTTCCAAAATCCATCCTTAAACTCACATTTACAAACTTCAGTAAAGGGTCTGACTTCAGCTGTGCTAAGTACATACTACATTTAAACAAAATTCATCAATAACTTGACTACTTTGGGGAAACCTTTGAAGACAAAAGGGGAACAGAAACAGACTTTCTAGCTTTAGGACTGAGCAGGTGTGCTAAAGTACCATTTGTAATACAGTAACACATCCTGTCACAAAGGAAACACAGAATTACACGAGACTTCAAGAATTCAGGACAGCAAGTGAAGTTGTGGAGTGAGCAAGTGGAATTTGTGGGAGTGTAGGAGGTTTGGATTCTAGGACGCACAAACACCAGTACCAGTCTCAGTTCAAAGTCGTCAGTTTCAAAGTTGATTAACTGCTGACAAGAATAGTTATCGGTCAAATCACCTTTTAACATCACTGCATCTTCTTTAATCTACTAACAGAACTGCTGCACTCAACGGCCTCTCCTTTTAAGCATATCTCATCACAATACTGAGCACAGAAAGATAACAGCCCACAGAAAGGACAGTATTTGTATTTCTACACAAGTATTACTAAGCAGCCAGCCATTATGTAGTGAAAGCTGAAACTAGCTTCTCATTACAGGTCTGATTACTTTTTTCAAAATATCCCCTAGAAGGAAACAGCTTGTCTAATTTTTTAATACAGTTCCTCCTTTAAGTGTTTTTAAGGNTTAAAGATGACAAAGCAGCAAGAGCAGTTTTAAAGTTAAGGTACTTTAAAAGCCAACAGCAAGAATATTTTTTAAAATTCAAAATAAGCTACCAAGGGCTACAGTGCTCATATGCTTTCTGAAATGTATTGTCCAGTACTCTAAAGTCTAAAAGCAGATATCTAGAATTTGTTGTAATACTCAAAAGGCTAACATCACAAATTCAAACGATGCAATCTGAATTCCTCCTACAGCTTTGTATCAGTATTTCCTGATCTAACCCTGCAATCTTAACATTATTTACAGTCATGCATTTTCAGTGGAGAGATCTATAAAAAACTGAAGAGATGAAAAGACTGAACCTCCACTTCTGTTTGGACACAAGAATGAAAGAGACAACTGGAGAGTTAGGACTGGGGTCCCATTTTGTTACCTAGCTAAGAGCCCGATGGCTGCTCTCTTACAGAGCCAAAGCACACTAGCTAGAAGACACAGAAGTATTAAGACCATTTACCAAAATACATCCAGAATAATATGGAAGACTAACAGTACCCCTAAAGCAACAGCCACAGAATAAGACTTCCCTTGCAATTTTAAAAGCATTAATTTAGCAATGTTGAAAGTTCTGTTAGTGCTGCAGGGCTTGATGAGTGGTTTGTTTTCGTGAGTGTAAAAGAAGTCAAAGCAAAATCAGAAATATATGTATCAGCATTTAAGCCAGAATTAGTTAAAAGTGTTAGTGACACAAACAAATGAGATCGGTTCAGAAACTCTGTAATGAAGATTACAGGGTCTCTGAGGATTTGTGTTTATCCTAAGAAGCAACTATCTTCTGTAGAGAATTGCTTACCCTATAACAACATTAACTGCTTAGGCATTTTGTGCCACAACACCTGAAATACAAGTGAATCTCAAACATCTAATTCACTTTCAATTACTCCAAGATCTGACTTGAATATTTTGAGGATTACTACATTTTGCAGGTGAAGATTTTTCTGTTATTTCATCTAGACAACTGAACACCAAGGATATAACGATTTAAGTTTATCCAGCTCCACAAAGTCAAGTTATCTACCTCAGAAATATTATAAAGTAAGCTAAACATGACAAACAAGAGAAGTTGCAAGGCACAAAAACTCTCACAGTGCTGCAGAGGGATTATTGTTCACCAAATAAAAGCAGGAAGAATTCCTGGAAGAAATGAGAGTTGAAGACGGATTTGACAAAGGAGAAAGGAGGTGCTTGGCATATTAAGCAGCATAAGACTGTTCCAAACACACCGGATAACGTGAATGAAAGCACAAAGCCAAGGCCTTGTCTAGACTAGGATTTGAATGTGTGTTTGAATGTTTTACCAGTGCATGTTAGCAGATAGCTTTCAAAATCCTACTCTGGACATACAAGTGTAGACAGAGTTAAGGCCAAAGATTGCCCAGTGACCATTAAATTAAAATAAAATAATAAAAAAGCACACTTAGCTAACACAGATGGGGAGAAACCCATGGACAAGATCTTCAGAAGCATTCAAGAGACTACAGCAAAGGGGAAGATGAAAAGCGACCAAAGGAGAAGCCAGACAAGAAGTGCTAAAAGCTGCACTACAGTAAATGGCTCAGCCTACACCGGAGACCTCCACCGTACAAAGAAAGAATCTGATCTTGCAGCTAATATGTAACACTCCACATCCACGCAAGCATTTCCAACAATCAGCGTCGTTAACTATGCCACAGAGATTCCGCTTTCCAAAGGCCAGGCAGCAGTCCTGACGAAGCCACAGCAGCCTGAAGCCTCGCCCGCGCGGGTCCCGATCAGCTCTGCCACAGCTACGGTTCCCTGTGGCACGGCTACACCTCCCACGGCCGCCCCACAATGCACCGTGCCGCTCACCACGGAGCCGGGGGGGACCGGGCACCCCCCGGGCACTGCCTCACGTAGACCTGCAAGCCCAGCAGCAGACACCGGGCGGGCTGGATACCGAGAGGGCTCGGGTTGGAGCGGGGCAGCGGTGCCGCTTGGGGGGGCACCGCTGGGTTAATCAGCGGGGAGAAGCTGGAGGTAGCGGGGAAACCGCAGGTCAGAAGCACTAGCGAAACGATGGGCTGTGCCCGAAGCCTCGGGAGAGGCGAGAAGGGCCCGAGGAGGGCTGGGGAGAGGCGGCGGGCGGGCCCG
>VWZZ01001872.1:574848-643198 GCA_013399095.1 Psophia crepitans
GGCAGTGTGCCCAAGTGGCCAAGAAGGCCAATGGCATCCTGGCCTGTATCAGGAATAGTGTGGCCAGCAGGAGCAGGGAGGTGATCGTCCCCCTGTACTCAGCCCTGGTGAGGCCGCACCTCGAGTACTGTGTCCAGTTTTGGGCCCCTCACCACAAGAAAGACATCGAGGCCCTGGAGCGTGTCCAGAGAAGGGCAACGAAGCTGGTGAAGGGGCTGGAGCACAAGTTCCTGGGGTTGTTTAGTCTGGAGAAGAGGAGGCTGAGGGGAGACCTTATTGCCCTCTACAACTACCTGAAAGGGAGTTGTGGCGAGCTGGGGGTTGGCCTCTTCTCGCAGATAACTAGTGACAGGACAAGGGGGAACGGCTGCAAGTTGCGCCAGGGGAGGTTCAGGTTGGAGCTGAGGAGAAATTTCTTCTCGAAAAGGGTGGTCGGGCATTGGAACGGGTTGCCCAGGGAGGTGGTGGAGTCACCGTTCCTGCATGTATTTAAGGAAAGGTTAGACGCAGTACTGAAGGACGTGGTTTAGTGGTTAATAGGTGGTGGGGGGACGGTTGGACTGGATGATCCTTGAGGTCTCTTCCAACCTTAATGATTCTATTCTATTCTATTCTAACTCCGGGTGATTTCAGGATTGCATCCTGTACAACATGGAGGAAGGCAGGATGTATCTGTGTGACTCAACCTGTTCCTCACAGACATTCTTGTTTGGAGGCTTAAGGCTATCTCAGGACAGCATTATCCCTGCCCCACAAGACCTTTCTAGAACAAAGGTGTTTTGTTGATTGCTCCAAAGTGCTTAGACTTAGCTGGGACATTTGATTCTCAAATCCCACATCTCTCTTTGCTGGTAGGAGTGGTTTAAGGAATACAACCCACACCAAATGCGTGGCCCAACTCACCACACCGGTGGTGTACTGGATGTTTAACCCTGGGAGAAATTCCACCCTCAAACATCAAGAACTGGGAAAAGAGGTTGTGTTGAATCACGGGCTAGATGTTGTCCTTTGCATCAGGAGGTGTGAGAGCCTGGCAATAGGGAAATTTCATGCACAGAGATGCTTCATGGCAATCAGTAGACCTTTGCTGCTAATGGATGAAGTACCTGGTCTGTTGTGTGCAGTTACAAATCTTGTAGCTGTGCAGGAAGGAGGCAGCCCCATTCACTGTTTCTGGGCTACTGCACTCTAGGCCAAATGAAGCCTTTTGCAGGGAGGGGAAAATTGTTGCTCCTTTGAGATCATCTGAGCATATGTATCAGGGAGAAGACGTTTCAGCAGTACCTCAGAGCCCAAGTCTGCTGGATTCTGTTAGGTGCTGTACAGAGTGCGCAAGAAGTCTGCTCCTGCTGTTAAGAGAGGCTAGGAAGTGTGAGTGAAGACTGCTAGAAAGGTTGCAGCAGTGCTTGTAGCCTTCTGAAGGCTTTTAAATCAGCCTTTGAAATATAAAGCTTTGTAACTTGAGTGTTATAACCTAAAGCCAGCAAAAAAGATGTTACGGAAAGAAAAATTAAAGGAACAGACCATACATGAGAAGCTGCAGAGGCAATGAGCTTCAGAGATAAAAGTGCTCCACAGAACAGGATCAGTCTGACTCAAGGAGCCACAGGGTCTTAAAAATTAGGCTAACAAAATTACTAAGCAGGTGTCAAGTAGACCATGGCAGCTTGTCATATGTACTATTCACAGATTGGTAGGGTTTGGAGAGGACCTCTGCAAACCCTCTAGTCCAACCCCCCTCTAGAGCAGGATCACCCAGAGCAGGTTGCACAGGATCATATCCAGGTGGGTTTTGAATCTCTCCAGAGAAGGAGACTGCACAGCCTCTCCAGGCAGCCTGTGGGGTCTGTAACCCTCAGTGTGAAAAGGCTTTTCCTCACATTCAGCTGGAACTTCCTGCATTCCAGTTTGTGCCCATTGCCCCTTGCCCTGCCACTGGGCACCGCTGAGAAGAGTCTACATAATCACATGGCATTTGGCTGAGGGTCCTGCGGAAGCTCGTACTTGCTGGTACTGGACAACTTCCCTGTCATTTATCTTCTAAAGCCTGGGCAAGATGAAGTGTTATTAGCCCTGCCCACGTTAGTCTGCAGCACCTTACAGGTTATGAAAAACGTAACTATTGTGGTTCTTCCTTTTTTGCGAAGGTTGTCAGAAATACGGTGCACATGTAATTTTAATTCACCTGCTCTATTCCATTATAAATATTTCCAGTAAAGGTCTTTTGTAGTCACTTTCTCAGAATACTCTGGTTTTCTAAAAGCCAATTTTCTTGCACATACCTGGATTACAGCTCATGTTGTCACTGACCTGCGACATGCTCAGAGAACAGTGGATTCCGGAGAGAAGGAGAGCAATTTGCTTGCAGAGAGCTGCGCAGAAAGTTGCCTTTCTTTCTGGGGGCCCTCAAGAAAATGCCAGAGAGTTTGTGCAGCCAAGGAAACTGCTGCACTAGAAAGAAGAACAGGAGAAAAGGACTCGGCAGGCACCCAGCAGGATTTCCAGTCTGTTTTTATTTGGCAAATCTCAAGATTCTCACTGAATATTTTGTCGCACAAGCATATAAACATGCATTTGCCTCACTGCATTCCCCTCAGGCTGTGAAATACAATTTTTAGAGGACTTTGATCAAGAGCTGTGGCAGGTACGTAGCTGAAGGGCTGTGGAGCATTAAATTGTATAGACGTGGGAAAGCAGCTGAGTACTAGCAGGGAGGTGGCATTTGTGTGGAGATGAGTGGCCTTTTGGCATATAAGAGCGGGCCTCTATGTCTGGGTACACGTACCTACGCACACCCGCTTTCTGCGAGTCTGGTGTAGCCTTTGGGAGCCTTGTCTTTCAGTGCCTTGATCTCTTTCTCAGCTAAGTCTATTTTTACGCAAGAAGGATGCCTGTTTCCCAGCGGGCCATCTTCATCCTCGCTGCTTATTCAGGAGCAGAAAGCGTGAGCCTGCAGTTTGTGCACCTGCTGTAGACACAGGGGAGGGCAGCGATACCACCGCTGGTAGGGGTCCTGCAAAGTCTTGGTTCTACTGCACGCTGGTGGTGCGGAGGCAGGTGAGATGGCTGAGATCCCCACTGTTATCTGACAATGCCATAAGCATTTCTGAAGAGCAGGTAAGGTAAACTAGAAACATAGAGTCTCTTTCCACACAAATGCTGTTTAGAGACAGCAAGGAACAAATGTTACCTGAATTGTATGCATGCTGCTGAGGCAAACATCTTCAGTTTTTAATACATGTTTGTAAATAATTATTTATTCTAGGGGTCCCCAGCCAGGAATGTCTAGCATACTAGCTCTGAAAAGCAGGCAGTTGATGTGAGAAAGAAAAGCAGCATATTGCGCAGCAGCTGTTTAATCTTGTGGTCATACAAGTGAGTAGCCTGACTCTGAATTCATGCTACTTTTAATCCCAGACTACACCTTTCACAATGACTTGTTCCCCACATTTCATTAAAGGCCACAGAAATGATGGTTTTCTCCAGTGCTCCAGGTCTTTCTTGTCCACGTGCTCTAAATACTGGATTGAGACTTCCTCTAAGTCCCACACAGCTTCAACTGGTGGGTCCTGAAGCAACAGCATACAGTAGGTTTTGCAGCACCGCAGTGCGAACTGTTTTTGCATGGCAGTTTTGAAGTCAATGCTAGCTTCCTGAAAATCAAGCGAGAACAGTTTTCAAAGCTTTGTAATGTTACACTGAGGAGTAGACATCGCCTCCCTGCTCTCATTCTGCACAGCTGCTCTGGGTGAACTAAGCACCAAAGAACTTCGTTTGTCAAAGCTAATGGTACCATTTGAGTGGGACAAGCAGAGGTCCTAGGGTCACTTTAAAGGATCTTTTATTTACTAAGTCCTGGCTCCAGGACTGCTCAAGCGTCCAGAAACTGTCTCTATTTCGTCATATTCAACAGAGATCTGCAAAGAGGCTGAGCTTTTGGAAAGGCCTAGCAAGCTGCAAAAGGAGGAAGCTGCTGTTTGGAAGCTTCAAATATATATGATATATATGAGATATAAAAATATATGAGACATATGTGTGTGTATATATTTCCCGGGGAAAAAAAAAACCTAGACTGTGGTCTAGTTGGATAGCAAGTATCAGGGTTCTGTGTACACCAACAGTCTCTGCAAGCTTTCCCCTCCCTCCTCAGGGGTTTGACTGCTTGTGTTCCGGGTCAGCTCTGATGTAGCATGGCCATAAAACCTTGGATTCAACTGCTGCAAAAACAGCTCAGCTGGCAGAAAGGGTGGTGTGAGAAGGAGTTTGGGAGAAGCTTCATCTCTACCCACAGACCCTCCACCACTTGGCCCAGGAGCCGATTCAAGCTCAGTGGTGGCTGGGTGACTGTCTGAACTGTGATGTTGGGCTGTTTGTGCCCAGCCTTGCTGACTTGACCCACAGATCAACTTCCCAGCTCAGTTTTGACCTGCCTGGTCACTGTGGGTTTTCTTGGTTATCACCAGTCTGTGGCTGACCCTGATCACCACCACCTTGCCCTCTCCTGCTGTCCCCCACTGCTCCTGGTGCAGCTTTGTATCTCCCTTGCAAGGTTACATATATCTCTATGCATGCCTGTGAGAATATCTGGGAGTGTATGAGCTGGAAGATCCCCACCACAAGTAGAAAACAACCCCAAGCAGAAAGGAGACTTCCCATTTTTCTCAATACCAAGGTGCACAGACGTGCCAGAAAAATTGAACTGCTGCCCCTGTTCCTGGGCTGTATCTTTACTCACCATGATAATTTTGCTGTAAAACTCTGAGTGGTTTTGGTAACAGCAACATCTGAGGAGATTCCTTATCAGTTGCATTATCCACTGCAAACCAAGCACAGCAAAGCAGACTCTTAGCACGTGGTGTGGCCAGCAGTCTCCAAGCACTGGGAATTTTTGTTTCTCAGATCATGTCAATCAGCAATGGAGAAATTACTCCTTTCAAGCTTTGGAGGAAGGTCCCATAAAAGCAACACACAGCTGGAAAATGCTTTCTGCACTCGTATATGCACCTCAGTAAGCCGGACAATTCCAACATACAGCACGTGTATGTGCATAATGGGACACAGAAGGGTTGCTGGAGCTCAGCTTTCCACATCCCCATCCCTCAGTTCGTAAGTTGTCCCTGCTGTCATCGCCGATATATTTTGAACAGTGTTCTTAGCAGAAGCTAAGTTCTAAATGAATGACAGATGCAGTTTGCCCTTTTATCCCACTGCCTGGGTCCAGTTACACAGGAATATAAAGTACCTGTTTGCTGTCGGTCGTAGCATAATTTGAAGGTGGAATGTCAAGAACTTCAAATATTTTCATTGTTCTCTGCTGTACATCTTTCTCACAGGCATCAAACAGCTTCTGCAATGCAAAGACATCTGATTACAGCAGCAATCACATTGAAACGAGAGGGTTTCAATGTGTGGAAAGCATGTGCTGAAATCACATCTGCATTAGAGTAAATTGTAGGGCCACTAATTGATTGAAATATGTCTTCAATACCTGGGAAATAAACGGTTTCACCGAACTGTCTGCACATTGAAGCCCATTCTTCAGCAGCTGTGGAGCCTTATCATCCCAGCCAATGCTAATAATGGCCTCATCTCGGTCTTGTCCTTTAAGGTGTACCTTTTTGGTATTTTCCTTCAGATCCCACCAGCATCACAGCAGTAAATCAGACATCAGAACGAGGTTTCCCATCTAGTACTTAAAGCGTTAACCATAAGGAAACTGGACTGTTTTTCCATTTGTGCTTAACGTGGGTCAGATATAGGACTGGGATTTGAATATGCCCTTCTGAAAGGCAGGAGGAAGCAGGTCACCATCAGTTTGCTCTCTACAGCATCAAGCAGGCTCTGCTTGACTGCAGAATCAGAGACCCAAACTTAATCTCCTACCCTGTCTGATACAGAAATACTAATACGCAAACTCTGCTGTGCTGGCCATGCCATACTGATCTGGTAAGAGTCAGACTGAGAAAATAGACATGAACAAACCTTAATTATGCTGCTGCCAGCTTTATATGTCAAACAGGAGGTTTGGGAGCTTCTGAGTTTTCCCCATTCATGCACCTTGAGCATCTCATATTTTTCCAGCACAGCAGACAAACGCAAAGGGTCATTCATGTCCTCGGAGTTCTTGTGCATGGCCATCATTTTAGACAGGAGCTCGTTGTTTCTAGGGCAAGAAGGGTATTAAAAAACTTAGCTAAAACAAGATGAAACAATGAATAAGCATAACTTTTGAAGTGCCTTCCAACCCAAACCATTCTATGATTCTATGATTTTTACAACACATCATGAATTTATTTCATGAATCCCATGTTTTCTACAATGCACTCCTCAGCTATATTATATCACTGGGAAGCAGCTTTCATGTGGGAAATCGTACTTTCTCAGCTCAGTTTTTTATGATCATGGTAGAATCTGATCAAAGAGCATAATTTTGACTATGTCAGTGTAGGCTGATCTCTTTATTAGCCTGTTCACCCTGGGTATGTCTCCTTCCCTTTCCAAAACAATCCAAGCCATCTTCCAGAAATCAGTTACAAAGAGATGCTGGCAGGTCAAAAGTCTGGGGAGAAAGTGTCTAGGCTATCTGGTCAGAAGCAGTCTCTAAGGACTGGAGAAAGCAAGAAGTATGTGGCTCTTCAGTGTAGAAACACACGGTGCATCAAAAACCTGAATAAATACCTTACCTTGCCTCTAGCTCTATGATCTTCTCTTTCAGCTTCTTAACTTCCTCTTTCTCTCGAAGTTCTTTTTGGGTGACATCTCCAGAAAGTGGTCTGAAACAGATTTTTTTTCTGTGAGATTTCTTTATTTGTACTTGGACACTGGGACAACAGTGGACTTTCTCCTATTGAATAGTCTGAATTCCAGAAGAAAAGCCTGGAAAAGCAGAGTTCCCAGAAAAAAACTCCAGGGAAACTCAACAACCTCCCCTGAAAGCCTTCACCTAGGATTTATGCTCAGATCAGAGGGATAGCTGAAGAAAAGGAGGTGGAGTTGTGAGGATCAGAGGTTGAAGGCTTGAAGAAAACACAAGTATTCACTTGTGCTGGTTTTGGCTGGGATAGAGTTAATTTTCTCCACAGTAGCTAGTATGGGGCTGTGTTTCGGATTTGTGCTGAAAACTGTGTTGAGAACACAGGGATGTTTTTGCTACTGCTGAGCAGTGCTTACACAGAGCCAAGGCCTTTTCTGCTTCTCACACCACCCCACCAGCGAGTAGGCTGGAGGTGCACAAGAAGCTGGGAGGGGACACAGCCAGGATAGCTGACCCCAACTGACCAAAGGGATATTCTGTACCATATGACATCATGCTCAGCATATAAAGCTGGGGTATGAAGAAGGAAGGTGGGGGACATTCGGAGTGATGGCCTTTGTCTTTCCAAGTAACCATGACACATGATGGAGCCCTGCTGCCCTGGGGATGGCTGAATACCTGTTTGCCATGGGGAGTGGTGAGTGAATTCCCTGTTTTGCTTTGCTTGCATGCATGGCTTTTGCTTTACCTGCTAAACTGTCTTTATCTCAACCCATGAGTTTTCTCTCTTTTGCCCTTCTGACTCTCTTCCCCATCCCACTCAGGACAGAAAGTAAGCAACTGGATGTGTAGTGCTTAGCTGCCGGGGGGGTTAAACCACAACATCTCCACTTGTTAGAATCTACTCTCCTCTTTCCTCTGTTTTTTGGTTGGGTTTTTTTTCATCTTTAACATCAAAACATTATCACCAAACATTCCAAACCCTCCAGAGAGCTCTGTTCTCCTGGGTTCCTTTCTCCACAGATGTCTGGGTATTGTCAGTCTCCTATTCCTCCAGAGAGTGAAATTCTTCCATTTCCAATGCCCACTCTTTAGGTGATGCTACTAGAACTTAAAAAATTCCTCTCTAGATGATGACCCTAGGTTGATAGCAGACCCACACCCTAAAAGTGCTGGGATTTTTTTTTTTGCTTTTTATTATTCATCAGAAGTTTTTAAAGACTGTGTCTTCGTCTGTATTACTGATCTCAGAACAAATACATGCAGCCCTAATATAAAGGAGACCCATGTTTCTTTCCTCTCCTTTCAGAGTAAGCCATACCATCTTATATTATTCTGATCTTGTGAATTATCCATTCAAGTTTCTCCTCTGTCAATTAAATTACCTTCATTACTGCACACAGAAATGTGTTCAGAGCTTGTCTAACCTATGCTAAGTACACAGACCTGGGAACAAACCAAGAATGAGGACCTGAATTTGGGAGGTGCAATCTGAATCTCGACTGGTTTCGTAGAATCTTAGAATGGTTTGGGTTGGAAGGAACTTCAAAGATCATGTAGTTCCAACCCTCCTGCCATGGGCAAGGACACCCTCCGCTAGACCAGGTTGCCCAAAGTCCTGTCCAACTTGACCTTGAACACTTCCAGTGAGGGGACATTTACAACTTCTGAGAGTCTTCTGTAATTACGCAAACAAACTCAGCAACACAAGCGATTGAGCTTGGTCGTCATTTGAGATTAGGTCCAGTGTCTGGGAACCTTTGCCTTACATCAGCCCAAGTCACAAACTTGAGCCATGCTGAAAGAAAGCTCCGAAGTTTCAGAACCTACCAGGCTATCTGTGACTGCACACCTGCAAACCCTTCATGACCCCACAGGTACTCCAGCTGTGATTAGAAACTAAAATACCACAGTCTGTCTTCATGGAAATCCCCAAAGGAAAATATCTTTCTGCAAAGCTGTTCAGGAAGGGTATGGACATCCTGTTATACTATTTGAAGTTTATTCACTCCTGGCCTTGGTCACTGAGAATGATTTGTGTTTGCATTTTATCCCCAAGATTCCATCCATTAGGCTATTATTTCTTTTTCTTTCCTTCTGATTAACAATTTCCCTCCTTCTTGCAGGTATTCCCACCACTATGTCTTCCCTCATCACTTGCCTAGTTCGTAAGCGGGTAGTTTTCACAACATAACCCAGGACTGCCTCTGCACATCTACTCAAACTGTCTTCAGAGCTGCTTTTCCCACCTCCCCTTTCTACATCAGGCTAGCTGCCTTTATATTGAAGGCTGCTGTTGTTAAGGCAGCTGTTACATATTCAGAGAAGTATTTGCACGGAAATGAAAGTTCATCTCACAACATGACACGTTTTCATGTCACATGCCCTGGTCACATACCCTGGTCTGCATTCCAAGACAAACCTGTTTCAGAGGCAGCTCATGCGGGGCCGTGACAATGCAGTCAAACAGGAGAATGAAAATGTGGTCTGTCCTGCAGGACAGAGCTGTGATAACCAAGGCTTGAGTACATTTCAGTAACAGTTGCAGAAACATTTATGATTTTTCCCCTTATATATATTCTTAATATAAAGAATCATGTTACCTCTGTGAACTCTCCAGAAGTTGTAATCGATTATCAACAGAGTTAGACCAAACTCTATTCTTGCTGTCCGTCAGTCCATCAGGGAGAAAAAGAAAAAAGTCAGTATGCAAGTACCCACTAAAGTCCTACAAAATGCATAAGCTAAACTTCCTCCCTCCAATTCCTCCTGATTAGCCCATAAGGAAAAAAGAAATCTAGATACCAAAACTTCTTAAGGCTGTGCTTTGCCAGGTAGGTGGTTTGTGATTTTATGAGTCAGTACTAATAGTGCAAATAAAATACTGCAATACCAGGCAGTACCAATAGTGCAGCTAAAATACTCAGAAAGTGTAAGATCTGCACGTTATATGATGCAGATCAAACAGCTTCTGCAGACTGATTTTGGGTTCCTAATATAGCCAGAATTTGGTACTAACTCAGAGCCCTCCTTGTGTCTGGCTTATAATCTTCTGTCCAACTTGTCCTAGCATACAGCAGATACAGTTGATCATCAGGGGCCATGTTAAACACTGTGATTTCTGGTCACCAGACTCACCAGATTTCTTTTTCCACCTTAGCCAGCCTTTCTGCCAGATCATGATACATCTCCAGCTGTGAAGTCTGGACTGTACAGGCTGGTGGTTGACATAGGGTGTCCAATGTTTGCCTGAGGGAAAAAGAAAACGGAATTCTTAAAATGAAGGGAAAAAAAATCACATCCTCTAAACAGGTACCTTACAAAAGTCAGCCCCATGAGCAGAGGCTCCATGCACACTAGTGAATAGATCATGGCCAGGACACAGGCTCCAGCACACACGACGGCTCAGCACACATCTGGATGCAGTTTTGGCACAGGTGAGCTAGTCCTCTCCCAGACTGTGCCTGGCACAGTTCAGAGGACTGCACAGGCCAGGGTTTGCAAAAAATAGATAGAGGATTTGAGCAATCATTAGGGCTGGATGAAGTGGGCAGGACACAGGGACAACTCCTGAAAAACAAACTCAACTCAGACCTGAAGAGTGTAGGGAACAGCAAATGCAGGTGGCTGTTCTGCTGAAATCTAATTTGCAACATACGGATGTGGAGGGTTTTAATACAGAAGAACAAAGCTATATGTTCTCAAGGTAATTTTCATTTCTACAACTGCTCTGAGCCCTATTTCCTAATGAGGATCCCAAACATCAGTCAGGATCCCAAACCTGAGTTCCAGCATCTCACATACAGGTGGAGCAGACAGCAAGGTCCTTCTTGCAGCAAGGCAACGTCAGAGAAAGCCTAAGCACCAGGCTTCAGCATCAGTTTATGCCAACCCGAGCCTGCACAGCTGCTGCAAGGTACTGCTGCCCCCCTCTTCCAGAACCTCCCCTCTCCACTCCTCTCCTGCTGAAACAGATTTTGGTTTTATTTACTTGGATGGATTCTTTTCCAGTTAAATCACTTCGTTTCCAGTCTTTCACTGAAGACACTTTTTTTTCCCCTTGCTTTAAGCTCAACAATCCAGCATGAAACCTGGATTTAATTCAGCCTTTCCCTGCAAAACTGATGAGCTCAGAGACCGAGTCTGCCAAGTCCAAGATCTTTTACACTATTTATACTCTTCTTCCCAATCTCTCTTCTCTCTCACACGCATTTGAGATTTGCCTCACCCTGTGGAGCTGAACTTGAGCTGAATGTGAGGAAGTTAGCTGTTCCTGTGACAGACAGAAAGCAGAAAACAGAGCTTTGGCTGAAATACTTCACAGCTGGAAAATGTTTGCAGTCCCTCACTGCAACACGGCAAGGGACTTTGTAGAAATATTCAGACCTACAAAAGCTAAACTTGGTAAGGTTAGCCAGAGACACCCCCTGTGCAACATACCTGTCAGCTTCTGCAGTCATCTTGCTAGTATCAGCGCCCTGATATCGTCCGTCAAACACCCCCGTTCTGCTGTAGGAAGAAAACTCCGGTGTATCCATGTTTTTACAGCAGCAGAAAATGTTTGCGGAGTGAAAGCGGCACAGGGGGACAGTGCTGCCAGGAGCGCAAGAAACCACTGCAAGTGTCAGGCACTTTCTTGTTTTCCAAAGGGGCTTTTCTGCTATAAATAGAAACAGGCCCGCCCTTTTTACGGTAAAAGGCGCTATTTCTTCGCAGCGTATCTAGCATCGTACCTCTCTCCAGCCAATAAAGTCAGGGGGACGCAGGGTGGCTGGGCGTCTCGGCCAGAGCAGTTTCAGTTTTGTTTCAGCCCAATCTGTTTATTCCTCCATAGCCCTCGGAGCTACGCACTTCTGCACTGCCATCAGCCATGGCCAGAAAGTCAGTATTTGTCGTTGCTATAGATTTTGGCACGTCCTACAGCGGGTACTGTTTTTCCCTTGCTTCAGGTACAGACCAAATCCGGCAGGTGTACTGGGGAACAGAGCACGGGCTCAAGACCCCGAAGACACCCACATGCATCTTGTTCAACCAGAAGCAGGAGTTCAGGAAGTTTGGTTACGATGCTGTGATGAAGTACAAGAGCCTGCCCTCCAGAGAAGCTGGCAACTGGTACTTCTTCCAGGACTTCAAGATGAAGCTGTACAACACAGTAGGTGGACTGGTTACTGCTAATGGGAGTCAGACCTGTTCATGTATTTGAGGGGTGGAGGGTGGAGAAATTGAAGAGGGCTGAGTAATCTGGCTGGTGAGGATGCATGAATGGAAATCAAAGGGCATTTAGATGAAGAAGTTATTTATTTTCTTGATTAGCCAAAGGCTTCTCAGGCCCTTTATGATGTTATATAAAGACAATATTGTCGTCGTATAAAGACAATAAAACCTGACTGCACACCTCAGTGAAGCCGCATACTTGTTCTTAACAAAAAGCAGCCCTGCTCCAGAGCTTAGCAGAGAAGCTACCCTCCCTCTGGGGCTCCCTGCGTGTCCTCCTCAGGAAACAAGTGGGGCTTGTTGTAATTCAAAGGGGGTGGGCAGCCTTGGGATCACAAAAAGGGCTCCTCCTATGTGATACACCTCCCTCTAGTTTGCCTCTCCCTCCCCTGAAATCACAGAATCATAGAATCGTTTTGGTCGGAAGAGACCTCTAAGATCATGAAGTCCAACCGTTAATGGTATGCTGAAGCCAATTTAAGGGTGGCTAGCTGTCTGTCAAGCCTGTAGTGGCTATCATTTCTCTCTGAAGGCTCTTGGGTTAGTTCAACAATTGTTCACAGCTTTTTCTGGGTTTGTTCGTTCAGCCAAACATTGGGCCACCTTAGGGACTCCCTGTCTGTGCTCTGGGGTCTCCCAAAGATGGAATAACCCAGAGTACAGGGCCAACCCAAGATAAAGTCTTGTGTCTGCTCTTTGGCATCCTTCAGCGCTAAGCAATGTGTGCTGAACTGGTGGTGGCAGTGGGTGGAAGGCCTCTGTGAAGACTTCCCTCTCCCAGGAAAACTGGGAATGATGTGTCACCTGTGGAGTGGTGGGTTGTCACTCACTTTCAGAGGGGGCTGGAGAGAGATTTTAGTTCAACCTCATTTCATTGAACCCAAGAGGAAAATGTTTAAGGAAAATTTCATTATAGAATCACAGAATGGCTGAAGTTGGAAGGGATTTCTGGAGGTCATCTGCTCCAACCTCCCTGCTCAAGCAGGGTCACCTAGACCTGGTTGCCAGGACTATTGTTCAGCCAGCTTTTTAATATCTCCGAGAATGGAGATTCACATAATCTCTCTGGGCAACCATTAGAAGGGCTCAGAGACAAGAAAGTGGAACACTAGTTCTCAGACACATAACTAGCCATTTCTGAATCTCCATAGAAAGTGTCCGTGGAGGACATGTTGTAAAAAATTCCTTATATCAAGTTCTTCTAACTGAGACAGGAACAGTAACAGGAAATGCGATTGTAAATAAAAATGAGCATAGATTCCCTTTCTCTTAAGCAGCTGCACCTGCAGAACAGGATTCACCTTACCTTTCCTGGTTGTGTTTTATTTAAGCTGGGCAGCACCTGTACTGACCTTGTTTTCTCCATTGGTGGTAGAGGATCCAAAGTTAATGGAGCTGATTATCCAGCTGATAATTCTTGTGACCTAGGGCCATCTTTGGTGGCTGCTGAAGCAAAATAAAGAGGCAAGTGCGGTGAAGGCTGGCTCCTGAAACTTCTTGGGTTACAGCCAACAATTCCCACTCTTTCTAGACAGAGCAGGCAGTCAGGGACTGATGAGGGGACTTTTGGTCTCCTGGGGAAGGTTAAAAAGTGTCTGAGCAGCCACCTGCCTCAAGTCTCAGGTACACCCAGGGGAACACATAAGCCAAGAGGACACATTATAGAGAAAGTGTGTCAAATCAGAGGGTTATTTGTTTACATGTTTATCCAGCATATATTTTGTTAATCATAAAATCAGAGAATATCTTGAGGTGGAAGGGACCCATAAGGATCACCAAGTCCAACTCCTCGCTCCACAGAGGACCAGCCCAATCAGAGCAGATGACCGAGAGCAATGTAGATGCTTCTTGAACTCAGCCAAGCCCGGTGCTGTGACCACTGCCCTGGGGAGCCTGTTCCAGTGCTCGACCACTCTCTCAGTGAAGAACCTTTTCCTCCTGTCCAACATAAACCTCCCCTGTCGCAGCTTCATACCATTCCCTTGGGTTCTATCACTGGTCACCAGAGGGAGGAGATCAGCACCTGCCCCTTCGCTCCCCCTAGTGAGGAAGCTTAATGCCATACACAGAAGTGTAGATGCAACTAGAAACGTCTGAAGTCTCTGTACGTACAGCTGGGAAATGTATGGTGGTGTCACTTACAAAATACAGTTCTCCTACTGATCCTGTAGGAGGACCTACAGGATCTTTACAAAATTTGGCCCGGAAGAAACAGCTGACTTATCAACCCCATTGGTATTTTGCTTATTGAATCACAGATGTCATGAATGAGCGTTTTGGTAACTGATTTGACTCAACTAGACTGCAGTTTGACACACTA
This sequence comes from Psophia crepitans, assembly GCA_013399095.1. Lineage (NCBI taxonomy): Eukaryota > Metazoa > Chordata > Aves > Gruiformes > Psophiidae > Psophia > Psophia crepitans. The sequence continues at coordinate 589,137 of VWZZ01001872.1, forward strand.
CTGAATCCATTGATGGGGATTTGCTCAGCTTTGGAGACAGGACCTCCTTTTGTGCCGTATGTTGTGCAGTGCTCAGGGGACAGGCCTCTTGCTGAGACTGCCATGTGTGACCCTGAGACTTTTTTTTTGTAGAAAGTCACTTCTAGCATGGAGCTGAAAGCCAGCAATGGAAAGACACTTCCCGCACTGACAGTCTTTTCTGAAAGCCTGCGCTACCTGAAGGAACATGCCCTGAACACCATCCAAGAGGCCTCTTTCCAAACCGTCTGTGATGTGGAGGAGATCACCTGGGTCATTACTGTCCCAGCAATATGGAGCGCTGCTGCCAGGCAGTTCATGCGGCTGGCAGCAAAAAAGGTAAAAGCAGGGGTTAACCCTCTTCCTCAAATTATCTTTGGAGATTTCTTTACCCATCAAGGCAGAGGAACTCCTCAACATTTAAACAACCTGTATGTCAAATTTCAGTCTACCAGGGAGAGAAACCTCTCACGTTGGGGGCAGTGGGGAAGAGGATGTCCCAAGCTGTCAGTAACAACCACTCTGCCCTTTCCCCCAACTGCTGTGTAGAAATGAGCCCCATGGAGATGAGCGTGGCAAGAGCCACCACCTCACCATGGTTTCCTGGGGTGAGAACAACCTCCATAGCAGGTGGTGTTCATGCAGCAGTGATCTTACCACCTTTTGCTGAACTGACACTTCTCTCTTGGGATTTTAGGCAGGACTCATCTCTGACATGATTTCTGAAAAGCTGATTATTGCCCTGGAGCCGGAGGCTGCATCACTCTGGTGCAAACAGCTTCCACAGGAAGGGTTTATGGCAGACACCAGTGACAAGAAGAAGTTTGAAGACTTCCCTGGGATGCAGTATATTGTTGTTGACTGTGGAGGTAACATTTTCCCTCTTTAACAGGGACCGTCTTTGCTGGGTGCGGATCATGGTGTTTTGCAGCTTGTGACACAGTGGACTCCAAAGGACTGCAGCGCAGCTCCAGAGCTTGGACTCCACTGCTGCCCTTGTCCTGGGGTTTTTATTTTTATTTCCCACTTAATGAGATCCATAGGCAGGCAGGAAGGGAGGAAAAGACAGATCAGTCTGCACTGAGACCCAGTATCAGCCACTGACGTTCACCCACATGCTGGTGTATAGCCTGAGCTCGCAGCCTCCTCTGTAGGAGCAAGTGTAGTGCCTGGTGAACTGACCAAAGAGATCATCAAGAACATTTGATGGAACACTTCTTAGTAATTTCTCTAGTGTCCTGTGCAAGTTTTTTTTCAGTGTAACATCAATTTTCTGCCAGCAGCGGTCTGGTGATTGTGAACAAGTACTGAAAAGGTGTCAAGAGAAGCACAAGTTTCTGAGACTCTCATCACCACTGCTCATCTTAACTCAGAGCTTGTGTATCCAAAGACAGGAGTCAGCTATCTATGTGAAGAGGCCAGTCTTCTTTTGTGATCAGAAAGGAGGTTGTCTTGTGCAGGTAGCAAGTCAGAGCATCCAGCTCTCATCAGCAATTATTGTAGGAGCCTTGAGAGACCAGGCTTCTAAACAGAAGTGCACACATTTAGGAAATCTAAAGGTGTGCAGGCAATAGTGGAGGAGTGAGGATGAGAAAAGAAAACAGCAGAAAAGCACACTTGTGAACCAAGAGTTCAGAAGGTAAGGTGATATTCAGTGTAAAGCAAGGACCTTGCGTTCTTTAAAGCAAACAGCTAATTTCATTTGTGTGTGCTTGTGTAGGTGGCACAATAGACATCACAGTACATGAGATCCAAGAGAACCGTTACCTGAAGGAGTTACACAAGGCAGCTGGAGGAGGATGGGGAGGCAACAGAGTGGACAAAAACTTCACTGAATTCCTCAAGGAAATATTCAATGATGGTGTATGGGATGAATATGTAAAGAAACACCCTACGGAACTGCAACATATGTTGTACAACTTCAGTCTACAGAAATGCTCTGCTAGCAGGGAGGCAGTCTACATACATTGCTACTACAACTTGACCAGAGTGGCAGAGTGCAAGCAGGACATCTCCTACTTCTTCAGGAAAGCAAAAGGAGCTGTGTGGTGTGATGGGATGATCATGATTACATATGAGAAAATGAAGAGCTTTTTTGACTATAGTATCAAAAATATAATTCGTACTTTGAGGGAAATTCTTGACAAGCCTGGGATGGCCAAGGTCCAGTACATTTTGCTTGTGGGAGGCTTTGCATCTAGCATCATCTTGAGAGATGCCATCAGTCAGGCTTTCAGCAAGAATTATCATATCCTTTGTCCAATGGATGCCCAAGTGGCCATTGCCAAAGGGGCTGTTTTGTTTGGAGTTAATCCACACATTATAACCTCAAGAGTCAGCCCTCAGACGTATGGCATAGCAGTAAGTTGTAAATTTGATCCTGCGATCCATGACTTAGGTAAATTTAGGATCTCAAAAGCTGATGACTATGCTTATTGCACAGATCTCTTCAAGAAATTGGTGGAAATTGAAGAGATAGTGAATATAAATGAAGTTGTCCCCTATATATTCCATCCAATAAAATCAGATCAGCTAAATGCATGCTTTTCTTTCTATTGTACAGAAAAGCGGGATGCTCAGTACATAGATGAGGAAGGGATGGAATGGCTTGGGTCCTGCACAGTGCCAATGCCAGACACAACACTGGGGAGGAAACGCAAGCTGAAGCTGGATATTAAATTTGGGCTCACTGAATTTAAAGCCACATGTACTGACATGACTTCCAATCAAAGTCGAACAGTTATAATAGATTTTTTAGCTGTGTAAGTGCTCAGTAAATCGAGCAGCAGGGACAATAACTCAAGAGAGAGTATGACTTTAGCGGGAGACAATAAATACTGCAACAGAGAAAGCACATAGACCGTATTTTGAATACATGGTCTTTGTTTTCACATTTAAAATCTTATGTGTGCAATAAAAGTATTTACAACAGAAACCTGTGTACCTTTCTATCGTGTCTGTATCTCTGTAAAGTATGTGAGAGCTGGGTCCCAAGAAGCTGGGTAGTCTTGCTTTTTTCTTACCCATTGGACTTGGTACTTTCACCTATGCAAAGTGCAACACCTCTCCTTCTCCACCCCCCCTGCCCCAGCCCATTACCGCTCTCTGAAAGGGAGGGAGAAGTGGAGTCTGGTGGCAGCTGGGAAAGTTGCGTGCATCAGCCCCAGGTCTTTCCCACTCATGTACTTTGGCACTGGGACATTGACACCAGCAGTCATGATTGCAGCTCCTAATTTTGTTTGTTTTGATAAACTATTAATGTTGATAACCTCAGATACTGAGCATGGTACCAATGCAGGTGTTTGTCATCTCTGTAAAAGTAGCACTGAGTGTCAGCATCTCAAGCTAAGCATCCGAGAAACCTGGCAATACCTGCTGGGGGGGTGGGGGTGGCTCTAACCTCTGTCTGACAGTAGGTGGGGAAGGGGGTTTTGAAAAAATTAGAATTATAGCTGCCAAGCCCTTTCCACCCACCCTCTACAAAAGGTATGTCTGCTGAGCTGGGGATTAACCCCTGGTGCGTAATAAAATAGGGTCGTTTATATCAAACACAAAATTTAAAGAACAGATCACAAACTTTTAAGGAGGAGAAAACACGGGCAGCGTTGCAGTGTCTGTGACTGGGGTATCAGAGCTCCGCAGGCAGCCATCGCTGCTGGATCCGAAGTGGCGGGGCGGGTAGAAGGTGCTGTCCATTTCTTTCAGTAGAGCTTGCCGGCTGCCTTCTGCCTAAAGCACGTGGTTTCTTGGAAACAGAAAGAGAATAAACCCCCATTTCGCGGAACCGCTGCCTTTTCCTGTGCTGCAGCGGGAGGCAAGTCCTCTGCTTCCCCGGCCAGGGACCGTGCCAGGAAAAGCTTGGCTGCCGCAGGCAGCCCAAAGTACATGGCTGTGCTCCCTGTTCAGGATTTCCCAGAAAGAAACCAAGCACCCATCCTCTTCCTGTGGGGGTGGTGGTGGTGGTGAGTGGCAGCAAAAATGTGATGACTTTATGATTAAACCACAAATTTTTCACAGCAATACCATTTTGAGGCCAAAAGAAAAATAGGCTTCAGGAGCCTTTTTGTTTCTATCTCTAGAGACCCCGGAGGTGTAGTACAGATGCATACAACCCTATCAGTGATGTCAAAACTTCATACGGTGTTACTGTGTTCATCTTACAAGGAGGACTCAGCAAATTATGCAGGGGAAAAGTAGAAGATAATTTTCCAAAACAGTAAAAGTAACACCTGAAGGTGAAAGGAGATAAGAGAAAAGTGTGACATAGAGAGCACAGTGACATGATTGAGGGTGTCACTGTTTGGTTTTTTGGTGCAGGAGGAGGTCAGGGACCGCCCTTTGCTACTCACAGCTGGCTCAGCACCAGACAAAATGGACCCACTGCACCCCAAAATTGGACCAGCCAGATGAATTTACGGTGCCTCCATGGAAACATGTTTAAAAAAGGGCAGTGGATGCTGAAAAAGGAGAGACAAGACCAGGGCAGGTACAGCACCCAAAGGGACAGTGACTGGTGGAAGAGCCCATGCTGGAACAGTTTTTTGACCCACAACAGGACATCTGACAATATGGCAAGTGAATAAGCGCCTTCATAATACAATGTCCCAGACAAAATTGGGAAGTGCAGAAGAGAAGTGCCCTGGTGAAGCTGAGGTTTGCTTGTGAACTGCTGCAAACAAAAACCGGGAAAACTGCTGCAAACAAAAACCGGTTGGGAAAGGAAGAGCGAACAAGTGAGATGAAGAGTAAAAGGCTAGGAGAGCTAAGAGGGAAGATGCGTCCTTGAGCAATGTGCCTTGCTACCACAGCTCAGGCCAGACCGCCGGGCTCACCACTGTGCTCCAGCTTCCCCCATCGAGAAGTGTCCACAGCAAGTCAGGGTGCACCAGAGTCCATGAGAATGTGGCACCTACAGTGAGGAGGAAAAGTTGCAAGGGAGTTGGTGCACATTCACATCCTGAAGAAAAACCAGCTCTACCTCCCTGCTCCAGACCTGCCTGAGCCCCTTTCCCTTTGGCTAAAATTGGTGCTGCTCTTTCTTCAGGAGCTCACCCCCTCCCAGGCCACCCATGACAAGTACCTGATGTTGTTCTGTCCTCAGCCAAAAACTTGGTCCTTTCCCCACTGAGCTCCTCCCAGGCAGTTTTGGGTCCCAAGGCCTGGGAACCGCCAGCTCCTGCAGTGCTGTCCTCGCTCCTTACCCTGTGTCCCTGTGCTGGCAGCTGGGCTTGGCCGACCAGCATTTCCCTGGTTTACGTTTGCCTTCGAAGAGGCAGTGGTGCTGGCAGCACAGCGTGTGTCCCCTTCCCAGGGCTCTCCTGAAATCTGGGACATTTTTATGAGGATTTTGGGAAGAGAAAGCAGAAAGCTGTGCAGCTTTCTATGAGACCACTCTTTGTTTGCTGTGGTGAAAAGGGAGAGGGAAGGAAGAGTGAGGGCAGTTTCAGTGAAATCATTTGGCACATCTCTTGGCAGCGGTGGGACGCAATACCACCAAGACTGATGGGCTTCTGAGGTTGCAACCACCACTTTCCTTCTGCCCTGGGATATCGGGCTGGTTTTGCTTACCACCCCGCACATTTCTCCCTCATGCCTGTTCCTTCCCTTCTCTAAACCATTCCAAACAATAAGAGGTTTTGTCTGCACTCGGCATCCAGCAGCAGCAGTTCCTCAAGCCCCTTAGCCCTTATTTCATGTGCGTGCCCTGGACTTAACCAGAACATTCCTGTCAGACATTAAGCCCAAGCACTGCGTGGATAATCCAAGATTTTTTTTTCCTCCAGTTCCAAGTGACCGTGACAATAATGTATGTGCTGTTTGCAGCTCTGCACTGACCCTTCTCCTGCCCTTTATCTTTTTCCCCCTCGCAGGCAGGTAGGACTTAGGGACTCATTTATCCCCATTTATGGGACCTGCACCCGTTTATCTGTCTCCTGTGTTAAAATGACGTGGCTTGCCAGGGCACTGTGGCCAGGAATGCTGTGCCCACACTGCCATCACCATCCCTGGAATGGTGTCATTTTGGCGTGACGATACCTCACACCTACCTGGTACCAAGGCTGGGAGCAGTGTGGGGTGAGCCCCTGCTAAATCAGAGAGCTGTGGGGAAAGCAGTGACCGTGGCAGGAAAGCAGGAGAGAGTTGCTGGAGCTGGAAATGGGATCTTTGGACTGAAGGTGGAAGAAGTGCTGGGAAGAGGGGACAGCAGGCCATCACAGTGCCCACAGCACAGCAGCGCTCTCAGGAGCAAACCAGAAAAATCAGGGCTCAGACAAGGATTGCCCCTGGGAAAGAGAAGCCTTTGCAGAGTCTTGGCAGAGGTGAGAGGGGAGGAGAGCTGATCTTTTTCTTTGCCACTGAAAATTCTTTTTTTTCCCCTTCTCTGCTCAGACAGAGAGATGTTTGCTCTGGCACATGACGCCAGTGCAAGAGTGCTAGTCCTCCCTCCTCATGTGGTTGGTTTCTTTCCTGATTAAAAGTGATTAGGCAGCCCTAAAGCCTGCAGAAATGTGACCAAAGGGGAATGGAGACAAAGAGTCCATTCAAGATCTCTTAAATCCCTGGGGGAGTATTTAGAGAGCCCTGATGAGAGAACTGGAGCAGAAGCACCTCACCAGGACCTCCCTGTCCTTCTCCCTCCTGCTGTGCCCTGCATTGCAGCTGTCTCCTCCACCATGTCCTTCTCTGAAGCAGAGGTGCAAAGTGCCCGTGGTGCCTGGGAGAAGATGTATGTGGATGCCGAGGACAATGGGACAACAGTGCTGGTCAGGTAAGAAAGGAGCCCATGCTGCTGCTACCTTGGAGGGTTGAAGGAGGAACGGCAAGAAGGATAGAGTTACCTAGGAACAAGTCTTGATGTTTTTCACACAGCCCTTGCTGGGACCATTTTGGTTTGCTGTGATTTATCGCACCTCAGGAAGGAAACAGGGATGAGGAAAGATCCATACAAAGAAAAGTAAGAGGGTGGGAAAGCAAGAAGAGATTAGAACAATCTCTTCACCCATTTCAGGTAAAGAAAAGAAAGTGTGGTATGAAAGAGAATGGGAACAAAACATGGGCCCTATTTCCCTCTTCCACTTTATCTCTGAACTCCTTTAATGATATTTAACTTGCATGCCCTCAGTGTTTCTTTTCTCATTCTCCTTCAGCCTTTCCAGCCCAGAACCCATCTGTTTCATGGCATCGTACCCTTCCTGTGGGCTTTCTTCTCTTAGTTTTCATGCTGTTTTCCTCCCTTCTTTCATAAGACAGAAATTTCTTCTATTTACCTTTCACATATCCCTCTCTCAGCTGGGACTTACATCACCTCCATATGCACTGGTCAGTCAAAATACTATTTCCTGTTATCATACCTTTACCACTCCTTCTGTCTGTCTTGTGTATCACTTCTTGTGCCTGGATCAGCCTCAAGAAGTGCTATGCACTGCTCTTCTCTTCTGCAGTTTACACAACCCAAAGACAGGGTCAGAAATGCAGCTATAAAATGCTAGTAGTGTCCAGTGGCTTGGCTCCCCGGGGTAAATTACTCAAGAAAGTTTTTCCTTAGTGTCCTACAGCCCCAGCCCTGCCTTTAGAGAAGTTCTGGGCTCTCCAGTGCAAGAGAGACATTGACATATTGGAAAGAATCCAACAAAAGGCCATGAAGATGATGAAGGGACTGGAGAATGTCTCCTATGAAGACAGGCTGAGAGAGCTGGAACTGTTTATCTTGGAGAAGAGAAGGCTCAGGGGGATCTTATCAATCTATATAAATACATGAAGGGAGGGTACAAGAAAGACAGACCCAGGCTCTTCTCAGTGGTGCCCAGGTACAGGACTGGAGGCAATGGGCATGAACTGAAATAAAGGAAGTTCCTTCTGAACGTCAGGAAACACTTTGTCACTGTGAGGGTGACTGAGCACTGGCACAGGTTGCACAGAGAGCTTGTAGAGTCTCCATCTTGGAGATATTCAAAAGCCATCTGCACTTAGCCCTGGACAACTGGCTTGACATGGGAGGGTTGGACCAGATGACCTCCAGAGGTCCCTTCAAACCCAACCACTCCGTGAAATGCAGTCTGGAATTTGCTATTGCTATTTCAGGTGAATAACTGGTTTACCCAATGGAGTAAACTGTTTTTTGAGAAGTTGACCAAGATTACTTTAATTGATGTATTATAAAAGGCAATTGCTTTATGAGTGGCCTTGAGCTGTGTTACTTTTGAATAAATGAAGTGAGCAAGTGAGCAGTGTCCAGTAGTCAAACAACAACCCATCACAGGCACTAAGAAAACTTTGTGATGGGCTCCAGGAAGGGCTTAGTTAACAAAACCAGTAGTAGGGTTCCCCATGAAAACACCCCCCGAAAGCACAGTGGCAGTGTCTGCTGTCCAGAAGATCTCTGAGAAGAGCATGCTGTCACACTCGCTCTGTGTGAATGCGCTCCCACTTCTCTGTGGATTTTATCTCCCCGTAACACTGAGACAACACTGAGGAAATGTTTACTTTAGAAGCAGCAGAATAACTTCAGGATAGGTAGGTTTTAAGGCAGATGGAGCAAAGGGAAGTGCCCCGGGGAGAGGTGAGGGAGGGGACAGGTTGCCATGGGCACAGGGGCTGTGCAGAGGTGGGAAGGGCAAAGGACAACCAAGAAATCCAGGGAAAAGACCTGTCTGTTCTAATAAAGAGAAGGAAAAAGGGCAATAAATACATAAGACAAGGCCTGGAACATGAAGACATATCTGCATCGATGCCGTGATCCACAGCTAGGACATGCCTCATTTCTCAACAGGATGTTTACTGAGCACCCAGACACCAAGTCCTACTTCACACACTTCAAAGGCATGGACTCTGCTGAAGAGATGAAACAGTCGGATCAGGTCAGGGGCCACGGCAAGAGGGTTTTCACCGCCATCAATGACATGGTGCAACACCTGGACAACTCCGAGGCTTTTCTTGGGATAGTGAACCCACTTGGCAAGAAACATGCCACCCAGCTGAAGATTGACCCCAAAAACTTTCGGGTGAGCCAGCAGCTGTCTTCCTAGCAGCTATAGTTGTGGCGGGAGGATGTCTTCCCCTTGGAGGGGAAGAACTGAGGAAAACGGGTTTTGTGTGTGTATATATATATATATGTTTCAGAGGGTGGAGATGGTGGAAGTTGAGATGGTTGATGGTGGAAGATAGCAGGAATGAGAGATCTGGCATCTGTTGGGAAGAATAAGCCTGAGTAGCAGATGTGATGCAGGCAGGTCTGCTCAAGTGGGAGCTGCAGAGTTGCCCACGAGTTGTAACGGGTTTTCTCACTGAAACAGGACTCCCCCACACTTGTCATTTAATAACAAGACACAGAAAAGCATCTTAACACTGGACTTCAGTCCATGATGTCTGTTCTTCTCTAGTAACAGAAACTGAGCTTTTTTAGGACAACGAAACCAGCTGTTATTGAGCAATAATGGCTACAGCATCGCCATCACTAAACAAACAGATAATAAATACACGATCAAATGACTTGCGCAAGTCCACCTCATGTCACTGGCAGCGTGCATTTATAACTATTTTGTCTGGTTTTTACAATGCAAAATGCAAAACGCGGCATCTTCTGGCACAAGGTCTCTCAGGCATCAGGAGGGTGGTTTCCAAAGCAGCAGCCCCACTTTTCAATCAGTGGGAGAATGTGAGGATTTCTGCCTGGAGAGATCCTGAAAAGATGTTTTCAGGGTAAAGATGCACACAAAATAATAAATGCTGCACAGAAAAGGAGCTGACATTTCAAACTATACCACCTACCTGGTGACTGTAAAGACATACAAGTCCTCATTGCTACAGAATGCTAGATGGCTAATGAAAAGGAAAGATTAGGAAGAGACTTACCCCTGAGCCATTTATTCCATAACCAGCCAACACAGGGCTCCTTGTGGCCTTTAAACACTTGGGACAGTCCCCTGTCAGGAGAAGAATTGCGGTTAGATGGACCAAGTGAAATGGTCCCCTACAAGTCTTTAAGTGACTGTGTATATGGGCACAGTCAACATTAACTAGACAGGATAGTTTATAAAAAAACCCAACAACTGTGACTGCTTTTTTTGTTGAATTCTATAATGCACCTAGTTTTCCATGACCTATCTCCAGCTCTGCATGCTATACGCTACTGACTTGTTTTTGCACTCCTCTTCCACCCTCCAAGAATTCCAACTAAAAGCATATGGTTTTGTTCTTATGCTTCTAATGTGGAGGAAAGTTCACACTGTTTGTTTCTTTCCTTCTCCTTGTTTAGATTATCTGTGACATTATCTTGCAACTGATGGAGGAGAAATTTGGTGGAGACTGCAAAGCTTCCTTTGAGAAGGTGACCAATGAAATCTGCACTCATCTGAACAATGTCTACAAAGAGGTGGGTTGCTGAGGATGTGCAACCTACAGGCTCTTCAAACATCTTGCCAACGCTGATTTGCTGCAGTTGGGCCTCCCAGCCACAGTTGGAAGAATGGAAAAGTTAAAAAAAAAAAAAAAAAAGGCAAGAAAAAGGCTTAAATAATGTAGCTATCAATGTCAATAATTTCCTTAGCAAAGTGAGTTTCTACAGTTAAATAAAACCCACAGATACATCAAAACCAAACAACAAATCCTGACATGCTTTGCAGCTTCGGTACTCCAGGAGGGATCCTCTGATCAGTGTCTTTGAAGACTACATTTTAAGATGATTGCTTTTAAGCTTGCTATTCCTGAGACAAAGACTTGCTCCTTCCAGCAGCACCAGCCCAGAGAGGCACCAGCAGCTCTTTATCTTCGCTACCACCTCTCCATCCTCATGAATGATGAGCAGGAGACCATTTTGAAGCATCGCCAGGGATTTTGTAGAGGTTGTTGTTTAAGAGGCACGGGTGTTTGAACTAAAACAATGGATGGAGTGGTGAGAAAGACATGGGGGAAGTGCTGTCCTGCATGAGCCAACAGACTTCCGCAGCCTGGGGAGAGGTTTCACAGAGCAACTTTCAGCGGAAGGGGTGGCAATGCTGAATGCGGTCACCACTGGGTCCCTCTGGGCAGGGATAAATATCTCCAGCACATGGATTTCATGGTGCTGCTCCCAGCAAATTGCGCTGGCCACATACCCAGGAGAGGACAAAAGTACCGAAGCTCATTAGCTCCTGTGCTACTCAAAATGCATCCAGCTGAGGGAGGCTGCTGCCCCGCTGAGTGGGCGGCGTGGTGGGCTCAGCTTAGCTCAGGATTTCTGTGGCGTTGCCCTCTTCCTGTCCTGCCATGCAGCCTGAGCCTCCCTTCAGTGGTAACCGAGTCCCAAACGATTTAATTGCTTTTCCTGCGTTTCTTACACATGGTGAAATCATCAGCTAATAACTGCAAATAACCACATGCCGTTTTGCTTCAGTGTAACACAATAAACACAGAGAAAGCAGATGCGTCCTCTCATTTGTAGCATGGAAAAGGCACTCGTGATGCATGGAGCTGGTTACGGTGCATGGTCACTGGTGGTACTGGGGGTTTTACTGAAACCAGCTGAAGCTCCCACCCACGCACCCATCCTACTTGCAGTAATCAGGCTCCTTGGGTGGTGGGAAGGGAAGTTTTTCACTTGACCATGAAACAATTTTGTGAACAGCTAAAAGTGCAGAATTCTCCTTCCTTCGAGGTGTAGTTCTCCTCAGCCGTCCCATTTCTTTAGCAAAGGATGCTGAAATCCCAAAGCCCAGAATATAAACTCTTTCCAGACAGGGAGGACGGGGCAGGCTGCTTTATTGGCTTAGGTATTTTGTCCCACTTGGGGAGAAGGGGAAGCATATTGCACAGCATTGTCAAGTATTGTAAGAAAAGAACAAGACTTGTAAAAAAATATTCATAGTCTCAAATCCCTTTGAGGAAGTACAAGTAGTTAACACTCTGAAAAGCTTGAAGTAATTTCCCCTTTTTATTTACTTACTGTAATGCCCATTAAGAACACTTTGCCATGACAGTGGTCAGCTGTAAGGATGTGACACCCTGGGCTGCCAGGGGCCTGAAAACACTGGCTGATAGTTTAAGGGTCTTGTGTTCCCTGCTGCTGTGATGAAGTGTAACAAAAGCAAAGTGTGTGAAACAAACCAAAATCAGGCTTAGGTAAAGAGTGAATTGTTTTTTAAAACCATTTATAAAGGGGGGAACATACTAAATTTAAAAAAAAATTTGTATGATGTATGTGATTTAGGAATACATAGCCTTTATTTTTTTGTTTATCTGACATGTCAGAGGATGGCAGGAAGCTTTCCCAACAGAGCATAGATCAGATGACATCTTGAGATTGATGATACATGAGCTGAATTCCCAGTTGTCCAGCAGCCTCACTGCACAATCCTGTCTGACCTCCCTTGGACCTCACCGTGCCTCAGCAAAACAGCAACATTCACGTGCTTGGGAAGCAAACCAAACATGCTCAGTACTTACTGAACAACCAGTAAATACATGGTGCTATGCATATCATGTGCATTCTTAGGGATAACTTTGATCCTTTGAAGAGAAACCTAAGGAAAACATCACACCTAAAGGCAGCAGGAAGAGATTTTGGTCCATGGAGCACCACCAGTGAGTGGGACCAAAGCCCTCACACCAAGCTTCATGGTTTTCTTACAGCCTGTGGGATGTCAGGAAGGTCTGGGTGAGACGACAGATCTGTGATGCTGCACGGGTAGTATGACAAGTGCTTGTGATGGGTTAAATCAGCTGAGTGCCAGGGAGTTGTCTTCTGTTTGACACCTAAACCAGAACAGTGCAAACAGATGGAAAATACTGAGAAAGGAGGAGAGGAGTGAGAGGGAGCTCATGGAGGAAGTTTATCCCTTCAGCTAGTAAAATCAAAGTGCTTTGCCAGTCATGTTTCTGGAGGGGAAAAAAATCCCCACAACCAAAACTTGACCTTGTAGAGACAACCAAACACTTTCCTGATTCAAAATATCACCTAAACTCTGTAAAAAAACATATGTACTTGAATTCAGTTCATTTCTTCTGTTGAGTGAACTCAGACCTTCCAATGGGGGCAGCTTTGGGAAACAGACAAAGAGATGAGAGAAATTGAACCCAAAAAACTTCAGCCGCTGTAGTGACAAAGCAGACGTTTATCCAGAGGAAGGTGCCCTTGCAAGGCATCGCTGCGCAAATACAAATCAATGTCGGGATAAAATCCCAGAGTCCAGTGGTGTGTGACAGCATCACCAACTCACTCTGAAACAAGGGCTACGAACTTACAAAGGCAATTTGGAATGACAGGGAGTGTTTTGTAGAAGTAGTGAACCCAGCTATGGAGGCATTGAAGCCAGATAATTTTCTTGCTGGAGAGTCTGAGCCAAGCAGCCTTCCTGCCACAGTCTGGAGCATGGGCAGTAGAGAGGCTCACTGAGGTGAGTAAGGGGAAGGAGGTTGTCTCAGATATCCCTGGACTGCCCAGAGAGAGGACTAGAGACCTTGCAGACGATTTGTGGAAGCTTCTAAGAAATCCTTCTAGCAGGGTCCAGAGGATAACCCTCCCTTGCACCCACTCTTACTGCCGGAAAGTCATTTGCACTATTGGTGAGTGAAGGGTTGCTTAAGCTCCTTTGCTGTAGAACTGTGGGTGTGGGTATAGGTACGGCCCTCATGTTGCTTTACACTGAAAGAGTAGGGACAGCTTCCATCTGCTGTTTAAAACACCTAGTGATGGGTGGAGGGCGGTGAGGGTACAGCCCAGACAGGGCTGGAAGCAGCAATGCTTCTACCCCGTGCTAGGTGCCAGGGTGGACACTTCTGTTAGACCTTCGAGTCACCTTCCTGGCTAAACAGAAAGTACCACAAGGCTTGTAACGGTACAATGTGTGATGAGAAAGGATTGCTGCCTACAGAAGGTCATACTGAGACAAGTGAATTGTAACATCTGCATTGGCACTAGGTGCCAGCAGTCCCTGGAAGAACAGAACAGCCACCGAATTCAAATGCGTGCCCGCCAGGCTCAGGCATCTCACAAAAGCACAGGTGTGACTCCTGCTGCAAACCAAACCAAAAAAGCCTCCAGACCTAGTCTAACCTTCTCAGTTTTCAACATTGTAAAAGCTGGTTTTTTTTCTTTCATTACAACATCCTACTTTAGGGAAAGCGGTGTTAGAGAAGATGCCTTTTTTTCTTTATCTTTGCTAAAGCTAATACTGAGCTAATGAATATTTGTAGTTAGAATAGCACTGACGGTCAGTAAACCTTAAATGCCATACCAGAGCTCTTCTGGCAGTGGAGTAGGTTTTAGCCAGTTCAGAGCACAGTTATACTGGTCAGATTACACATGGTTGGAATCATAGAATCTTTAAGGTTGGAAAAGACCTCTAAGATCATCAAGTACAACTGACAACCCAACACCACCATGCCTACTGAACAGTATCCCAAGGTGCCACGTCATGCTTTTTGAACACCTCCAGCGACGGTGACTCCACCATCTCCCTAGGCAGCCTGTTCCAACGCCTGACCACTCTTTCGATGAAGAAATTTTTCCTAATATCCAATCTAAACATCCCCTGGAGCAATTTGAGGCTGTTTTCTCTTGTCCTATCACTTGTTGATTAAAAAAACAAAGCAGCAGGCAAGATCTCTCCAAGCAATGTGGTGCAAAGAGGTGTCGTGGTTCTCTCACACAATCACAGTCTGGCTAAGGCTGGAAGAGATTTCTGGAGGTGATTTGGTCCAACCCTCTGCTCAAGCTGGGCCACGTAGAACCAGTTGCCCAGGGCTGTGTCCAGATGGCTCTTGAGTTTTTCCAAGGATAGAGACTTCACAACCTCCCTGGGCAACCTGTGCCAGTGCTTGGTCACCCTCACAGTGAAAATGTGTTTCCTGATGTTCAGAGGGAACCTCCTGCATGTCAGGTTGTGCCCATATCTCACACCTCCTTTCAGGTAGTTGTAGAGAGCATTAAGGTCTCCTCTCAGCCTTCTCTTCTCCAGACTAACAACCCCAAGACACACAAGAGTGATTTTTTTCTGGTGTGAGCCAGCAGCATCCTAGAGTGAATCGTTTGCTTACTCAGTGGGCAAGAGAAACACCAGCCCTGCTGTACTGCAAGAATATTTTGTATGCTCGCCTTGGAGAAGCCCGGCTTCTGCTCCTGGTATCCCTGGAAGCACTTCCCCAGGGGGAAGCACTGCTGCCGTGTGTCTCTTGCAGGCAGCAACACCGTGCTTCACATCTCCCCTGCATGCCTACATGGGAGCAGACGAATAGGGACAGGCTGCTGGTGATGGTGGTGCTGCTGATCTCCATCCGGCCTCCCCCGGCTGTCCGCCAGGGACACCCGGCAGTCACTGCCCACAGCTGTCAGGCAGAGCAGGCTGATCCTGACATCACGCTGAAAAATCCCATTAGCACAGGCCACTGGCAGAGCTTTGCACAGGGTTACAAGCAGAGGCAGAATTTTAGGACAAGGAAGAAAATGGCGGTGAAACGTTGGAGCTGACACCCGGATTACAGCCCCACCCTCCACCGAGGCAGCGGTGGCCCTCCCTCGCTGGACATCCGCAGTTCTGTACTCCCGTTGCTCTGTTGCAAGCCAGCTTGTTCTCAGGGAGGTGGCAGCACTTTAATAAGTTACAGCAGTTCAATGCAAAGTCTGCAACCCAGTTATCACCTTCCAGTGACGGATACGCAGAAGCTTGAGCAGGCCTTTGATGCTGCTGGTGCCTGATGGCTGGTGCCGTGAAAGTCTGCAGCCGCTCTGAGCCAGCGCCAGGAACAATTTCCAACCTTTGTGCCCCGGAGCATCACCATCAATATGTTACTACTGTCAGTCAGGTCATTCCAGCCTGGGAAAGGGCTGCACACCCACGGCAGTTCCTGCTATCTGTGCGGCCCTTTCTGACCCTACCTGTGTCCATCCAGCCCTGTTCCATTGCTAGCTAATCCCAGCGCCCCGCTGCTGCGCTCCTCAGGACGCTGCTTGCCCGCGGCGCTCTGTGCAGCCCTACAGGCCTGGGAAGCGGTGTGGGACTGCGGCTACCCCAGCGACAGGCGGTGAAAAGCCAGAGCCAGGAAAGACAAGTCATGAGAGAATTTTCTAACTGCCTGCTGTCCATTATGTGCCTACAGAAGCAAAAGCAGGGATAAAGAGGAAACAAACACTTTTTCCTCTCTTCACCTGTATTTCCAGCTGCTGGAAGGCCCTGCCCCGCAGCCCACTGCTTCTCAGTTTTGCAGGCTGCAGTGACAGCCAGATCCCCAGGTCTTACTGAAAAGAAGAATTAAATAATTGCGTCAGTAGTAACGGAGCAAGAATTCATTGAGAAGCAATTAGGAAAAAAGTGATCAGAGGGAAAAACAAAGAGCAAGAACCAAACAGGACTGAACGAAGATCGCATTAACACTTTTTGTAAGCCACTGGATCAGGAGAAACTACTGTTTGCTGAACAAAAGACTATACTGAGCAAAGTGGGATGTGAAATGTGGGATGGAAAATAGCAAACGGGGGGTGGGTTGTGAGTTGGTGCAGGCCCTTACACACCACACTGCACACTGCCATCGCCTCTGGCACGTAGCTCATTCTACATTTATACTTTAACGCTGACTGCAACTGCAATCTGCTTGGATCCCCAACAGTCATGGGGGAGACAGCACACATGTCTCACACAGTCACCTCCAGCACCGCAGAAGCTTCTTGCTGTGACACTGAAGTTCCCATAGCTAAACCTGTTCATTTAGTTGTACCCACCTGTGCCCTCAGCAGTCTGGCATTGGCCCCAGGTGTCTTCAGGCAAGTTGCCACCATTCTCCCCTCAGGCAAACAGCTAATCCCTGCCCCAAGGCTGTTTAAGGTCACCACAGTCACCTGCTTGCATTGGCTTTGGAGGGCGTGGCTGGGGTGTGGAGGGGGGTGTCTGTTCACTGTTTCCTCCCGCTGCCCTCGGGGCAGTATGGAAAGTGCCACAAAGGCACGAACTGGTGCAAGATAGAAGGGACAGACAGCTGGATTCCAGGCCTAGGGTCTGTGCTGCAGCAACATGAGGATAAATCCCGGATTCACTGCCTGAGGAAGGCAAGATGAGGGACAGGAACAGCCTCCTCCACCAGCTTCACTGGCAAGTCTGATGGTGGGTAACACGGAACAGCTGCACCAGGCCAAGCACCTCCCTGCTCGGAGATGTCACTGTGTCACTGTACGGCCCCTCCCGCTCCAGCAAGATTAGCAACATTCAGGAGAGGACCTCAGTTCTGGTAACGTGCCCTCCTCCAGCTGCTTACCGTCTTAGTGTTTTCCTGTTCTGCACTCCCCTGACTAACGCAGAGTGAGAGTTTTCTGATACAGGAGCAACGCTTGCAGGCTTACTGCATTTCACACACTTAAATGAAATAATCTCCTACTCTCGCTCAATTTGTACACCTGCAGTCTGATAAAAAATTGATATGGAGCTACAACTGTGTCAGCAAAATTTCAAAGCGATGCTCACCTACAGCATCCTTACGTTCCCTCAGGAGCTGCATTCCCTTCCCGGCTGCAGCCAGCCTCCTTGCAGGAGAGGGAAGGTATTTTCCTCAAATAGGAATGGCCTTGAGCGCTCAGCGCTCAGGCCCTCTCACAGGTCTGGAGCACAAGTCTTCCGAGGAGCAGCTGAGGGAACTGGGGTGGTTTAGTCTGGAGAAGAGGAGGCTGAGGGGAGACCTTATCGCTCTCTACAACTGCCAGAAAGGAGGCTGTAGAGAGGTGGGTGTTGGCCTCTTCTCCCAAGGAACAAGTTATAGGACAAGAGAAAACAGCCTCAAATTGCTCCAGGGGAGGTTTAGGTTGGATATTAGGAAAAATTTCTTCACTAAAAGAAGTCAGTGAATTGGAACAGGCTGCCCAGGGAGGTGGTGGAGTCACTGTCCTTGGAGGTGTTCAAAGTGTAGATGTGGCACTTCAGGACATGGTTTGGTAGACATGGTGGCATTGGGCCGATGGTTGAACTACATGACCTTAGAGGTCTTTTCCAATCTTAAAGATTTTGTGATTCTATGATCCCTTAGCCAAGAAGTAGCAGCAGTTCACATCGCCACACACGCTGCTAGCGACACGTTTCTGCAGAGCAGCATCCCCCACGGAGCTCCCCGCTCTCTCCATCTCTGAAGCATCAATGGCTGAACAAGCAAGCGAAGGGGGAAAAGCTGGGCCAACAGGCTTGGTGGGGGAAGTCGTAAGCACAGTGGGCACAGATGTTAGTGTGATGCGAAGCTACTACATCCATCTCTGTGGGACCTGGGCCGAGTAGCTTCATCTTCCCAATGATCTCACCATTGTATTTATGATCTGGTTCTAGACCAGAAGCCAGATTTAACAACTGCTGAAGACCGGGACCACAAGTAACAAACCCCAAACTATTAGATGAGTGTAGTGTCAAAGCTCTTCCCCTTATATGATGCAGCACAGATAGACAGAGATTAATTTCCCCCAGATCCCTCTGAGAATCATTTTGACCACACAAACTAATGTCAGCCAATATGAGCCTTCAGCTGTCCAGCAGGAAACAGGCGGGTGATGAGTACCTGTTTCAGCCTCCTGGAAATTCAGGTAGCTTGGTTCTGAGGGAAGCATGGAAGACACCTGAGTTGGCACAACTAATGAAGCAGTCCCTGATAGACGTTCCAGATCTCTTGCATCAGAAGTGTGTTAAGGGTGGTAAGGCAGTGGAACAGGTTGCTCAGAGAAGTGTTCAAGGCCAGGCTGGATGGGGTTTTGGGCAATCTGGTCTAGTGTAGGGTCTCCCTGCCCATGGCAGGGGGGTTGGAACGAGATGATCCTTGTGGTCCCTTCCAACTCAAACCATTCTACAATTCATCAATTGCTTTAATTCTATTCTCTTCCTAACCACACTCCAGTCCTCGTTTTAGACATGAGACGCGTTTCACGTGCAATTTACATTATTTTATGAGAATACCAGAGGTAAGACTTACCTTCTGTTCTACACTGCTGTGATACTTGGATACTATGAAACTCACCACCCCACAAAAACCTATAAATAAGGAAAGGCTCAAATCCAATTACCCTTTCACAATTAAATTTAAAAGCCATTTGTAAAATCAATGGCATATTATCCAGAATGTGCCAGTAAGGAGTCTAAGTAGGGTTTTGTCACAGTATGCAAACTTCCCCCCTCCCTTTTACAATACAAAATTTCTCGTTGCTGGCTGCAGGTGGAGACAGGTCCTCAGTATTTCTGGAGTTTTCTTATTCGAGGAAGCAACTCCAAGGGATTTAACAGTCCACTCATGGGCAATTCCGCTGTGCAAGATGGCATCTAGAAATGACTGCTCACCTTTTGTCAGATTAGCAACTAGAATTCCATTAACAAAGGTGTGACAACAGACGTTAGCAAGCACTTACACAGCCTGCTCATACCAGAGGGACAAACGCTGGTAACTTACACTAGGCAGCAGCTGGGCCGTGCAGGAAATCATAAAGCATTCCCAGGAAGGAAACTCATGCTCAGATTTCAAATGGGTAAATAAAAAAAAGTGCTAAGTAGTTAGCTGTCACGATTACAGTGTTTCTTTAGAAGCTTAAAAAGACATGAATTTGAAGTGGAAGGTATGTGCTATGTCAGATACAAGCCCTTGCTGAGAGCTAAAGGACCTGTTCTAGCTTTCACTGCCAGCCAAAATACCACTGGATTATCTACCCTGTTGGAATTATCACCCATTATGGTCAAGTGTTCTGACCATACTGAAGAGGCTGCAGAAAAGACACTGAGGAATAAATGCATACAGTGAATCTATAATGATATTATACATCTATGAGTGGGCTTAGAGAAGCACTTGGACTTGGCAGATACAGGAGTCTGCAGAACCTGCCGAAAATTCACAAATGCTGCTCTTAAGCATCGCTGTTAAGTGTCTCAGGGGTGCTGTCTCAAGGAGAATTTACCAAACTCTAAATTCTTCTGTGTGAGGGTAGGGCATATCTCAATAATTTATATGCCCCACAGCACTTTCAAGGCGATAGAATCAAGGACAACTCCTTTACGTCAAGGCAGCTTGGACCTAAATGAAATACTGCTTTTGGAAACAAAAGTCATTAAGGAGTTTGTGGTTGTGCCATGCTCGTGATGATCCCGTATGTTTTTGCCTTTGAAGATCTTAGGACAGTCAGGACTGTAATCAGAAAGACTGCTTCTCCCAGAACACACGTGCATGTTAAAAGCTAACATTTGGTTTTTAAATGACTGACCTGCTAAGTAACCACCTTAAGAGACCAGTATATCCTTGTTAAGTTATTGGACAATGTGGTTTCCTTTTTTATTTTTATTTTATTTTTTGTTCTTAAGTTTTGTCTGTTGTTGCTGGTTTTTTTGTTTGTTTTTAATACAATTAAGGATGTGCCATTTACACCCCACAAGAAAAAGCAGAAAGAGTCCTTATGGAAAAAAACAAATATATTGAACACATACCAATCAAATGGTACAGATATGGGACTGGCTTTGATTTCAAAATTTAAGTAGAAATAAAAAAGATGTAATGCAACAGCTGTTCAATTTCCAAGTCTAAATAGGCACTGTAAAAAGACATTTCCGCTTTCTCCAGCACACATTCCTGTCTAAATGCTCCCACTGTAATCAACTCCTAGGTTCCCAAACAAAAAGAGTATCACTGGGATCATAACCTTAGAGTAAAAGTTAACATCCATCCACCCACCCTCTTACAAAAAAAAGCAAACAAAAAAATCCCCCAAAATACAACCTTGCAATGCTGCTGTTTTGACTGGAGCAGAATTGGAGAATTTATAAAGGTTCAAAAGCACCCAAGGCAAGTAGTACAATATAATTTGTTCACTAACTTGTATTGGAAAGGAGATTAAAAACATTGAGATCTGCATCTTGGTACATAAAACTGTTGTCCTGAATAAACAGAAATCTTTCAGAAAAGTTTTACAACTTGGTGGAAGTCCAGGACCCAGCTTTAGGCATCATTAATTGATGGGGTTTAATTCTGACTTGGTTATAACCACTTTTATATACTGTACATCTACCCTAGTTGGATCAGTGTCTGGAACTGCTCACTGGTGTCCCTTTGAACAACTGTAAACTAAACCATAGTATGCAACTCCATAGGAAGCTAGAGATCAGGTAAATATACAGCCAGTTATATCTCCCCTGCTTCACGCTCTTCTGAGCTCCTCGGGTCTTCCGATCGGCCATTAGCGCTTTCGTAAGAACGTTTCTTGTCTTTGAAATCTCTCGGTGACCTCTCTCTTGAGCTTCTATCTTTATCACGTGATGTTCTATCACGGTCTCTTGAACGTTCTTTGTCTCTGGAAGATCTTTCTTTTGAGGATCTGAAAAGTGCAGTACATGTGAGAACTCAAGTCAGTCACGGATCTGCAGCTATCAAACAGCATTTTGGTTTTATATTCTTCTTCCTCTTCCACACAACTTTAGGTTTATGTAAATAGAAGCATATGAGAAGACATCAGAAATCATTCTACTTTTCTCCCTTCCCTACTTCAATTTCAAAAGACAAATACTGATAGAGGCACAATTTAACCTACATTTATTACAGAGCCCAGATTAAGGTCAACGTGCTTCACACTTACTTTCAACCTCCACCCTCAAGCTTGCTTTAACAGAAGTTTAATTGAAATTTCTCAAGTGCAGACTAGACATGCTTCTCAAGATAGAGACTCAGAGTATAAGCTACAAACTTTAAAAGTGTGTTTAAAAATGAGAGTTTGACTAAAAGTAGGGCAAAATCAATTCGTGTAATTCTGGAATGAGGCTATTACACGACAAATAAAAACCAAATCTGGAAACTGTACTACAATCAGGTTTTGTTAGAATTATCCCTTGTGAGATTTTTGCAGTGTTGGGCTTGTGATATTTTAAGATGTTTTAAACGTCTTAGTAAAACGTTTAAAAGATGCCTCTTTACTCTGATAAGAGGCATCTCCAAAACCTTTGCAATGGAGCCAGAAAAGAGCTGTTCTGTTAAACAATGCCCATTGTTTTAAATTAAATGAACTGCTTGTATTGAAAAAAAAAGTGAATTAGACATCCTCCTCTATATTCCCTCACAGAGTGCATGGTGTTGAAGAACATCACACATTCATTTTAAGATGTACTGCAATCATAAAAGAATGTAATACATACTTCCACAGAAAAAAAAAAAAATCTTAACAGCATGCTGTAAAGCTAGCCACTAATTTCTTAGTCAAAAAATCTGGTGTACTGGACAGCGAGGCTTATAGTCTTTCTACCAACAAAGTTACTGTCACCACCTCAAAGCTTCAAAACTGCAAAACAGAGTCTGCAAAATGCTCCTGCACTAATTTCCTTTTAAAAGCTTTCAAAAAAGTGACCTTTCATTTTAGTTCCTCAGCTGGAAAGATTACTTTCCCTACAGTATAGGGTTTTATAAGACTTAGTATTTGCAAACACTGACATCCACAGGCATTACTCCTATTCCACAAACAAGGTGTCAAATACAAGTAGGAGCTACATGCCAAATAAGTTAATACTGGAGTTGGTACAGGTATTCCACAAGTATTTTGCACTGCAAGTCCCCTGCAGAAGTAACGATGCTTCCAACTGGCTGACTCAGGCTAACTCCAGTAATTAACCCTAGAATAGGCAGGCACATAGGACATGATGCCACTCACAGCTTTGGCTTTTCATTCAACACACTTCTGGTGGAATGCAAGATGCATTCGTCCAGCCGTCCCATCTTTCTAAAGCTGACGAGAAGGAAGACTGGCTTTAATGAATCACAGCATTGTGACGTGGAAGTTTATACAACTGCTTCAGCAAGCAGCATTTCTACCAGAAGACTTACACCTAACATACCATTCCTGCCTGCCTCACGGGCAAGGTATAGCTTTTAGAATCAGAACCTCTACATTATCTAGAGAGCTCAGAACGCATTACTTCCTAACTAATCAAGTGGATCCTTCAGTAGAAACTGCTCCCTTCACCAAATATGCAGGCAGCATCCACACCATCATGTTTACCAACTATGAATCACGTTGTAACATGTGATACTGGTTCCACAACAGTATCTGTGGATGTCTGCATTGGGTCTGAGGACAAAAAAACATGGAAGTAGCCTTGGACAAAAATCCTAGGGCAGCCTTGGCAGTCTGGGAAAATCCTAAAGCAGCTAGTCAGACCTAGGAAAGCAGGGAAAAGATGTAGCTCCAGTTTCAAACCTTCCAAGGGGTAAGATGTTTGACTAAGTGGGTCTGTGCTCCCTCGCCAGCTTTCTCCTCAGAAAAAAAAAAAAAAAACCCTGAGAAAAAGCCACCAGAAAGCTATTAAAAAAAAAAAAAAAAAAGGCAAAAAGAGAAACCTGTATTCTATCACAGCAGAGAATTACCATAGGAGTAGAATATTCTGTTCTCAGCCAGGATCTGAAGGATATTTAAAAAAACCAAAACTCATCTAAATGCTAAGAGTGGGATCTCACCCAGCTTTAAGTATCTGCAATGTAGACATCTAAGCTAATCAGCCAGATTTCCTTAACAGTCAGCAGAAGAAATTGACACTTTAAGGCCTGATTTTTCTTGTCTTAAAATAGACACAAAATTATGTCAGATGAGTCTGTAATGACACTCCTGAGATTTACATCTGACCTAGTAATCTAAAGGCAGGTGAAATGAAACCCCATCCTATGACTTCAGGTACTCTACTTGTCCACATGACATCTGTACGCGAGTCTATTAGTCCTTGTCACATGAATGCTTGCAAGTGGGCTCAAGCATACTGACACAACCATCTCAATTTACCCATGTTTAGGTCTGCTGTCATGATTGATCTTATCACTGAGTATGCAACTCAACATCTAACTGCAAACATCCACTTTCTCACTGCAAATCAAGAAGCACAAATTATATATTTTATTTCTAATGAGATCAAAGATAATTCATTTTAGTTATTTGGAACTTTTAGCTAACAATCAGGAAAAGTTGGACTTCACTTAGAGCTGTTCTTGATAAACCAGTAATCCAAGTCGGGGTAAACGTAGGGCTCCTATTACCTTAGGTACATTACTGTTATTACCAGATGGGTTTCTATTATCTCAGACACATTTGCTACTATTGCCAGATACTTTGTGTATGTTCAGTCATGCCCACAGTGTGGAGGTCTGCTCCTTATATTGATAAATTTGAAATGAGATCCCAGCCATTAAGAGTCTTAAATCTATCCACCTGTTCATAGGGTGGACGATTACACAGATAAAAGAAAATAGATTTGTCAGGCAAATTTGTGTATTTGTAGAATTTTCTCAGATGTATAAACATCCCTTTGCTTTCAGAATGAAGAAGCATCTGAGAGGTGGCACCTTCTCATTTTATGTGAAAGGCTCTTTGTAAAAGACTTTCTGAAGAAGGGTGGACAGGAAAACCAGAAGGAGCTGCATGGTTTGCTGCGAACAATAATACCCAGCACATGTTTGTCTGTGATAATACTGTTATACAGGACAAAATGGTAACATGAATTCCAGGAGAAGCACATCAAGAGTTTTTCCAGTAAGGAGTCTAATTGTCTAGTATGCTTCCATGTTGAAGCCATAAGGGATGTGATCAAAGCTGGAAAAAAACAAACCAGACACATAAACAGCTTTTACAGCAGGATTCAGCAGCCTAAAATAACTGCATTTTATGGTACTTTAATCAAGCCCAAAAATCACACCGAAGGGTTTAGGTTAACATAAAATGATGCAACACTTTCCACACAGCAACCACAACTCCACGCTTCTCTAAGGCCCTACAATTTGTAGCACTATGGGCTGCCACTGCTGCAGCTTTCAGTCATCCTTCTGAGGCTTCTGGTGTCACATTCTGCACTTCTGCAAGAGTTTGGCAAAAGCACCGTGTTCCCCACATCTGAATTTATTTGGTCATTCAAAATTGAAAGGCTACAACTCCTTCATGAAAGGGTTAACTTACTGGAGCTGTCTCTTATTTTTCCAGAGTATTCCTGGCCAGAATTCCTTGGACAACTGAATGTTTTGAGCTGAAGGAAGACAGGCTTCAAAAAAGCCTTTATCATCAGGTTTTCAAGAAATTCCTCAAAAAACAATATTTAAAAAACCCAGAATTTGCCAGTGAGTGCTTCCCTGAACTAGAAAAAGAGTTCTTAAGAGACAAGGACATACAATACATTTGAGCCTGCAAGTCCAGGTTTAATTTGGATTCTGACATCAACAGTGGTATGGTATTCAGCACAAAGACTCCTTCACATACGAAAAGCAGCTCTAATGGCTAGAAGGACATCTCTAAAGAGGAGGTATCCAGCCTGGTTGCAAATTCAAGAGCTATCCTGGTCCCAGCGCAGCGAGACCATAGCTCTAAGGCTTCTTTAGTCTCTTAAAAACACAATATACATTAAGAGCAAAAATTTTGCTTGACCTTAGAGAAATAACAGGCCTGAGTTGCTAATGATGGCACAGCAAGTTTTTCCCTCAGGTTAACAGTAACACAAAACTTTTATTTGTACCAAGGATTCTTCCAACATAGGTGTGTCTCGACACTTCAGGGCAGGAATTTGCATCAGAAGTATTTCCAGTACTGAGTATCACGTGGTTGAAATCTTGTCCCTGAAGTACGCTGCATTTTTAACTCATTCAACACAAAACAATGATAGCATCAGGCAAAAGGACACCAACTTCATCTTCAAATCACCTTGTGCTTCTTCAAGTCACCTTTGGCAGCTGAGACTGACAGGTTTACTACTATATGGATGCCACCAATGGTTCGCACCATTTCCTTGTTCCTACATACTTCTCTGCCAACATACAGAAGACAATGCATCATTTGCATTGTGTGCATCATATTCGAGAGTTTGAACAACTACAACAAGAATCCTGGAACAATCAATCAGTATAGCTTTCTTTGAAGGACTGAAATGGAATCTTGCAAGGCTGGATTTCAAAGTCGAAGAATTAAAGGCAATTTGAGCATATGCTCTGTACACTGGGTCATCCAAGTTAACAATCGTGTTGATTCAAAGAAAAATGTCTATTTTAAGACTGAAAAACTATAGGCTTGAAGATTTACTAATCTGCCATTGTGAATGCCTTGAAGAGGCAGGTTCATTAGGATAACTGTGATGACAGGCTACAAACAAGATGAAAATCACCAAGTCCGAAATGTTGACTTCAGGACACTAAAGAACACCCTGAAGAATTTTAAATACCAGTCACTACTGATTGTATCAACCAGACTGCTGGACATTTAAGTTTTATCTGTCTGCAACAAAAAGGAGGAAACAAAAGACTTGGACCAACTCTGTCTTCTATGCTCTCTTACAGAGCATAATGAGACTACAGTCACCCAGATGGAATAAAGCTCATTTTTAGTGCAAGGAGCCCATGAGATAACTTGAACACATGCAACATTTATTTCTCCATCCTTGGCGACTTAAATCCTAGTATCATTTGAATTATAAACCCTGCATATGCAGCCACTTCAAAAACTAGATCTTTTCTCTTCTTGCAAAGACCAGGCACCCTGTCCATTGTACTGCACTCAAATCTGTGTCACGGTGGCTGACCTATACAAGAAAGAAATCCTGGTTATGAGCAGACCTCTCTACCAGAGGCCTTGTTACGCAATTGTAACACTCATCTAAAATAAGCCAGCAAATTCTCAGGAGCAGACAGCGATTGAGTCATTCAAAACCAACAGCCCCAGATGCAGTAGTCCTTCAATGAGGTATTGAGCCACTTTCCTTCAAAGCAACATCTTCAGATGCAACGCAGTAAGTTTATTTTCAGCCATATCTAAACTTGTTTTTATCTGGCACACCACGCAACAGATGGGCTCCAGTGCTGGGAACAAGAGCTCAAAGGAAAAAACAAATGGATGACAGTAAGACAACCACTGATATCCCTGGGTGCAAAAGGAGATCAACTGTTTCACTGCCTATGCTGCAGGAAGCTGGTAGTATTATCAACTTGACACCAACTCCTCCAAAACAGAAATAATGTATGTCAAATCATAAATATGCTAAAAGAGTAACTGAAATCTGAGCCTCAAAATGTGTTTAAGTTACGAAGCGGTAAACACAAACAATTTAGTGTGAAAATTCTGACCATCCACCTAGGAAAAGCCATTTAATTTTAGGTCAATATTTACCTCTTTTTGGAGCTGCGTTCTCGGCTCCTCTCCCTGGAACTATGCCTGCTTCTATGATGGCTGCGACTCCGGCTGCGGCTGTTAGAGCGAGACCTGTGACGATGGCGTTTCTCACGGGATTTGGAACGAGTTCTTCTCTTTCGTTCCCGGGAGGCTGAGCGAGACCGATGTCTGCGGCGATCTCGGGACCTAGATCTAGGAACAGAAAGATCTTAAACCGGACGCTGCATTCACCTAGCCACTCTATCAGTGTACTTTGAATATCATGCACTGTACGCATAAGCAAATCTGTACAGAGAATGGTCTGCAGTGTTCAGAGCTATTGCATTGATCCTGTCACAGGCAAACAGAGAGGGGAAGGCAACTTTAGAAATCCTACAAACTCCTTGTGACTAATGCAGACAATCTTACAGTTAAATCGTGACCGTATGTATGGTTACAGCATAGCCAAGTCAGGCTTCTGAAAAGAATGAAAAAAAAAAGGGGGGGGGGGGGGTGGAAACTACGCTTAAAATTTTAAAACCTTAGTCTTTATGAGCCAAA
Source organism: Psophia crepitans (assembly GCA_013399095.1). Classification (NCBI taxonomy): domain Eukaryota; kingdom Metazoa; phylum Chordata; class Aves; order Gruiformes; family Psophiidae; genus Psophia; species Psophia crepitans. The sequence goes on from VWZZ01001872.1 coordinate 616,777, forward strand.
GTTGTAAAACTTCATGATGCAATGACAGGGATCATCTGCCAGAACCTATGTGTTACGATGTTCTGAGAAAACAGGAGGATATCCTTCCTCAGAGCTATCACAATAACACCAGTCTGGAAGGTTCTAAACACCATACAAATTCACTCTTTCCTTTCTTTTTTAAAATCACTTTGCAATAATACCTCATCGGTGAGCTTCAACTGTGCAGGTTAGGAAGAAAACTTGTACTATTGATGGATCAACTGCTGAGAGTTAACCTGGTGCTTCGAATTTTAAGAACATGGGTTTTCACCAGGAGGTATTAACCACAAGCTTCTGTTTTGAAGAAAGAACAATTCTCTGTGCTCCAAGTGTTGACTGGGACAAAAAGTTGCACTGTAATAGTCACAAAATAGACAACTCTGTAGCAGAGTGATAAATACCATATAAAGACAGATAGATGTGTCTTTATACTGTATAAAAGACACTATGCAACGGAATGCTTTGTCCATAAAAAAGGGCATCTTAAACTAATAGTGATAGACAAACTTATAATATTCCAGCTAGTGAAAGGCTGGCTTCACTGATGATACTCCTTGTCTGCAGACTTAGGTACCTTTTGGTATGCTTGCTGTGAGATCTGGACCTGAAACAAATGGAAAATAGTAAATCAATTTTTCTCACAGAGTCTTATTATCAAATAAAGTGTAATTTAGTAACAATAAACCAAACTAGTTGTCCAGTTACTGTATTACCTATTTCACTAGCAATTCTTTAGAGGCCTTTTATTTGATGTTAACATCTTCGTAACATATTTACCAGGAAACACATCCTTCTAACAACGGTTTTGTGCTTCTTGGGATTTTTTATTTATTTTCGAGTCCAACATATTACAAACCCAAAAGAGTATCTAATCTGCTTTTTTATTCCCACCCCTCCCACAGAAAAAGATTATGTTCAAGTCAGTACTCTGGTATTTCTTGTCAGGCATGTATTATCAGATTGCAACAGATTTCAAAGTTTACACTAGTAACCTCTGAAGCTGACACGTCAAGAGAACTGCAGTTCAGATCCATTCCACTCTAGCCCCATTCTAGTTGCCTGGAAGCCACTACTTCATATATGAACAACAAATTACTTTCCTCAGTTATAAGTTCAACTACTTCCAATAAGGAAAATTTTTAACGTCTATAAGGAAAATATTTAACATCTAACAGATGTTAGAAACTCACATATCTCAGGTCCCAAAGCAAGGTACACACCTGAAAATTACCTCATTTAAAGGCCATTTGTTCAAATACACAGAGACATTTCTACCTGTAGTTTTTAAAAGGGCTTTCTATGAAAACAATTCATCTTTTAAGAGTTAAGACATGAAATCCACTCTCAATCCCTTTAAGTTTCCAAGGAATGCAGACTACTGTGATTCTGCACATTTTGAAATGTTTATGAAGTACATCATAGTTTTCCCATTACACTTATGTAGGTCATTATGTATGTGCAATTAAAATACATCCTTACCTCCTCAATTTCTCCCTTTCTTCTCTTTCCCTCTCCTCTCTACGTTTCAGACGTTCCTGATTTCGCTTCTCCTGTTTATCAGCCACAATCCTCTAAAAGCAAAGGAATATATTCATTAAGTTACATTTCAAAATTTCTCAGATGAAGGTGCTATAAAAATAATCTAAACAGTTGATATTCAGTTCTTCCCTTCATGTATATTCCCTTTCCCTTGTGTATATTCTTCCCTCTCTCTTCCTCAGTATGTATACATATACTTTTTTTTTTCTCCGAGAAACAGAAGTTGTTGCAGAAGAGCTGCAGCAAATAGATGGGTGTTACACGAAGACCTGAAATATGTAGAGTTATATTAAGTTTTCCACAAAGGGGAATTCAGAGCACTAAGTGATGCCTTTAACATGAGAGTTTCCACGCCAATCCTATATTTTGGCCACTGAGGAAAGGCAGAAAGGAATCAGAACTGGGAGAGTTAATTTTTTTTAACAACTCCTTCAGCTACGCTGTGACAAAGAAATCCTTAATTTTAAAGGACTTGGTGGGGCTGATACCTAGTTTTGAGGCTACTTTTTTCTGTATTGTGAACATGAGACATAATTAGGGAGGATGCTTCAGCTGATAGCCCCCAGGTTGAACTCACTACTACTGGGGACAAGGCACGCTCAGTAGAGGGCCCTCAGATGTGGAACTCACAACTGGAGATCTGGCCAAACCCAAGTCTCGCCACCTTCTGGACATGATGCAAGAAATTCAACTCTTTGTAAAGACCTTCTTCTGAGATGTGGAATTGCCCCAGCAGCATCTTGATTAGATCTCTGAGGAGAGCTCTGAGGAAGGAGGGATAGTTATTGTTTTCTTTTTTTGTTAGAGAAGTACTTCAAAAGATTATTTTATTGATGTTTTGGGAATGTGAAATAGTTATCCATGCATTTTTTTTTCCCCCAAATGGTGTAAGTGATCAGTTATATCAACCCTTTATGTCAAACTATATCTGTACTTCCTTGTACAGTATCAGTAATTTAATTACAATCAAGGTTTCTTGTTCAAGTGACTTTTTGCATAATTTCATGGAGGGATGAGAGGAAGCACACATGTTCTATTCTATGCATCTAAGGTTTAAGCTACAGAAGCTATACTTAGGAGCCTAAATTACCAATATAGTTAACAGAAAGAGTTGGACTTTCCAAAGGGTAAGTCACAGTATCCGTGCAAGACAGCTGGAATATTATGAAACATAAATAAAACCAGTTTACTCAAACTCAGTAACAGCATTTTCTGCTTTTAGGGCTTCAACTCATTTAGCTACTGCCTTTAGTGATTTCTATACTTAAAGGCTTAATTAAGACTTGGACCCCATAATTTGCATATTAAGATCATAAATGGCATCAGTATCCAAATCCATCCTCTTGAATACAAGAAGTCTGGAACATAAGTCCAGTAAGTCTTTTTTCCAGCACACGATTTCTGGTCAAGATAGTGTTGTTCAGGATAATATTCCAACTGGATTTCAAATCTTTAAGCTATAGAGAACATGCAACCTCCCTGTAACAATTGTTTTAATAGCTAGTCTGACTTCAAGATTGCTATAGCCTTGAGTTGCTGGAACTTATTTCATCTAGTGTCAGTTAAGCTTAAAAGCCTTCAAAAATTGCTTTTAAGAAAACATCTTTAATTGTTGGTATTTATAGAATGAAAGTCATCTCCTAATCTTTGTCTGGATAAAACAAGCAAATTGAATTTTAGTCTTTCGCCACAGAGCATGCTGTTTGAGCTCTAAGCATTTCTGTAGATCTTTTTCAAAAACTTTGCCACGTGTTGTCATCCTCCTTATGTATTGGTACCAAAAACGAGGATTTCAACACCAGTCCTATTAACATTCCATCCTCATTAAAATAAAATAATAATAAAAATCACGCAGGGCTACTACACATTCTTGTATTTTCAAAAGCCTCATTATTACTTTTAGCCAATCAACTGGCTAAAAGTAAAGTTCATTTGGCTGCCTCCTATGACTGGTAAAAATGGTTCACCATCACTGTTATCCAAAATACAGTTCTCCATTTTACAAGCCGAATCGTGCTCTGTGTTCCTAAGATGCATTACTATGAATATGTCTTTTAATATACCTCAGTGCAAAAGAGGTCATCTTATCAAATTATCCAGATAACTGATATTAAATTAGAATGTTTTGTGTTTTGTAGACTAATGAAATACCAGAATTTAAAATAATACGAAAAAAATTCACATGCCCCGGAAAGAAATATTCCATTAAGGTTGCCTGGCAAATAATTAAGTAGGAGCACACACATATATACGCTCAAAAATGTAAGAATGATTTACCCTGAGTTCCTCAAGCTTCTCTCTTATTTCAATAAATCCTAAATGTAGTTTTCCTCCAAAGTGGTCAGCAAGTCGTCGGTCATTGTCATGAAGACCAAGATAAGCCGAGCACACTTCACAAACCCGTAGCTTCTGCTGCTGAAAGCTGGAGGCAGGCATAGAATTCCTGTATACTTCCTAGGGGGGGGAAAAAGAAAGAAAGAAAAACCTCAACAATTTGCTAACTGTTACTTCTCAATGCAGAGAAATACAAAGATCACACTTTACCAAAGATATACTGCAAATAGGTAGCAGGATTCAATATACACCAGCATATCCTTTAATTAAGTCATACTATTCATAAACCAACTGTCATTAAGACACAAGGCAGGTTCCTTATTTTGAAAATTGGACATACTTAAAAGCAGGACATCAGCAACTGGTTTTGCACATTAAACAAAGTGGGGAAATTATTACCTTTACTTAAGATCATACTACTTAGAAGGATGAACAACTTTTTCATATGCAAAAATGAATACATGTTAACACTACAATTACTGTGTTAACATATGAAAACATTACACCAATTTTAATTCTGAACCCAGTTTAAAACAGTTACTAGTTTCTTGAGAAATCTACCTGCATTTTAGACTCTAATTAAACAAGTTATATGAGCAAAATTTATCTACGGACGGTCAGATGACAGGCAAGCAAGACTGCCAGTAACCCCTCTGGTACAATTAACAGAGGATATTTGTTTCTACAAACTTAAGTACCTCGGTGAAATACGACATGGAAAAGCTCTTGGTGACTTCTGCTACCTGAACATTACAACAAGGACTGTTTCCACTTGCCATTAACTGATTATCTTTCAGTGAAGACAATGGTTCACTTCACTGAAGCTTTCCAGTACAAGCCACATCAGGACACCACAAGGCACAACAGTTGCCACAGCGAGCCATGAGACCCAATGACATAAGTCAGTCCAACGGACAGAGACACAACTGTACTGTCCACAGATACAACTGGCCAATACAGCTAAGTTAGATAAATGCATCATCTGGTGAGCTGGGGGTCAGCCTCTTCTCGCAGATAACTAGTGACAGGACTAGGGGGAAGGGCTGCAAGTTGCGCCAGGGGAGGTTCAGGTTGGAGATTAGGAGAAATTTCTTCTCTGAAAGGGTGGTCAGGCATTGGAACGGGTTGTCCAGGGAGATGGTGGAGTCACCGTCCCTGCGGGTATTTAAGGAAAGGTTAGATGCGGTACTGAAGGACATGGTTTAGTGGGTAATAGGTGGGGGGGGAGGGGGTCGGTTGGACTGGGTGATCCTTGAGGTCTCTTCCAACCTTAATGATTCTATTCTATTCTATCTGTGGAAGTGAGTATAATTTTAATAGTACAGGAGTGTATTTAAAGATGGGAACTTTAACTATACAGGACGTCACAAAGCAAATTCTTTAGTTTTATATGAATCAATTAGTTAAGTAAGTGACAGCAGGTAAGACATCTTGGATTACACAGATACCAAACAATTTAATACTGGGCCTTGCCCTCTCTATCCCTCAAGCCTTAAACATTCAACTTACTTCTGCTTCTCTCTTCTTTACCCGAGCTTTCTCCACTTCATCCATTACTTTTTGAGATTCTTCCACATTCCCATCAGCTCCAAGCTGTTCTACTTTGGCCAGCAGTTTCCCAATTTCTTCATTCAATTCATGAACTCTTTCAGCCTTGAAAGACAAGGAAAGCCTTAACACAAGGAATGCTTTTAACTATGGAAAACCATTTGAACTATGATTGAGAAGTTGTATGCAAAATCAGTAGGACAGAATTGAAAGAAACATGCAGAGATAACTTCTCCAGGTAAATAGGAAATAGAAGTTGCCTCATGTAAAAACACACAGAGAAAGGCTGAGTTACTAAGTCTATGTACCAACTCCAAAGCAGGATTTTGTTCTGAAACTTCACGTAATTCACGCTGTTGCCTATACCATAAAGTCTTGCAAAATTAATATTTGTACAACCATTCCTCCTAGCATGTGCATGTATGTGCAGAAAAATTATAAAAGTTTTTTTTCAGTTAGATCTAAAGAAAAGCACATCAAATTTTGTTTATTTTATGGATGAAGTTTTGATCAAAAAGTGTAAGAATTACTAACATTTGTATGGCATAGCATCACAGAGACAAGTTTCCTGAGTTCAAGAATATCAGAAAGAACTCTTCCCTGTGTTCTCTCTGTGCTTTAAAGACAGTTTTGGGAAGGACAGAGAAAATGTCTTATTTTTTTCTGCTCCTCAGTATGAATTCTCACATTGGATAGCTTGCCAAAGCCTTTAATTGGCACCTCAGAAAAACAGGCATTCAAAGAGACTTCAGTAACTAGTTTTACATGCTTACTTTAGCTGCAACTTCAGCACTGATCTCTTCTTGGGTTTCTGCTAGTCTTTTCTTAGCCACTTCTGTTCTCCTGTCACAGTCTGCAATAAATGACTGCAGGTGGTCCATCGCCTAAAACATCAATAAGAACACCGATCAATGTTGTCACGAACATGAATAATTTATTAGCTTTAACATTTTCCAGGTTTATTAAGACTTAATTTTATCTAAGTTTTTATTAGTGAAACCTATTTAAAACAACAATCTACAAGTTTATGGTCACTAATCACATGCTAATACACAACACTTAAAAAAATCATAGCCTGCAAGTTGTATAGTATTTGCAGAAATTTAGAAGTGAATCTGTCTTAAGTCTTCTCTAAGAAGTAGTGAGCATATCTAGCACGCATTAGAAGTCTTCAAAGCATATTCGGATTCTCCTCACCCAGCCAATACACACAATACTGTAACTTTTTTCACTAGGGTTTTAAGCTATTCAGCATATTAACACCATTCCTCCAGAAAGCAACAAAAAACCCCAAACCTTTTTGTCCCATTGAAGACTAACTTCCTAGTTGGGAGTTCAAAACTGTATTACTCAAATTATGTTGTACTGAGACACAGCATATGATTTGTTACCCACAGTACAAACTGACTTTTTTTGTAAGTATAGAATTTAAGACACTCTTCAAAGCATACACAGCCTTAACATTTGCTTGCTATTTGATAACACTAAGACAGCATTCAGGTTTATAACAATTTGTTCTGTGGAAGGCTCTTAACAGTTCTACCTAGAGATGACCACCCATACAAATTAAATATTCGCATATAATCACGAAGAGGCACGTATCTTTTATGTAACTGTGCCACAGGTTTTTCTGCCTCTTTCTATGAAGACAGGAAAACCATCCAAAAGTTTTCTTTCTGTGTGTACCAAAACGTTTGTTGCTCAGTTTATCCACCCAGGTACACAAACCATGCTTTCTCTCCACTGTTAAAACAAAATACATACATCAAGCTCAAAGAAGAAATCTTGATCTTTAGATGCTATTTCATAGTCTGCCCTTAACGCCAGGTCATGCACCTTCAGACATTCTCCAAGGTCCATTCTCTGAAAAGAGACAGAGGAAAAGTGGTATAACTTTTCAGAATTGTTACAAGGAACAAAGTTAGCACAATTTTCTTCAAGTATCATTAGTGTCCTGCAAAAATGTCATTTTAGGGAAAATTCAAAGAAGTGACTGAAGTGTGACATCCTGTATTGAATTACAACAGCTTAGGAGAACCAAGTTCCCTGCAAATAACTGCCAATTAAATGGTCAAATGCTTAATCTGAACTGTCTGCACACTCTGTGATATGCGTTCAGTTATATTCATTACCTGAAATAGCTACAACCACAGCACCACTATAAGTGCTGCTTAAAAACTGTTCTTGAAGCATTTCAAGTGAGACAGCCAAAAATCAAATGCCAGCAAAACATTTTGTAGATGACTGAAGATGAGCTGAGTGTTGGACTACGTTCAAGAATCAAGGAAGAAAAAAATATAGGTATTTCCCTTGTAATCTAAAACTGTCTTAGAAAGGGCAGGAAGCACGAACTTAAAGTAGGCTGTAATGCTAACTTTGCATACGACACTGCTGAGAAGAGTGCCCAGAATCTTATTAGGTAACAAATATTGATTTTTAAATTGAAATTTGCGTACCGCACAGCACAAGGAATTCCAATTCAATCTGTTTCCTGAAAGTTTATTTGGTGAGTAAGAGCAACATGCACATGACAAAAACAAAACTTCCCACCCACAAATAACAACAAGACAAACAAAAACCCAAACTAAACCCGCACACAAAACATTTTTAATGGAAACAAAATTCAGCAGAACCTCTCTACAAAAGCACAAGTTGATGTACAATCATTGAAAGTGATTAGTATTTGTATCAGTTGAACAGCAGTTTCAGTTAAGTCTGCTCTTGGCACTGTTCACTTAATATTAAGAAGAATTAATCCTTTCTTAACACTGAAAGCACTAAATGAAAGTTGAACTCTGGTGGAAAAAGCTGTTACTGTTGTTAATAACAGTTTTAGAACCAAACCTAAAATAATTAATAACTTGTCCTGTGAGTTTTGTAAATAAAAGATGAGTGAACTCATAAACTGCTGCAAGTCATTTGGATGTGAGCCATGAGTGTTGCTTTTATTTTAAATAAAGAAAATATTTGTATTTAAGTAGCAATTCTTTTCTCCTTAGTGGGAACTGTAAATCCATAGCCTGAAAGGATGGCAATTACTCTGAGCCAGCATTACTACTGAAAATTTTTCTGTCCTCCCTTTATCGCTGTGGTGTGCCACCCCATGCTGGCACATCTGCCTGCACAGTTGAACGCAATGTGGGTACTGACTGGGTAAAACTTATCTTAGCAAACAAAAACCAGGCAATTTTTCAGCAGTGTACCTCTGTCCACCTTGTCAGGCAGCCCTACAAACAGACATACTGACAATATGTAGGAGGCAATGTAATAGTGGACTTAAGCAGCTAAAATCTCTTACAGGATCAAGATGTTACTTCAGAAACTCCTGAGTAACTTCAGTAACAATAGCAGCAGTTTGGGGGGATGAGGGGAGCATTACGGAGCATTTCTTTTTGTTAGATGTCTTGATCAGAAGACAGGAAATTTTGGCTCCCCTTCCCTCTTTGATCCACAGGGTGCAGCCTTATAAATATTCATATGGCATAATAAACAGGGAGCAAGAACAAGCCAGTGCACGAGAAAAGTATTCTTTTTCTCTAGCTTTGCTGCTGAAGAAACTATATCGTCGTTGGAATTGCTCCTTAACACAGCCTCTACTTTGAAAGCACCTTCACAGAAATATTACTACTAAATGTCTGTCTTAGAAGTTCTATTAGGAAACCCCAATGTGAATTTAGTTAAAAAAAAAATTAAAACTCTTAACTCTTGCATATTATATGCAAAGTAAGGCTAAAAAGCACTTCTGCTGGTAAGTCATGCAACATCGGGCAAATCGTCAGAAGTCTATGCTGGATCAGGATTGTCAAGGACCTTAACAAGCACAAAGCAGCTCATACTAAAATTTGGCCATGGCTAGCTAAAAAAGTACACAGACAGGAGATGGAAACGGACAGAAGATACAGTAGGACACGTTATTTTCATTTTCCACATATCCACCTTGTGATTTGGTGCCAAGACATGCCCTCCCCCAGAGGGAAAGAGCAAGCATTGGTAGCCAGCCATTTAAAGATCAATCACATTTGAAATAGAAGATGGCGATGAGAGACTGATGTTCAGACATCGAGCTACTAATGTTGGCTTAAAAAGAATGGACATAAACTGTTTTTCACTGTCAACACACTGACTTTCAGACAGACATACACTACTTAAAGTGATCTACAGAGGAGTCCTAATGAGTAAAGCAAATAAAGAAAGATGAGAAAAATCAGAGTCCCCAAGTTAGACATAACTGAAGTTTATTAACTATGTGAAGTCATGCCTTGGGGCTTTTTGCAGTTACTGCACTTTTACTGAAGATTAAAACCGGAAAAAGACCTACATATTTGGGGAATCTGTCTCACAAGTTTCAGCTGTTGCTGAAGATTTGTCTAGAAAATAGTCTAGACAACCCACATGCAAAGCAGCATATCAGGAGTCCTGCTATTGCTGAAGTCTGCTTAAGAAATTAGTGTCTTTTACTAACAACTTGCTAACCATTTTCTGTAATACTTCTTTTATTTCTCAGTGTTACATGGGCAATTAAACCTACTTGACTTCTAAGAGCTGAGGTTTAGATAAGTGGTCTTTTGTCCCATCCTCATTGAAATTCTTTAGTAATAATTTTTGTCATCCCATCCACAAAATGGACAGAATGCCTTTGGTATTAATTCAGAAATACGGATTACATACATTTAGTTTAACAATGATGCATAGCTCTGCTTCAATAAGATCAGGTAAAAAAAAGTATCACATGCGTTAAGTATGAATAGACAAGGAAGAGCTGGCCGAGGACTTCGACAATAGAGAGTCTCAAGAATTTGTAAAATAAATGTGCACTCAGAGCAGTTGGCACTAATAACTGAAGCAGAGACTAAACTCTGATGTGATGCTGTTTCTGGAACATGAAATTACGAAAGCTTTAAAATTCCCATTTTGGCACTCTTACAACTACTACACATTCCTTTGACATCACAGATTACCGAATGCACTCTATATGGAGTGAAAAAACAGCACAGAAAAGTCAAGCTATGTAAAACAGAAGGCTGATGTTGAGCCAAGTGTGACATGGTAGCACACACTATCAATGCTTCTAAAAACAGCAAGCATCTTTGATAGGTTTTGAAAGAAGATACTCTGGGTAGTGTTTATGTAGAGAATGCTTTCTAGCTATAAAGATACCCATACCAAAGCAGTTCACATTCAGCAAGAGAAGGTGAATTTGTTTGTTTGCTTAGGGTGATCTGACATGAAAGACAAATTTATATTGGAGGAACCAGATTTCTCCCTTTATCAAATTGTCAAGGCAACTACTGGAGTCTGTATAACAACACCCTTGCTACTGATAAAAAGAATCTGCAGATAGACTCTTCACGGAGATATTACTTATTATGGAACTCGCTTTTCATCTGCACTAACAATTTTGTTTCTGACAGATTTCTACACTTGTGACAAAGCCTGTCCTCTCTTGTAGGCAACATAGGTTCAGAAGGGGAGCCTTCAGGACGATAAAATAATGTGTGATTTAAGTCCTCTGACACCACTAATGGGGTTTGTAGGACTTCACTAGTAGGAAAGAAATGCTGAACTCTAAGTAAGCAGAAATTAGTAAGTTATTAAAGTCCTTCGCAACCACTGAAAATTCCAGGTATTCTCACTTCTGAAGACTTCAAGTCCTTAGAATAGATCTTCATTGAAAGACAAAGCTAGCAGCAGTCGTTTATTTTTAAATGAGGTATTTCAGTGTTTAAACAGTATTTGGTCTTACAGCCTGACTATGTAATACATTAACATTGAAGTTACATAACCATATATGGTTCACCTAGGTAAATTAAACCCATTAGAATGGAGTATGGTACAATCAGTTCACTTTCCTGGCACTGGTCAGAGAAATTAAAGAATACTTTTCAATAGACTGACACGATTACTTGCTGGGACAATGGAACACTTTATAATTCACCACTGGGCTGAAGGCTACAAATTGAGGTAGCTTATGAAAACCTAATTTAATTTGATTTGCAAAGCTGAAGCAGTTCGTGTGACCAAATCAGTCCTGAACTGAAAATCTGATACAAAACGCAGGCATTCTGCTGGAGGGTAACACTACAGCATATAATCACACTGGCACATCTAAGTTTTAAGTATGGAAATAGTTCCACTGAGCCAATGGGATTACTGGCAAAGAAATCAACTCTAGATTAAAATACCTTACTAACATCTATCTGTAGATGTGTGAACTATCCAAATGTCTCTTCACAGTAGAAGGAGTGCAGTCAGTGAGTGAGTCCAAATGGATTCAGTCCACCTTGAGGGGGATACCCAACAGCAGGTGAACTTAATCTTTCTCCAGGCTCCATTGCCTAAATTTCTTGTGACTCCCGTGCAAGCTTCGACACCTAGCTCCTCAGCTGAAACCTAAATTTAGATGTCTTAATCCGAAGCTGAATTCCACCCTCTAATAAGCTTAAAGTTAATCACACATTCAAGTATATTGCTTAAACCAAGGTCTCAATCAATATGGTTTTAGTCAGCAAGAGTCCTGAAGAGCTGAGTGCAATAAGCATATCTTTACGTGCTCATGAATTTAACTGCGGGATGGCGCAGACAGAGCGTACTTTGAGGTCTGTATAAATAAAATGCAAGAAGCAATGTTCCTCAACAGATACACATAAATACAGAGTAAATCCCCTGAGCAGAGAGGAGTTTCTCAACCACGGTCTGCAAGACTACATACAGTATTTGTGACCTTTTTTCAACAGGGAAGCACAATCAAGCCAGATTGCTGCAGAAGTGTTGAACTGGTTGGGCTCTTCAAAGATAGCTAGTGGGTTACTATAACTATTCAGGACATTACTACTTCCAGCCTTATTAAAGGTATTTGCTTTACATCTTCCCACCTTGTCATTTTCATTAGTATTCAGCTATTCATTCAGAAACACATTCTTATAAATCTTGTAAAAACTGCTGTAGACAACACAGAGCTGACATCCAGAGAATGTTGCTTAATAAGTTTGTACCATTAAAGGGGAGTTATCAGATTCCTACATACGCAGCTTCAGTCCTAATTTCATAATATAGAAAAATACAAACCAACATTTTGGTAATGCTGTAAAACTAAAGATCCATGGTTTAGGAAAAAAACCCCAAAACCCAAAAAACTGAAGCACCACAAAACCACAAGCCTGATCATTAGCAACTATTAAGGATAAAAAAAGCTAAAGAGTGTTAACTCTTTAAGACAAAAGAAAAAAAATTTGCTAACTTTAAGTGGTAAATTATTCAGTGTCCCAGTAGCCAGGGTTTATGAAGTCTTACTAATCTCTCATAAAATTCTGAACTTGAATTGAACGAGCAAACTCTTAACCCACTGCCTTATGCATGTGAACCAGTGCCCATGTGATCAGTATGAAAAAACAGAGCACCAAAACGTGAAAAAAAAAAGTCAGTTAAAAATGAGAGCTTTTGTGAAAGGTGTTGTCAAAACCAGGTTCTGAACACTGTTCTACAACATTGAATACAAAGTCAGTTATGTGATCTTACCAATTAGTTTACTAAGTGCCTTTCACAAACTTCAAAACGCATTTCAAATGAAAAGAATCACAGAGCATGACAGATTTGTACTATTCTATTTGTCTTCTACGTAGTCCATTATTCCCATTGCCCTTAGAAGCAGACCACCAAAAAAAAAAAAAAAAAAAATCAAACCCCATACTCTTCCTGTCTCTCCCCAAAGTGACACAATCATCTCCTGCAGGCACTGAGACACCTCTGACTGCTTCACTTAGCATTTTCAAGTCTATAAAACCTACATGTCCCTAAAAAAATTAAATAAAATAGGAATGTAATCAAAATGTCCCAATTCAAGTAGGTAAAACTGAAGCTCAAGAGGGCAACTGATACAAAATCAAAAGTTCTGTTGGCAAGGGCAGCCAGTAGAAAGAATGAAATACAAAATACAGATAATTCTTGTGGTTTTACACACCTCAGCAAAATATTTAGGATTCTTTTAAAGACAACTTTATTGGTCGTTTAAATACAAATTACTCTGAGGAAACACGACACAGAGAAGTGCAGAAGAAAGCTCAAAAAAGTAGGAAGCTGTGCAATGCTGTCAATCCAGACAATGGAAATTTCCTAGTAAAACTCCAAATGTTTCTAATTACTGAGAAAAAAGTATCCATACAAATGTTTCTAATGTTAGTGAAAATACAAATCTCAAAGAATCCTGAGGAAAATACCTACTGCAAGTGTTCTGGATAAGTATAGAAATAAGAAAAGACTTCAGGCAGTATTCTTAAATATAAGCACACACTTCATCTAATGAAAGAGATAAAAATATGCAGAAATACGGACAAAGTGAAAGTTTCCGATCTCCTAAGAAAAGCAGATATGCACTATTTTTACCAACATATATTGGGCATTCTGGAGAACATGATTTTATTGTCAAGGGAAATAAATTCCTTGGCAGAGTTTTGGGTATTTGGCCATTAAGGAAAAGAACATAAAAAATTTTGTTTGTCTTGCGTTATCTGTGAGTGTCCTCCTTGAGTGCTTTTGAAAAAGTGGGTGAATTAGAATAGCATAGAAGTCTGCATTTTGCAAGTGGGAACAGTATGTATTTCACAGGAATTGTGCAATTATCTTGTGACAAAAAAATGGCAATTCACGTCCAGTAATTTACTGATATCTAGTCAATGAAGAGACTTAACCTCATAAAGCATCCCCAGAGAATTTACTCTCTCAGAACCATCAGATTCTGGTTTTGAATTAAAAAAAAAAAAAGTCACTCAACCTTTGTTACCCATAGATCTTGAACACAAAGATGCATTAGTATTTTCCTATAAAAACTTGCTTCTTTCCCTTTTTATAATACTGCTATTAAGAGAGAAAGGTCCTTTTCTTCAGACTCATGACTATGTAAACTGCAGAACATCAAATGGGCCAGATAAAGCCTGCCTCTTATGAGTCCCCTTCTACTACTCCCACTAAAAGGGTTAAACTAGTCACTGTTTTTCTGGACCCAGAATTACATCGTGGAACACATTTTGTGGTCCTATGACTAACTGCATTATGAGGAAGGGAAAAAAAAAGATTAATATTCACTGAATAAACAGTTTAGCTCAGTACTCCAAGAGCAGCAGCAGAAACCAGTATCAGACAGATAAGAACTTTCAGTGAGGAGTAACAAGCTGCACAGAGGCCCACCCTACAGGCTTGGTCTGCACCATAAGAGGCATTATTACATGATACCTACAACTTTTTTAGTTCTGAAGATAAACATTTCTTACTCACTAAAAGACAGCCATTATAGAAATCCTTGCTTGTAGAAATTAGATCACAATGAAAAGCTGTCAAATTAATATTTTGACAGTATCTTCTTGTGGATTCCAACTGATGACTCTCTATGTCTCAGCAATTTCAGTTCAGCCTACTATTGCAGGAACTCTTAAGAGGAGGGAAGGACGGACTGTGATGATCTTTGAGGTCTCTTCCAACCTTAATGATTCTATTCTATTCTATTGATCTGTCAGTACAAGTGCCGAATAAAATTAGCGTGTGCATGCTGGTTTGAAGGCCTTTGATCGACCAAAAATGTTACGGTTAATTTAAAATTGCAGTTACTTGGAAAACATATTAGAGGTCAGGTGACAGATAAATCAGTTACCAAGCCTGCATATTTCCGTTTACAATTTTACAGACAAACTTCATTTTGTATTTCATTAAAGACTCTAGTAAAGTTAGCCATTTGGAATGATACACTACAGAGAACCAATAATGCTTCAAATAATTCTTAAGACAGGTTTTCCAGTATTTACTTTCCCCTCTGTCACAGGGTAAGGAAATGTGCCAGTGTGAATAAGGAAAGCTACCGAAGTGCAGCATTAAGAATGGTAGGCACACAAGACCCTGCAGACCATCATACTACATCTCTCTACTGTTATTTCTTCTAACATCATGGAACATTAGGTTAAATAACCAATGCAACTTACTCGCCTTTCACAAAGAATAAGCTACCTTAATCAGGCACCACAAGGTTTTAAAGCACAGGCACACTGACAAAGCTAGCATATGCCAAAGCCCCGTTTGCTATGCTCAGGCAGAGGAACCTCTACTACTGACTACACAAAAATCCAAGTCAAGAAAGCAAAGTTATTGTTATGTCATAAGTGGAGACTGTCAAATTGCCTCATACTTTATGAAAGAGGCACAGTAACTGGATGTTGCACACTGTCTCTATCATTCAATACATCACAGCTTCTAGAAATTATTTGAACTTCCAGCTGTTTTCACTAAAATATTTCTGAAGATCATCTCTCTTCCTTGTATTGGTGGGATGATTTCTCACTGCAACATCAAGTCTTAAGAAAGCAACTTCACAGTTTATGCATAAATGATACCTCCTCTTTTTCTACTCATTGTAACAGTACTAGTTTAAAACCACTTTGCTGTAGCATAATTCATGTAAACATTCTTAGGTATTTTAGGTATTTTTGTTATAGCAAGCAACCACAAATTTTTAAGTAATAATTAGCATACAGAACAGGAAACTTCTAAAAAATAACTTCATAACCCATAAATTCGTTGTTTGTAAGTTCCTATGAACTACCAGAGAACACTAGATAGATACTTGCTGAAAACTGTTACTAAATATAGCTAAATATAATTCAATTTCTTCATTGTTATCTAAATAAAACACAAGATTTATATACGTACAGTTCCAGAGAGCACATCATGAGGGCAGCAGTTAAGAAGGTGGCTCTTGCACACTCTGTCATCACTGAATTTGATTCGCTGACGGGTCGTGTCACCTGCAATATAGAAATTAACATATTCCAGGTTAGAAATCTGGGGAAGCCAGACATGTTCTGCAGGTTACATGCAAAGCGTTAACATTACCCTGTCACATAGCGAAGGCCTATGGATACTAGAACTTAAAACACTGTATGCTTCTTTGCCAAATAACACCAAAAACACAAATACATGTTTTAATGCTCTATAATGCTATTTTAAAATCCTCTCACACTTCTTCAAAAATGCAGCGTGAAAAGTGCTTGAAACCAGAGACAGCATTAGCTTAAAAACAGCATTTGCTAAATGAGCTATATAACATTCTATTCAGGCTTTGCATGACATAGTGATGTATTTTTATGCAACAAATAGCATATAAAAGCAGCCTCATAAACACAAAATGATACACACTGAGTCTTCACCAAATCACACCTGATACTCATTTTATGATTTTGCTCTTGAATGCAATGCACCCTCTTACTTCTGATGGGAGTAGCATAAAGTGTTGGCAGAAGAATGATTTTAAATGCTTACAAACCTGAAAAAAGTCAGTCAAATATATGGACATAGCCTATATGCAAAATTATTTTACAGATGTTTGCATATCTCCATATCATAAGCCTTTTTTTTTTTTCCCCTCTACTTGCTGTTCGTTGGGCTGGGAACATCTTACTTGTGTATCTTCATCATGGCAGGTTGCAGCTCCTGCATCAGCAGAAGCATGAACCTGCCCATACACTGAGGTCCAATTGCAGGTTTAAATAACCCCACCTAGAAGCAAGACCTAAAGTCTTCAGAACAAAGTAACCAGCTGGTATTTTGGGGGTGAGGGTGGGAATATGATTTCCTTCCAGACATAATTGTCACTATTTGAAACTGAGAAGAGAGACCACTGCTACCGCTCTCTTGTTAAGACACAGGCATGATAAAACACCTTAACCTCTCTCAAAATGTATCTATTTACTCATTTTTTTAAAACATAACAACTTGTTAAAATCTCTAGTCATTGAAAACCTACTGGTGAATTACTGAAGCAAGGAGGGCTGCTGGGAGGGAGTGGGGGGAAGAGGCATACGATGAGTTCAGATAGCAGCCTTTTCCATTTCATCAAATATTTAATGTATGCAGATACATTCTGCAGTTAAAGGGGTTTTTTTAATGGCTTCATGACCTGAAACACTGAGAATTTTTAATCTATTAATTCAAGAAGCCAAATTCATTCCTGAGGTAACTACAGATGGGAATAAAACACCCGCACCTTATTAGTCCAGCCTTTCTTACCATTATGCAATCTGATTTTTAAGTATCAGTTCTATGCATAGGATGCTAATAAATAACATTTTCAGATGGGCCAAGTTTCAGATTACTAAGCAAACAAAAGTTTCCAAAAACACCACATGCTTAATTTGCCTGCAGGATACAACAGTTAAAACCTGTAAATCCACAGGCTAAAGGCAGCTTCAAAGCAGTTCAACAATAGGTTTTCTAGAGGGCGACCTTACTGCTTAGTTATACTTACACTACACTAAAAATTTAGAGCAATCGCTTTACAATCATGCCTGCTATTGCACTGAGGAGTTTTGCTTTTTTTGCCTTTTTTTTTTTCTCCTTTTTAGGAGGTGGATCCTTTTTTTTTTTAAAAAACACATAACTGCGTTTGTTCCACATTCATTAACACATCTGAAAAGTTATCGATAACTCACGGCTCGGCGAATGCGGGGCCTTTCTGACACTCCCTTGCAGATTGATGTAGGCAGGCAAAGATACATTGAACCTTTATAAATAAAACAAGGGGCCAGATTGTTCAGTTTGTATAGAATAATAGACTCCGCCAGCAATTTCAACACAGCATCTAGAAATACATGTTGACTGTAAAGATTCTTCTATATAAAGACAAATTAACAAAATCAAGAAAAGTATTTTAAAAGGACAGCTGATGGCCTTATAGCACTAACTTATCAGGAGTCAAGGAGTTATCATCAAGATCAGAAAACTGCTAAAAGACTCACGGTGCCTTTGGTAAAGTTGGCAAGTAGTATTGTCACAGATGTCACCTCAACATCTAGATCTAGCTTTTTTCACACCTCTACCACAAATAGGAACTGATGGTACAGCTGCTTTGGTACAGTCCCTTTTCATCTAAGTGCCCATCAGGATAATCACAATTACCAAACTGAGATAAGACAACATAGGAAAAAAAAAAAAAAAAAGTAGCAGCAACTGATCAATGACACCCTCAAGAACAGGCTCCACATTCACATTATAAACATTTATTCTTTCCACATCATGCCTTCAGTCTAGCATCTAAGAGACTTTCAGAAAGGCTCCCATACGCAGAACATTCAGATATTTACCTTTTACTTCCTATGAAAAGCCATTTCATACACTTGCATTTATTTTTAATCTAAGCTGTTTCAGAAGGAAAGGTTTATCAAAAAGAAAAGGTGTCATATAGTATGTCCTAACAATGACTGAATTTTGCACCCCTGTCAGCTCATTTTGTAGCCTCAAAAGAAAATGCTTTTATTTCTTCATAAATTTTGTGAGCTCCAATACCCCTAAATAGCGCAGACCTGTTGACAAAGACAAGATGCATTCTGTTGCTGACCTCCAGATCTTCAGTTAGGTGATGACCTGGGGTGTACATGGGCTGCCGGGCGCAGGGTGGACACACATGGAATGTAATCTGCAGATGCACTATACACCTGACATTCAGGCTACAGCAAAACTGACTTTTGCTGATTCCTTCTAAGATTTAAACCAACGTGAACAGACATGTTCTTACATATCTTCAGTGGTACGTCAGATAAACAAGGCGCTACTTCTCTTTGTCAGACTACTTCGGTTGATACTCTTTGGATGGTCAAACAATCAAGTGAATGCTAAGCAATGTTTATGAGCATTAAAAAAAAAGACTTTACATATTCTGCAATAAGAAAATAATACATCTAAGTACCAAGTAGCTGCAGTCATCTAAATTTTAGAAGGATCCTTAAGCATTTATAAAGGGGATGCTATCATTGATATTTCAGACCTTATTACCTACTTTAATAGGTAGGCAACTAAATTAGCTCAGAATAGCAACTTTTTTAACCCTGGTTCTGAAGAATAGCAGAGTATTCAACTACTTGATCTTCAGAACTCATGCTCATTAAAAAAACCAAAGTAATTTACCAGAGCATTAGAGGAGTCAACATCGATTACTATAAGCCATCCCTGTATTTCCAATTAGATTTTCTCCATTAAAAAACCCCATCATTATGATTGATAAAATTTAAATGGAGATATAGAAAAAATAAATTACATTTTCCTCAAGAAGCAGCAGCTTTAGTTTTACTTAAAAGTACCTGGCCCAAACCACATTTCTGTAAGAGATTACTTCCCAGATGAATGGAGAACTTTGAAACAGAATTGAAACCGTGCCAGAAACAGAGCTAAACATCAAGGAAATTTCTACACTTGCACATCACTATCCTTTATAAGCATAAGGAAACTGCACACTAGAGACAGAAATATTAAAGAGATGAGGGCAGTAACAAACTTTCTAAGGGAACTTTTCTACTTTGTATGAAACATGCTGACTACAAAAGTAACACCAATATTCAAGACCAACGCATACTGCTGATCAAGGAACATCTAGAGGTTAAGACCACAATATGCACTTGGACTATACAATTCACTTTGAACTTCCAAGTCTAACCTATTAACAAGTGTCCACAATGTCATTCCTGTTCAGTATATTTGTATCATAAACCAGAATGAGCACTTATATATCAACACTGCTTAGCACTGTAACAGGCTTATAACAGTAATTCATTTGATCCAGCACCTTTTACTGTTCTGATGTATCCTAATGCACTACTAACAACAATCCCAGTGCGTCGATGAGAATTACCCGTTATAATCCAACTGTAACCTCCAATCACAAACTAATGGTACAATCCATGCGAAGACAACAACGTGCATTTTCAGGCCACTGACTTCCTGCTTTAAGCTATGTCAACCAAAACCGGTTAGCTTTCCACTCGAATTTTTTAAGCATGAGTCCCAACATGTTGGCAAGGGACTCTGAAAGCTTTACTCACAAAGAGCTACTAACTGGGTGGAATATCAGGTTTAAAGACTGCATAGCAAATTTCATCAACAAAGCAAGCCCTGTATAACAAATATTCAACATCATTATTTAACTGAGGCTTACGCACTCGTAGAAGATCCTGTTTCTGCTACACACTGAATGGGGAGCTAATTCCAATATTCTTGTCACTAACATCTTTACCAGAATGCCTTTAGAATAAGGCATTTCTAAGCTGAATTGCTTCTGGGTTACACTATGACTGAATTAATACTTGTCAATGCAGAACAGAATGAAGCCCTTTGTTAGCTAATACGTTACAAGTCGAACAAATATAGGAATGATTTTCTATGAGGTATGATTACCTTCTTTGCTTCTTCACAAATGCCATATGGCGTCCTAAATCCAGAGCAGAAAAATTCAACAAGTTCTTCACAGTTCCCCTCATTTTTAAGGGCTGAAGTACCAGAACTTTATAACGAAGCCAGCAAATACACACAATTCACTAAACATGATAGTTGCTCTCAAAGCCTCCTGATCACTCTCAACTGACAAAGAATCTTTTCATGAAGTTTGTGTGTTGTTACTACTTTCAGATTTCTTTCTGAGCTGACATCAATTCAACCTTTTGGGTAGGTTTTGCAGAAATTCATGTGTACAAGATACTTTTTTCTGCCTTTACTTTGCTGCTGATCTGTATTTGAAAGAAGAGCTCTCAGAGAAGGCTCTTGGCTCCCTAAACTGGCTCTCAGCCTGAAGCTACCCAAATGGCTAGCAGTCCTCCAGTAATGGACAGCAACGTCTTGAGACTGACTTCAAAAATACATACTACCTTCCACCTACAAGTGGAAAAAAACCTGGAAAATTAAATCTGTGTGCCCTGAAAACACTAACCTCAACCCACCAACCAACCTTACATAGACAGAGAACTTTTCAATGATCCCATATGGAAACAAACTAAAAAATCGGCTACAAATTCTAGATTACACCTCTGTTACCCTACAAAGAGTGTCACCAAACACAGGATGACTTTAAGTACAGGGGTGTCACTTCAACTCCTCCCAAACAAGGAGGACAGAGAACCTACACATTAGGAAAAGGATAACGCAAGTGGCCAGTGTAAGCCAGAAAAACTGATTAACAGTTAACAGATGCACAAGGTTATTTTAAGTTTCAATGCCAGAAGATGATCTAGAACAAGAAAAGTGCTTTGCTATAACAGCTCAAGAACTGAGTTAGAGACTCCAGCCACAGCAGTTCAGCTCAAAAAGCTAGCAGGTGAAGCAGAAGGGGCTGACTGGCCCTTGATACACATGGAAATAGGGAACTACTGCAGAGAGTGCAACAAAGGGCTACCAAGATGATTACAGGGCTGGGGCATTCTCTTGTATGAGGAAAGGCTGAAAGAGCTGGGTCTGTGTAGCCTAGAGAAGACTAAGAAGGGATCTCATCAGTGCTTATAAATATCTAAAGGGTGGATGTCTAGAGGAAGGGGCCTCTCAGTGGTGCCCAGTGACAGGACAAGGGGCAACGGGCACAAACTGGAACGCAGGAAGTTCCATCTGAATGTGAGGAAAAACTTTTTTACACTGAGGGTGACTGAGCCCTGGCACAGGCTGCCCAGAGAGGCTGTGCAGTCTCCTTCTCTGGAGACATTCAAAACCCACCTGGATACGATCCTGTGCAACCTGCTCTAGGTGATCCTGCTCTAGCAGGAGGGCTGGACTAGAGGGTCTCCAGAGGTCCCTTCCAACTCCTACCAACCTGTGAATTTGTCTGTGAATCTACGGGTTCTGTATAGCTAAAGGCTCCAAAGATTTTTCCGCTAGTCACGTAGCATATTCTTTCTTAGGATGCTTGGGAGTACGTTTTCATGACCACACGTAAATCTCGGAAGCACACACAAGTTTATCTGTCTTAAGAAAAATCGAATTAACTTTGCTAGTTTTTCGTATTTCTAGACTATAACCTAATTTTGATGTAGTGGCAATTATTAAAAAAAAAAAACCCAACAAACACCACCACCAAACCAACCAACCAAAACCCCAAAACAATCATCACATTTCTTTGCAACAGTCAAGCATTGGCAGTTTCAAGACGTTGTGTTGTTCCAGGGCCATTCTGATCCGCTCTGTGTCTGCACCGCTGTCACATGTAATGATCCTGCTCCACCCTCTGCTTCTAACCCATTCCTCACACTGACTCCAGCACTCATGTGCCAATGCATAGCAGGTAACTGACCTGGAAAAAAATGAACCAACTGAGCAAGATAAGCTGATTTAAGATAGAATAGCATGTTTACAATCAGGTCTTTTGAAGAAAACTTGGCAATCTTCGTTCATTCCAGTTATATTCCGAAGAAGAAGAAAAAAAAAAATCCTGGAATACTACTATCAATTGTTAACGTTTCACTCAATTTGTGACTCAATTTATTTAAAACAGTTATGATCCAATTTGTAAGAATCACTCCTATTTTCAAGATAACAGGATGGCAAACTCAGGGTTTACCTAAGAACTATTAAAAAATGTTCAACCAGTTTTACAGTTGAAAATGGTATTAAAAAAAAAAAAATCACACTTTTTTATCAACTTATTCCTAACACTTCTGCATGAGAAGTTCCCATTGCTCTGGTCATCAACAATAAATTCAACTCAAGCTAGCCTTCTAGCTATTGACATATGTAATAAAGAGTCCTTTAGTTTAACTGCTAACAGAAAAAAAAAAGAAAAAAAAAAAGAAGAAAACATTCATATGTAAGTACATGAGATTAGCAGCTGGTTTTCAACCCTCCTTATTTCTCAGTATTTGGGAAACCCACGCTATGTATTCAGTAGCTTATGTTTAAGCCTCTCTATTTAAGTATGTCAAGTTATCATACGGAGTGACATATTTCAGAGAAGATTTTTTCCCAACCCGCAGTCATGACTATATTAAATTAGTCCAGCTTTTTACTAACATCAAAACCCAAGACATTTTCTTTTTCATTTTAGTTCTGGCATGGTCCACACATCCAGTCCAGCTTTCCATTTCTTATCAGAGAAGTGTGTAAGACAATTTTAGGGCAGGTATATTTAAGGTATTTAAAAAAACCCCAACAATTGGGTTTAAATAATGTGCTTTTCCATGCATGTAACAGAACCATACTTGCCATTTACAGAATGATTTCATTGTACTGACATTAACAATACAACTGCTTTTTAGATATCCCAGACGAATTTTAAGAACTGCAACTCACTGGAAACACCTGAAGAGCATCTGCCAAGTCACTTCTGTTTCACATCTGTCAGGTGTCTGCCAGCTGAGCAAAGGCAAGCGCGGAGTAGCAAGGCACTGGGTCCGGCTGCTGGCAAGAGGCTGCCTCAACATCGCACCCTGGCAGGTACCAGGGAGCAGTTCATCACGTGTTGAGCGATGCCTGTGACCACAAGTGTATCTATCCCACTGCCAAAACTCTGACAAGGGGGGAAGCGGATTGCCAAAGCAAGTCACAAAACTCTGTTCTCCCCGCTCTAAAGCATAGGGTCCTCTGGGAAAGGACACAGCAAGGGGCAGGCCCGGAGCCACACACTTAGCTCTGGACAGCCACACATTGGGCAACCCTCTTTGAAATAGGAAGCCTTACTAACACTGCTTATTTTTCATAAATATTCCTACAGCAACATTACAGCCTGTGGATATTTTCTGGATCAATTCACCAATACAGAACTGTGTTTTCTAGGTGTTCTCAGAACTCAACAGTAAATCCATTCCAAGATTTCATAACTACCTCCGTCGAGCTTCTCTGTTCTGGCCCCAGGGATACCATTTACAATGACTGTGCACAAACTTTCACAAATTACAGCCTACAGCTCATCTCCTAAAACAATGTTTGAGTGTCTCACTGTGGCATTTTCAAAACCATTTTCAGAGCACATTTCTGTTCTCCACAAAGGATACTATAAGTTAAAGTAATAGACTACATACTCGGGCAACAACTTTGGCTTTGATTTTACCTCCGGGTTTGTTCTGTTCTCACTGAAGAGACCAAATATTTGATCTCTACCTTTTCTACTATAGGTAAGAATTTTAAACTTCACATTCTGTGCTCCTCAAAAGAATCCAATCAACCAACCCTACCAGCACCAAAAAACTCCCCTCAAACTACGTAAAATACAAAACTCTGTTAATTAGGAAATTAAAAAACACTTTGCTAATTTTAAAAAACATCAAACACGAACAGCTCTACTAAAGATAATTTTTTAAAGAAAGATTATAAACCCTGTTGTTTCGCCAGGCAGAACAACATCAAAGGCAATGTGGACAAGTGGTGAAATAAGAGCCACAACCTACCAAAAAATGAAAAATTTGCCACATTCTCATGAAAAGCTGCAATTTTCATATTACTAGAAAATAGAGTATTTGTCAAAGGTGATAGGAACATAAATAAATGACCCTAAACCCACCACTCTCAAGGTCAGCAATATTTCAATGACCTTGAACCTGGCCTTGAATTTTATAAGTACTGGCTCTGCAGAAAAGGATGATTTTCAATCTCTGTGTGCACTTTAGTTTAAGTACTGCCCCACTGGATTTTTAATTTTAAAAAAATACCCCAGAATTGTGTTACACTGAGATCCCCAATTCCCCGCATAATCCAATAATGAAAGTCAGTTTTGCAAACAGTCTTTTTTCCTTATCCTTCCCCATCCTGCCAGTTTTGTTTAAATGCCTCCTCTCTAGGCAGTTAGTTTCTAAACAGTTCACATGCTGTATGGGAGTTACAGGGTGGGTAGGAGGGGGGAATACAATTATCAATAACTGCTTTCTCACAGAGCTAAATGAAATCTAGTCTACAATTGCTTTTCCTGCTTTTGATCTTAGTCACTTAGCTTTTTTAAGCAGCTGTCACAGGCAAATTACACTCTTCTCCCACCACCTGACAGAAAATACATTCATCAATTGAAACCCCCCCCCNTCTGTGCAGTCTCAGGCAGCTGAGACAGTGATCTAGGTGCCAACACCGGGAAGACTTGAGTTTCATGAGCATGTTGCTTTGCGAAGCACTTAAAACACACGCAGTCACAACAGGAAGTATTTGAATATCTTCTGGCCCAAGACAAAATCACCCTAAGTCAGATGCTGCATTATGACTACTCACTCACCAGCCTCGCTGGGCAATCTTGGCAGAGTACTAGTTTCCCAATGACAGTATCATACCCACATTTAAAACACCTATAATAAGCACTTAGCAGAAAGCATTCATGACACACCAAGTATGTGAAAATTAGTTACATTTATTTAGAATACTAGGTTATACTAAAAAAACAAAGCTGTCAGAAAGATCACATTACCCCAGTATCAACAGATGACCGGCACATACAAGGTAATCCCAGTTCATACATCCTACTTGGTGCATAGGAAAACAGGTAATCATTAATTCAGCACAAAGCTTCAACAAACATGTATCACATCTGCAAGAGCAAGTACAACATGCAGAACATTCAAATAACACCTAATTGCCGCCTACCCTCGGGTGCCGTATTCTCTTGTTTATAAATAAAATACTACGCAGCGTAACAGCAACAGTGCTTTCCTAGCCGTTCCCAAACTGTCTGGACTTACAGATGGCTGCCAATTCAAACTTTCACACCGTGCACCCTGAGAAAAACCCTGAGCAGCCTCACGCAGCGATCATTCTTCGGTTCACTACTGACCGCAGAGTGATCTGAAACCTGACTGCACATCCAGCATCTCTCTCCCGGGACTACTGCCTCGAGATGTTCAGCTTTTAGTTAGCTGCTCGGGGCTTGTTTCTGAACGAGTTCATCCACTCGGGTTAACTACAGTCACTCCTTCGGAGAGCAACAGCCGTACCCACCTGCTGACTGAAATGATGGCTTGGGTCAGTCTTTAGACAGAACTACAGCACGGACACACGCACAAACCCTGCTCTGCTGGCGCGGCTACTGGTTTGGGAGGAATTTTTTATCTATGCTCCCCGCCCGGCCCGAACCCGGCCACTGCTGCCTCCCCCCGCGGTGAGCCGCGCGGGAAGGCTCCGCGGGCGCGCCTTTAGCGGCGCAGCTCCGCTGCGAGCCCCGGGCACCGCGGATCTTATAACAGCAGCTGAAACGGCAGCATGGCCCCCCCCCGCCGCCGCCGCC
>VWZZ01001872.1:647164-702710 GCA_013399095.1 Psophia crepitans
AGCTCACGCGTGTTTCTGCGGTCTCCGGTCATAAAACGATCTACAGCTCGTTAGAGCCGACGGGGGGCGCTCAGAGACCCGAGGAGATGCAGCCCCTCGGTGCCCCCTGGCTGGCGCTGTGGACGAGCCGCTACGGTACCAGGGCTGCGGACCTCCGCCACGTCCCGCTTCAGCCAGAGGGGGTGGGGGGGAATAGAAAAAAATACCCACCCCAGATGGGACTCGAACCCACAATCCCTGGCTTAGGAGGCCAATGCCTTATCCATTAGGCCACTGGGGCTGCCACGACAAGGGTGTTTCCGTGTCCAAACTTCTCTGGTGTCCCCGCCCACCGGCCTGTTACGGACAACGTTCACAGCCGCTGACTGGGCAGCGCCTCGCCGCGCACGGCGGGCGGGCCAGAAGGCGCCTGCCGCGTGGCCCACTGGGAGCGCGCGGTGCTGCGGCCTGCGCGGGAGGGAAGCGGACGTTGGTTTCGGCTCCTGCGTCACGCCGGGACGTCAGGCCTTGCCTCGAAATAACGCACCCCAAACCGGAAGGCCTGCTTTCTTACACTCTCCTGCCGTAGCTTTCAAACTACAGTGTTTCCCTTGCCTTTATGATTGCCTTGGCTGAAGAAAGCTACAGTTCCTCCCCCCCCCATCCAAAATAAATAAAAAAAAAGCCCAAGCAACAGCCCTTCAAGTGAAACGGTTCTAAGCCTTGGTTTTTGTGAGAAATCACAAGATACAGGGCTGATATGTACATTCCTCTTTATTTAATACAGCACAGACACATGACACAAAAAATAAAAGTACACATGAAAAAGCCTGTCGCGGCCCAGGACAGGGAACAGCTACGCCCAACTGAGTAAGGCTCCTACTGCAGAACGGGGGTCTGCCGGCACAGCTGGGGCCCAGAGCAAAATCTGCTGCCAAAAAAAGTAACAAATCTCTGCACTCCTTCCAGGAAAGCAGAAAAGGGCAAGTCCCTCTGGGAGAGGTGGGGGCGGCATCATCCGCAGTGTCTGCGGGACACAACCTCCGTGACGGCGTGTGGACAAAGCGAGAGTCGCTCTCCAGCTATTCTTGCAGAGGGCCGATATTCCCGACCTCTGAAAATATCTGACTTCTCAGGGATAGCAAACCTGAGAACCTGCAAGGAGTGAAAACATCAAGTAGTCATGCAGAAGAGAGTTAAAATTAGTCTCCCTGACAGGGCTCTGCTAGCCACGACTGGGAATGTGCAGGGGAACAAACTGGCTTCCCAACTGAGGAAAGACTATCAGCCATTAAACTGACCAGAACAATATACACATCGGGAACTGATGCAGGTGTTTGTGGCAGCAGCTTCTTCCCTTCCCCGCTTCAGCTCAGGATGGAAATTAAGCAGGCACCAGTTCCTCCGGCAAAGAGCCTTACACACTTTTAAAAAATTAAAATACAAAAAAGGGAGACAGGTGTATTTACAAAATCCATGGCTGGTACAGTACATCATTTTTAAGACACACTAAATGCTACAATCTTTCAGGTCCTGAGATTATTACAAAAAAAAAAAATCAACCCACCAACAAAACCCAAAACCAACTCCAAACTTGCATTCAGGTCCAGTTCTATAAGGAAAGAGGAAAGACATCACACATTTAAAACACAGTATCCCTTGAAGTTATTGGAACACGCCTCCCTAAAAACCCAAATGAAAGTGGTGCTAATCACCCAGATGTAGCTGCGTTTGGTTGTTCAGGCTTGCTGTCACAAGAGGGGAGCATTTCATAGGGGAGTTTCTCTGGAGTGCTGATCAGGTAAGCACACAGCTGTTGGGATTCTCTCTCCATCACTAAGCCCTATGATCCGAAATATGCGAGGATTAAAAGGAGGAAGGTGACCTTGTACAAATTCATGCCGGACTGAGAAAAGCATCACAGGAATCACCGACTCAAAAAGGTTTGCCATCTCATAGTAGCTGCCCACTCCTTTGTTTGAAACGGAAGAATGCAGAATTCTAGCTGTGATTTAACATTCCTTTATAACAGAAGTCTGGCCGGGCTGTTTGTTCTGAGCTACTTGGTGAAAGGCAGGAAAACACTTTGTCCATGTGTTTCTCAGCCTTTCATTGTCTTGGGGAATCACAGCAAGTCAGGTAGAGTTAAGCTGGGCTATATCCAAACTTGCTAAAAACATACATATACGCACTAAAAGTGACACCAAACCAAGGATACCGAGGCCAAACCTCTGCCTAGGGGATGATCCCCGCCACCATTAGCTGTGCAGGCAGGTATTTGGAAGCTCTGTTCTTGACCGAGCCTCTATCAAGCAAAACTAAAGGAACTTGCACCCACACTTGTTTGTTTGATTTCCCCCCAAATGAAATATTCTGAACAGAGTACTTTTGTATCAGAAGTTATTATCACAGATGCCCTTTTATTATAAGCACCTGACTTTAAGCTAGAAAGACCCAACATTTTAAGGATTACTCATGAAATGCTTCTAACCTCCAGTAAAAAGACAACTACGAGAGACAAATCACGTAACAAGGGTACTAGTTTAACTGCTAAAATAGAATGCTGCTCAGTAGATTTTTGGGGGTAAAAAGTAGTAGTTAATTTTATATATATTTTTTTAAACAGTAGTCCAAAAATAAGATTTCTCCATCTATTTCCAGTACGGATCTTGAAAACTATGCAAGAACATGGCACTAATTGCTACATGATGGAATCACCGGCAATAGAACACACACTACAGTTCTCATCTTTGAACTAAACCGTTATCTGTACTTACATACAAGACTAAAAGATCAGTGAGGGGATTGTGATTTAGCTTTTATTTAAAGATCCAGCTACTGTGTAACTGACACATCCCCTTGTTCAGAAGCAACTTCGTTTAAGCAAGACATAGATTTAATTCACTTCTGATACTGGAAGGACACCCGGGATGTCTCATCAGTTTCTCCCCAAATCCAATCTGTGCATTAAAAAACCAACATTACTGCAGCTTCTTAAACCAATTTTGAGAGCTGAATATCCTAAAAACTCTCAGACTGAAACCTGTCACAAGAGATTATTTTAGCTTCCCCCTCAAAGCAACGTCATGACACTTGATACTAGGTATTGCACCAGTGAAAGGGTTTCTTTTTTAAAATACAAATTTCTTTCTTCACGTTAGCAAAAAAAAGTTCTGTGGTACAGACATTCAAAAAATATTCCATTTTCTTTGGGTAAAACTTCAACATGTGTTAACAGGGGTAGCCGGGGGAAGGAATGCATGTAACACTGAAACACATAAAGAATACTCGTCTGCATAGTTGGTATTAGTGACTACTAATCAAACTAAGGCCTTATCTGGAAAAAGCTGAGAATGCAGGAGTTTCCTCCCCCAGTCCCCACTCCACTGGTGAAATCTGGTAAGTCTCTAAGAAACTCTGGCTGCCTCAGCAGCTACTGGGTTTGGCCTGCAATGGTGGTACCTCCTGACTGGTTTTGGTCGATTCTCTCCCCTGCTTTTTCTCTTGATATTGGACAGTAACAAACATCATCTGTTGATAAAAATAGATCTGCACACACTGCTGGGACAAACAAAACAAAAAACCACCCTCAGCATTGAGCATGACAGGAGTCAAACATAGTGAACACTTTGCTTTGGATTACTTCACCATTAAAAAAACCTTACTAGTTTATGGTTATTATTTAAGCAGATGATGGCAAGGGAAAAGACTGAAATTCACTTCCAGATACAAAACACTGCCCTGCCCCCCCGCCCCTCCCGAGTTGCTCTGTAGAATTATAGCTGTCAAAAAGGGCTACAAAATACAGACCTATCTCCTTGACTACTGACAAGATTAGCACAGATTTATGAGGAGTGTGCAAAAACAGCTGTAGGGAATCTTTGTATTTCCCCAGTTTTGGGCCAGTTCCAGGCCATGCTGATCTCTCAGCATAACTCATAGCAGCAGCAGGGCCTTCTATGGCCCCAAAAGGCTATTACAGCAGCAAGGGATCACCGGGTCATAGAAAAAGGATGATGAAGCCACACCAGAAGTTTCCACAAACAAGGCATTCCCCTACACAGCGGTTATCTTTCCAGTGGCCCAGTGAAGCATACTTCTGGCTGCTTATTTTGGCAGTGATTTCTTAAGCAGTAGACAGACACAGATTTTCACAACAGCTGCATTTGTTAAAAAAAAGAAAAGAGACTGCAACAAGTCAACCATCACCACCAGATGTAGATTCCCCACCTCAGCTCAGCCTAGGATGAAAAGTATGTGCCCCCAGAAATGACAGAAGCACCAGGTCAGCTCAGGTCATTGCCACAGGCGGATGGGGCAAACTCCAAAGCAAATTCACTGATGCACCTAAGACAGATGAAGAAGCACCCTCACTGTCAGGCCAGCTGGCCGAGCTACCAGCCATAGTCCCATCTTTGACTGGCACCATTAGATGGGTAGGAGAAATCCACCTATGACCTGGTTTACATAAACAGGTTCACTCAGATGTGTGAAGCCAAGCCAAGCACTGAAATAGTGGTTTGGCTATTCTCTGCCACAGAACATTTGAGATCTTATTTTCTGCTGTCTAGATGGGCTCTCCACTTAACTATGAAAGACTCTTCATTCCATTCCCATCCTGGTTTCTGAAAAAAAGAGGAGTAGGTAAATGCTTCCTTTACATATTGCAACTCAAAATTAGATCTTCCCCAGGGGAAGCACACCGCAGAACTCGCAGTGTCTAGTGATGCGTACGTATGCTACCTGAAGTTCAGCACTTGGTCAACAAGTGAATTTGCTAATTTCAGGTATGCATGTTTATAATAATCATAAATTAGATATATATCCTCAGCACAAAATTGTTTAAAAAAATCACTAATGATATATTGCAGCTTGCTAATTTTGTCAGAGAACAAGGAAACAAGCACAGACAATATCATGAGGGTTCACTGGCAGCTACTAACACATGAACTTACTGTTCATTATATGAGGGGAACAAACCATTAATGAAATATCAATTAAAGTACAACTAGAGAAGAACTTCATGGTGAATGATTTAGGCAATACGTGAAGCATAGCCAGGCTTAACTTCAATTAGCAGCTGCACTCTTGCAGGTTTTACCAAATTCCTTCTTACATATGATGCACAGTAGAAAGTGACAACTTTGGTAAATGTGAGAATCCTTGTGATAACGGGTGTCAGGCAGATGTGACTAGCCACACACAAGATTCCTTGCAATTCATCTCAGCTCAAAACTTGCTGCAAGCTGCTATTTTAACTTTCTTTCCCCACCTGCCCCCTCTCCCGCCGCAGGCTTGTCAGCCACACAGCTTTGCCTCAGACTCAGTGGTGTGATGTGGTCCAGTATTTAATAAGGTTGCCAGAGAGGGCCCATTATGTTTTACTCATGACCTAATTAAGATCCAAATTCAAAACCTTCAGAGAAAAACACAAGAAGTTTCACTCCCATTAGCCACTTCCTTTCTCTCATGCACATTTACGCACACTCACACACACACTCGTTTATTGTACTGCCATCTTCACACAAACGTTCACCTTTAAGTAAAGTGTTTAACAGAGCCAGAAGAATGTAGAAGGATGAACAGGATTCTCAGGAATATTGCTGTATATGTGTGTGCACGCATGTGTTTGAGTGTGAGAGAGAAAGAAAGCACAAGCACACAGAACCAACACCATGGTACAGCAGCTATGAAGTTACACACATTACACACTTTTTCTTTACAAAAGGAAAAAAAATAGTATAACAGCATAAAGCCATCTTGGCAAGCTTAAGATTTTCCTCAAAAATGCCTTCCAGCACTTCAGGATCTCTGAGAACAGTTTAAAGAGGGTAGGGAAATAAAATTAAAAAAAAGGCACTTAAACAAAGGACAAAGGCCTGAATCAAGTAAGTCATGGAGGGTAACAGCCATTTCACCAGAGCTAGGACCAATCAAAATCTACCAACCTTTAATTTCTATAAAATTAAAATTGCATAACTTGTTAATTAATCAGTCATTTACCTACTGCTTTCACCTTCTGGTTCATTTTATGGAAGAAAAAAATAACCACAAAACAAAAAGCAAGTGTCCCTTTAGTCATCTCCCCATCTCGGTTCAGCAAAAGATCAAAGTCAGGTGTGGGAGGAAGCCTCCACAGCTCAGCTTGGCCACAGGCTTTCCCTGCAATGCCATCTTAAAAAAAAAAAATAATCCAAAATAAGAGCAAAAGAGGGACCACTGTGCCTGCAACAATTCACTCACAAAAAAACCCCCAACCAACCCAAACACCCCAACACTTCTAATCCATCTGTGGGCAAAAACTACTCAAGAGAAAACCAAACAAACTGTAAACTAGATTAAAATTTGCTAATAAATACAGCCAAAAGTTCTTTTTACGAATGTAGCAGCAAATGTGATAAAGTTAGTTGGAGTCCAAGATGACTCCCAGAGGGTTAATGGTTCACACAACTGATGGCAGCTTGGGAGAGTTGCAGGATTTCTCTGTTTTCATGTCCTCAAGAGTCTTGCACCAAGTGGAGAAGGAGTGTGGAGGAAGGGTCAGGTGATGGGACCGTAGGAAGGAAACAGGCTCTTGGCACCTGTCCCATCCCCCAAATCTGTGCATCAGATAACTTGGATTGGATTCAAACAAGAAGCAGAACCCAGGTAATTAAAAGTTACTTCTGATTAGCAGAAAACAGATGTGAAACCCACAGCATCCACACTTGTGACTTAGTGATCAGTATTACTCATCTCAAATCAACAGAGAAGGCTGGACAATGTGTTTTAGGCCATTTGCATCTTGGAGTGGGAGAACACTGCAGTTATAGTCCAAGGTTTTGCAGCCCGTTTTTCATCTAGCCTGCCTTCTTTCTTTGCAAGTGTCTTGAAAGGATTTAAAGTAGCTACCACGACTTTTGGGACTTTGGATCATGTAGCAGAAAATATTACCCAGACGGTTTTAACATCTAAAACCTGTGTTTGAAATTATTGCTTGCATTTGTTTGGGGCTTTCAGTGAGCTTGACATGTTAGCTCATATACAGTCCCCAAACCTAGTTCAGCCCTGCTGCCTGGAAAAGACAGCTCTACTTGGCTTTCTTATTGCTTGTGAATACTGAGGGTTATTTAATATGTACAACTACAGTTATTTATTAACAAAGGCCCTTAAAAAGTAGTAAAAACTTGGGGGGGAAATGTCTTTAGAAGAGCTGCTGTGCAGAAGACAGTAAAACATTAAGCTAATTTTGCATTTGGACGTTGCAGGAACCTTTCCCTTCCCCATCCTGTTTATGCTACCTGCAAAGATCTCTGGGAGCCACCCTACTATTTCCTTTGACTTGGCTTTGGTAGGTGTAACCAGGGAGAACAGGAACAGGGAATGCAGACCCTTTCATCGCCATGTTGCTGACTCCAAAGCAGCTCAGGAGTGCAGTGACTGAAAACAGTTGTCCTGAGGGGGCTGTTTGAACTGACTTCACAAACAATGTATGGTCATCTTTACTCTCAACACCCTACTACCTATTTTCACAGAAAGTATTAGTTTACTATGCCCAGAAGCTCAATAGGCCACAGACAGGACTACTCCTATCCTCCTTAAGATTTAGAGAGGATACTCCTCAACTGAAGATGAGGCATACTTCCAGGAAGAGAGGAACGCTGAAAGGAAATTTGTGCTGTAGTTAAAGGGCTCCAAGTCTCTCAATCTAAAATTTCATTTAGTACGAAGACAAAAGATGGCAATTTGAATGAGATGCCTTGATGAGGAAAACACAGAAGAGGTAGAACTCTTAGGACAGGGTCTTTTAAATATATTGCTGCCTGAAAGCTCACTGCTGCGACTCCCTTAGCTACCTGCATTGTTAAAAAGTATTAGGTTTGACACAGTTCGGAGAATTAGCATCCTGCCAGAACTGTTAGAAAAGTTGTCTTCCTTCAACCCTTCCTGGAGAAAAGAGAAAAAAATCAAATTAAGCTTGCATTCTAAATAGTTTATGGTATTTTACAGAATTTGCAGAGGATTAAGAATATCAGAGTCTATGTAGCTGTATGTTGCAACTCTAACCTCGGTGATGGAGATGCAAGCTTAGCTAATCAACACGCCACATACAAAACATTACAGCACTAGCTAAAAAGCATTTAATTGGCAGATGCTGTGGACTGAAATTAACGAACTAATTCATCTTATTTAAATTCAATCTGTCTTTCACAGAAGTGTTGTGCAAAAACATTTATTGCTGAGCTCAACCCAACATTTTTATACTAAATACACAATATATATTATTTTTAATTCATGTATATATATTTATATAAAATTAAAATGAGCTCTAAATAGAAAAGAAATCCTTGTCTGGTCTAAGAAAAATAAATCACATGTAAAAGAAACCTGAAAGCTATAAGTTAATCTAGCAAAAAACATTAAAGATTCATTACCCCTGGGTCAAAGTCTCTCTGGAAGGTGTGAGATAACCAGTAGTCACTGGTTCAATCTCAAATCAAACTACTGGAAAGACTAGCTACTAGGAATTTCAGCATGTCTGATCAAAGGAATGCTTTGGGGTTGAAGGAGAGGGGTATTATACTATTTTATTTGTTCCTTTCCCCTATGACTTGTTTCAGTTTCTGCCATTCTCACCTTTTATCTTACAGCGCAAGGGATTCAACAGCAAAGTTCTGTCCTAGTGCTGAAAGTGCAACGTGTGCTGGATTACTCCCTAACCTTACAAATGAACCAGTCGATGTATTGCTATCCAAAAAAAAACCACCAACAAACCCCTAAAAAAAAAAGCCAGCTTTGCAGTCTTGTGCTACCATGTAAGGAAGAGTTCAGGTCAGGAACTCCCCAGGCCAGCAGGGGCTGGAAATGCTGGAGACAACCCATTCAGCCCCCAGAAGAGAAGGCACCTCTGGTCGCTTTTGAACGACTCCTCTTTGGCTAATGCCTGAAGCAGTATTAACCTGGCTCTGGAACAGGTCACAATCAGCTTTAACTAGCAAATCAGTAAAATGCGTGGCTTTTGGGAGAAGTTAGATCAAAGATGAGGAAGGTCTAGAATGAGTAAAGAACTGGTTGTGTTTTATAAAAAGAGGTGAATAGAGCATTACTAGATTTCTGTAGCAGATAAAACACAAGGCAAAGAAAGTCTAACAAATGGAAAGACTGAAAAATTAATTTGCCTTTAAAAAAGTGGGAAAGAAAGGCTAATCTGACCAATTTAATGTGGGTTTCCTTTTCATGTAAATGGAAACATTTCCATCCCCTTCCTCCCTTAAATAAGAATCTTGGTATTTAAACAAAAATAAAATTAAACAAGGAGCACGGGATTTCCCAGTCGTCTGTCTCACATCTTGATGTACCAGGAGACCTGTTTTTGAAGACAACTCTCAAATGAGACTGCATACATCTGTAGGCTCCCTAAAGCCAAACAGCCTTGTAAAGCTGGAAAAATGTCCATATCAGAAATTGCATTTGTGTAAGGGTTTAATTATAACGCTAAGTATCCCAGCACTGCCTCTACTCTATATAACCTTTGGTCCACAACCATATAGTACACTCAGGACCTAGACATAATCTTATACTGGGCACTTCGGGCACTAATGAAGTGGATGATTCCACTTTAAACAATGGATGGAGAAACCTATTCTAGCTCCTCTCATGTTTTCAATTCTTCAATGGACACCACCCAGAAAAAAAAAAGTTTGTGCTGCTGTGGGTTTGACAATCAATTTCTTTTAAAAGCCAATCAGAGCAGATAAAAAAGCTTGTTTCTTTAGGCAAGATCAAACTATGACCAGTCTGCATGACCAGGAGGACCAGTCCTCCTTTTCCTTCTCTCTTTGATCAAGTATTTTCTTTTTCTTCTTCCTCTCACCACAGTGCTTGGGATCAGAATATGTAAACATCGACAGAAA
Source organism: Psophia crepitans (assembly GCA_013399095.1). NCBI lineage: Eukaryota > Metazoa > Chordata > Aves > Gruiformes > Psophiidae > Psophia > Psophia crepitans. Next base: position 657,037 of record VWZZ01001872.1, read on the forward strand.
CAGCAGCCCTGTGACAAAAAGCACTTTCCCAACTGGGCAGATTCTGTCAGCCAACCAGAACTGCTTCAGCTCCCTTGCTTGTCCAGAAGTCACTGGTTTTTCCGCTGTAACTTAGTGTCCCCTTTGCTTTGGCCTCCATCTGTAGTTTAGAGACAGGAAAAGAAGGGGAAGAATAGAAGCATGAGTAAACTTATTTTTATAACGTGCAGCAAGAGACACATGATTTTGCCACGTTCAGCTTCAGCATCACCAAAAAGTACGTTGTCTTTATAGGGTGGATGACTTCGCATCTTCTCTGTAGTTAATTTATTAGAAATAGCACTGTTGAAGCCTGCAATATCAGGCTTCATAACAAAAGATACAATCTTTCTAAAGATTAGGTTGCAAATTGGGATACAGAAATTTTTTTTTTAAAAAAATCAAGCCTTTCCTTCCAACCTTAATGATTCTATTCTATTCTATCTTAATAAAGCATTTTTAGTATTCAACCCATGGCACTCACTGTGACAAAAAAATCACTGCTGTACCAAACATAGCCAATTGGTTTGTTTTCACAGCCTCTTAGACCAACACTGCCCAGTTTTTTGATGCTGAGAACAGGTTGAAGAAACCCCACAAAGCCATTGCCACCTTTCCTGTTCCTTCTCCTAGCAAAAAAAAAACCCCACCCCCACAAAAAAACCACCAAAAAAACCCCACCACCAACCAGAACCCTGCAGGTAGCAGAGAAAGGGCTACAGTCTGAACTGCCCTGTCTACAGCTTCGTTTTTAGTTTTTGTCTCTAAGCCTTACAAATAGAAAAAAGGAGATGTTCAACTTCAAGCTTCTCTCCTCAGTCAAAATATGCAACTCTTATCGAGGATGAAATTCCCAGGGAAGGCAGATCTTCCCATTAGGAAACCATTACACTGTTCACACACACATACACTCCTACAAGAATCATGAAAAAACTTCTAGCTGGAAGGTCACTTTCTCCTCCAAAGGAGAAATTGAAATTGAGTGGAAAAAATAATGTCCCCAATAGAGACTTTACACAGCCTGTAAACAATCATGTTAGCATTCAGTAAGTAGCATTTCTTTTTTCCCCACTAGTTGAACTTGTACACTTCACCTTTTAGAACCACTACAATAAAGTATGATTGAAGTTTTTGAACTTCTGTTCCTGACATTGAAGACAAGCAGAAAAAAATTGTTCAGGTTCCAAAAATACTGCTACAACAGAATGTGTACTGTCTGCTGCTACCAAAGCTCATCCCTGTGTTGTGTCTTTTATAAACCAGTTTCAGTTCTGGTGTACATTTTATTTCAGTCTAGGGCAGAAATCTGACTTTTAAGCTAAAAATAAGTGTGAGAAATACAATGTTTTTACCTGTGTAAGCTTGCTGCAAGTGAGCAGGCAGAGGTGAGTGAGACAGTGTTGCTGCGTGCTGAGCACCTGGCTGTAAACCCTTCAGTAAGTCTGGGAAAAAAAAAAGGGAGATCGACAAAGATGAAAAATAAATCTTACGGCCAGAGGCAGCCCTTGTGAAATAGGAAGTTTTTATTTTATTTTTAAGGTATAGCTATAGTAGCATGCTAATTTGCACAGATTTCTGAAGATGTATCTCAACAACAAAAAATAAATACCTGATAGCATTCTGGAATAGCTGGAGTAAGTCAACAGAAACAGATCTATTCAGACATGGTTAATGAAAAGTCAAAGCAAGGACCATGCTTCGCTATTGGGATGCAGCTCTTCATGTGATTTCCTTTGGCAAAGAGCAAAAAATTGATATAGGCTAAAAACCTGAAGAATTTCTTTTTAAGCCATCTGGAAAAGATGCCATCTTGATTGATATTTCCTCAAAGAACTGGTATCTGAGATTACTGAGCTAAGGGTATTTTGAGGAATCAACACATTAAGTCTCTTCTTTGTATTGTGACATTTGGAGACTTTTAAGCTATATTCCTTTCTAAAGGTAAAGGATTAAAAGTTAACCCAAAAAAGCATGTTTAAAATGAAGTATATACTGCGAATGTACCAATGAGGTCAAGCTTATCAAAGGTGATTCATAACATTTTGATAATTACATAAAAAAAGTTTTATCAGCAAAGTCACATTTACTCTCTCCTGTAGGGATTTTCATGAACCTAATTAATGTCTCAGAACTTTATTGCTTCCCTTAATTTCCATTTTCAGGGTGATCTTTCCTTATAGCACACTCCAATAACTAATTCCACTCACTCTGAGTTAGGCTGTGGTGGAAAGCCGCTGAGGTAGATCCCGAGGTGGTTGTCACTCCAGCTGTGTCCGTCCCAAAGCCAAGCAGCTCCAAGGGAAACTGGAAGGGCACGGTCACAGGAACAAGGCCACCCAGCATCCCAAAAGGAGTTAATGGTGCAGACGTCACGTTCTGACTGGTTACAGACAGGGGTGATGCCATGAGAGTCAGAGGTGAGGCGTTAGCCAGTAATGATGCTCCTGCTGTTGACTGTACAAAGAAAAGGAGTACTTAAAGATTTCAAACCTTTGAGTTGTATTCTTTAAGGAGATAAGAATCAGCTACTTTGTGGCCCTATTAAGTGTATCAAACCATTAATAAAATATCTACTTATCCACCTAGGAGGTCTTCCCACTGTTCGTCTGCTAAGCAATTGTATCTCAGATTCAGACATGACAGTAAGATTCATCTCATGGTTCTCTCATCAGCCTTGCAGGTAATTTTCTCTATCTCCTTTCTAATTATGCACTGGGTCTACAGTCAGAATCTAATGAAACATCTTCTATTAAGTTAATAATATGAAATTATCAAATGTGTAACTGAAGTTCTTTAGAAGCACAGTATTCTCTCCCCTCTCCAAATCCAGGTCTTAACAGAATGCTGCTTTCTTTCTCAAGAGGCTGCTTAGAAGCAACGATTTTTGAAAATTAAGATTCATACATAAGAAGCCCCACACTTTGAGAGAATTCGGGTTACCAAGGTGCAGACGTACACATGTATGGATGCATATGCACACGTCAAAGCAAAAGGCAAAGGAAAATCATCTCTCCACTCTACATATGTCACAATGAAGTTAAATTCATTGTAGTTTAAAAATGAAAATGCAAGATTAGCCACAACATTTTAACTGCGGTTTGGGAAATTAGGTAAGTCCTCTAAAAATTAGAACAGCTCATTCTTGTTTAACAGTCTTCACTATGCATATAGTAATTTTATATGCTAATGTTCAATTGTCTAATGATCTATTATAAAACAGTTAGTATAGAAAGCATTTTGAACCACTCAAACTCAGACATTTTGGATTAAGTAAAGTTAAAAAGACTGAACTTCAAACCTATGCATGTATACAAGTCAGCCTTAGCTAAACCCGAAAGTTAGAATCATTTTAATGAATATGTGAGCTTAAAATGAAAATGAAGCCTCCTTGAGTTCTGCAACATCAACTTACAGAAACAGCAAAGTGATGAAAACTCCTAGCAGGGATAAAGTTTCTATTACCAGTTTTGGTCTTAAGGTGTTCAGATGAAAGCAGCTAAAGAAAGATTAGTTACTGATTACAAGAAAACACAAAATTTTCAGTCACCCTGTAAGTGTAAACAACTGCAGAAGTGATGTTCCTAGCAAGCATTTGTATTGGTTATCTTAGGAGGGACAGCTTCTAAGGCATTCTCCATCCCACAGACAGAAAAAAAATGATGGAAAACATCAACATACATGATTATTCTCTTTTGCTTTTGGAAGTACTTTTTAGTACTATGTACAAAAAAAAATAATGACTGTCTATGTAATTTTTACTGTGCAACAAAATAAGCCGTACAGTAATCTCTCGCAACTGTGAAAAGAAAGAAGCTTTGTAATGTTCTCTGCCAAGACCCTGTTTTACTCTCTTAAAAAGGAGGAGAGAGCAGTTCAGTGATGGAAGGAGCTACAGAGAATGCCCTGAGACTTGCAGTTCAGATGTTTCTATTTATCTCACCTATGACAGCACTTCATAAAAGTGTTCATCCTGGTCATCTAAATCCAAGTCACTAAGGCCCTTAAAAGTCTAAGACAGATTCTGCCCAAGAGTACTAATAGTAAGTAGAGCTTTCAGGGAATCACACAAGAGAATTGCTGAATTTTAGATTACTTTAGCTTTGTGTTCTTAAGACATAATTTACTAGAGTATTCCAGAGTAAAATTTCTGTGGGGCTACAGCAGGTGTAAGCTTATGTTCTGGTAAACAATTGTGTCAATCAGAAGGGAAAGGAGGGAAATACTTGGAAACTTCTTGGTTAGTAACATCTCTATTATCACACGCAATCATCTAGTCTGATCTTCAATGTAAGCAGACCGGGATATGGTCTCAGGTACCATTCTCATCTTCTCTCATTCTATTCATTAATAGCACTTCAGGTAGGAATTAAATCCCTAAACCCTTAATGGAAAGGAGATTCAACTAAGCTTTAAGAGGGGTAAGTAACTCCTTAGTGCATTGTACCTAACAACTCGTCTGGAATTGATCAAGCAGCCAGCCATTAGATCTTTAAGGCTAAATAAAGCCCTCTTACCACAAATCTCTTCCCCTTCAGCGGGAGGCAATTTGATTCTAATCTTCTCATGAACATACTCCACTGACCAAGCCTCAGTCTGCACAGTAACAGCAGCTTTATTCCATGGTGTACCTTCCTTGCACCACTCCTCTGAACCATTTCTACACTATCAAAGTAACCTCTGAAGTGTCAGAAAACCCCCACATGTAGAGTCACAATAATTAGTTTAGTGACACCATATGCTGCTCAGTATCTCTAGCTGATATCTCCCCTTCTATATACCAACACACCTTATTTTGCTATATTACAGTATGCACTTACGTTACTTGATTATCTGAAACACTCCCTCCAGTCCTCTTCAAAATTACTGTCTGCCAAAATGCATTCCATTCCACAGGTTATCAGTGTTTCAAAAAAAAACAAACAACCACAAACACCCCCACAAACTTGCCTTTTACTACAGGAAGGTTTGCCAGAATTAATCTCATCATCCAACACAATATTACCTATTTCCCTTGTCCATCATCTTTAAGCACTACCACACCCATTTCACATTTTCTTGTGCATCACAGCAATTATATCCACTTGATTCTGCTGATTACACGAAGAACAAAAAACTCTGTTCCCAGCCCATTCACTGTAGCCTTTTTTATCTTCTCCAGGTACCTTCCAGAGTACCTAAACCGCACTGTATCTGGTTCAGCTCTTCTCTAGGCCCTGTGTGGTACCTCGGTGGCTCTTGCACAGCATATGGGTTGTTTTTTTCATTCAAAGCACCCAAAATAATGAGAAGGCTGTGCCAGAGCCTGCCAGACATTTCTTGTTTACTGTAATAGACTCAAAGTACAGCAGGATTAAAGACCATAGAAATGTACTGTAAAAATAATTTTCCTCCTGTTATTCAGCTGCATTAAGAAAAAATTGATAGGAATGGTTTATAATCTTTTAGTTTGCCAAGAGCTGAGTAGGCATCACTGCCATGCAATAGCTATTGTACATTTTTCAGAAAAATACAAAGCTGTTTCATTTGCTGTACACCAAGACACAAGATTTACACAATACTGCTTATTCTTAAGTACTGAAGACTTCAGGATAGAGACAGCAGTAAAGAGAGAAAAACCTTCTTAGTAATTAAATCACTCCCAGTAAGAAGAACGCACAGCTTGGGAAAGTGGGTTGTCTTCTGGGTAAACGATGGGTTTGCATGGGTTTTAGAACAACAGTATTTTCAAAATATTTGTTTTGTATGGCTTGTCTTATTTCCAGTGATGAAGTTCTGCATAAGTTCTCTCAAATAATTGCTCAGATATTTATATACTAATGAGGTGTTCCATTCAGTTTGACTAGATTCTACGAAATGAAGTACATATTTAATCACAAACACTAAAGAAAAGCCCTTGCAAATGTTGAACACAAGGCTTGCATTATACTCAAACCACAAGCAACTCAACTCTAGTTATGCAAGTTAATCACAAAGCTTGGCAACAAAAGGTACCAAGACACCTTTTCATATGACCACCATCATTACAAATAAGTAAATACGCAAGAATACACAAACCAAATAATGCAAGAAAATACCACATCCTCTGAAAATATGGCCACACAAAGCCTACCTTTTCTAGTGCTCTTAAAGAGAAGTGAATTTTGTTCCACAGTATAAACCAACCAACATTTTACATCAAGGATTCATTCCACACTGATCCTTGCATTTCACATCAGCTGGAAATACCTACTCACTAGTGTGAAACTGTTTGATCAGTATTCACATTTATGCTTATTAAAGTATAAACATTAAATTTATGACATTTTCAAATAAAGATATAGCAAGAAAGAAGAATGTTTGCAAAATAAAGGTGGTAAGTAAGTATTATTGTAAGGTTTAAACGCAAACTCATTAGATGCGTACCTGCACGCTGGCTGCTACAACTGGAGACCCTGAGGCAGAAGATGGTCTGTGTGGAGTTGACAATTGTTTAGTAGCACCCTGTGTTCCACTTCCTGCTCCCCCAGACAGACTAGTCCTACTAGCTCCACTTGAGTTAAGGTTACTGCCTCTGCTGGCAGGTACATTCATTCCAACTCCACTCAAGTTACTTTTACCAACAGTTCCAGAAGGAGAAGAGTTGGGCAATTTTGAAGAAGCCTGAGGGTTCTTGGCAGGCTGAAGGCCTGAGGTGCGATTAGAGGGCAGCAAATTCATTGTGGGAGACTGCCTGCTGATATTTACACCACTGGTCTGTTTATGAAGGGGGTTGTTGCTGGAGTGACTACTCTGGGAAACTAGTGCACTTGAACTGGAAGAACTGGGTGTTGTTGCAGGCCTGGGGGATGAGGTGGACTTGGATGAAAATTTAGGCGATGCATTGGGCTTGGGTGTCACAGAGGGCTTAGATGCAGTGGGCTTGGGAGAGGCAGCAGGTTTGGGAGAGGCAGCCATGGAGAAGGGAGGCTTGAAACCCTGGGTAGAAACTTGTGATACCATAGCCTTGGCTAAATAGTTACTAGAGGTAGAGGTGCTGGATGTTGTCCGAGAAACCAGTGGGTGAGACACTTGAGAGCCACTTCCAGATGAGGGATTAGACAAAGGCAGGCGATATACTACAGACTTATCTTGAGCCTTGATAACTGGTGATGAGCAAGACAGTTTAGGATTACTACTCAATTTCACCACTGGATTGGTCTGTGATTTACTAATAGTTGCTTGCAAAGGAGATACATATTTCTGCTGTACAGCTGAATGCTGGTGCACCTTTGTCACTTGTGATGTTGAGGAAGAACCACCTGGAGCCTCCGAAGACGATACTAAGATATTGCCATCCTTGATTCTTTGAGAGGAGGTGGAAATAGCTGCTGCTTGGGTCTTAGAGGAAGAAACGTGAGTCTGCGAAGAGGAGGAAGCAGCTTGGATCTGGCTTGACCTCTGTAGTCCTTGCTGAAGTAGTTTGGCTGGCAAAGGCTCTAAGGAAACCTTAGGATTTTGAATTGAAGATCCAGCAATAAGGCCTGAAGAGATACCAGTGTGAACTAGGTCCTGGGGTTTCTTTGGTACTGGCCCTGTGTGACCAGCAATAAGACTTGATGAATGGGGTGTTTGAGTGGGGTCTACTTTCTTTGAAGTTGCCAGGGGCAACTTACTCATAATGCTTGCTAGTTTCTCTTCCCTCAGCCCAGGGCGAGGTCTGGATGTTGATGTGTCTATGGTGGACCCAAGAGGTGATCCCTTGGCACCATTATTGATCACTGCCAGAGCATCAGAAATCGAGTCCAGTGAGGGTGGGTGGAAAGAGAGGTCTTCATCCAGTGAGTCGTCCAAGCAGATAGTCTCTGGAGCTGGTGTGCAGCTAGAGGTGGCTGGGGTGCAGACAGGTGTGCTGGAACTCAGTACAGTAGCGCAACTTGAATTGACTGAAGACATACAGGCTTTCTGTTCTTTCTTTGGACTGGAGTCCTGAAAATGGAGAGTTAAGAAGAGACAGGTTTAACAGTCTTTCTGGAGTAGGTATAAAGTTTTCTTTAGACTAATAATATTAGTCTGTAAATTCAGATGAACTGAATATCTCCTATGGAAATTTTCACATTAAGATACCTATGATGTCAAGGTGTGGGAGTCCTGTGTGCTAATTCAATATTTGTACTTCAAATTCTAGTGCTGTTGCTCCACATCACTAAAAGTGCCCCAAAAAGTTAAGAATAATCAATCCTGTGAAGAACAGGAGTAGCAAATCTGACTGGTAGGTAAAATTGCTACAGCTAGTCGTACCTAATGAGAACCGCTATTGACTATGTTATCCTCCCATCACACATTTTTCCAGCATTGCCAAATTTAATACAAGCTGAAAACAAACACAAAGCATGCATAAAAAAGTGAAACTTCACTGGAACTAGTACCTCTTCATAGTCAGTTTTCAAAAAACTAATACAGCTTGAAGGTACAAAGCTATACAGAAGTCTTTTGTACTACTTTCTTTAAAGTAATATACCACCAAGTCAATAAGCTCTTCTAGCACTTCCTGACAGAACCCTTGTGCCAGAATTTTTCTGGATTAGAGGCAAGAAACAGGTTGTATCAAACAGCCACATAAAATTCAGATAGCTAAATATGCATTTACCTTCACTTTGGGTTTAGGGGGCAGAATCACCTTCTTCTTTGCCCTAAAACAGAGGGGATATATGCACATCAGAAGACAAAAGAAAGGCAAGTCATTTTAGTTTTTACTTTATCCTGATGGTATCCCAATAAACTTGAAGGATGACTACTGAAGTCCAGCTTTAACGACAAAACATCCTTGAAATAGAAAATGGGTTAAAATATAGGGGGGGAAGAGAACAAGCACACTTTTAACCTTTTTTTCATGTATTTTATGTAAATTAGATGGAAAATTTACTGAATTGCTGAGGTAACCTGACATATATCAGGAGAGCTATCTTTTAATCTTCCCATTTAAACTTCAAAATATCAAGTCATTTTAGCCTCTTACATCTTGAGTTTGCTTATCAGAGCTTTGTCTGAACTGAAGTTGCTTATAACAGTTATATAATTTCACCTTACACTGATGGTTTTTTTGCTGAGGAGCATACTTCATGTTCCCATTTATATTTCAAACCACATAAAACAGTTGCTTTTTTTTCCCCCCCAAAAAAAGAGAGTGTTTGCTTGCTTATCAACTGTGAAACAATTGTACATAAACTTGTTTGTTGCAAGCAGCCCAGCTCTTTTGCAGTGTAAGTGAACACCATAGCACCAACTGTGGCTGTGCGAGTGAGGACAGCATTAAGGATTAGTCATCATCTTCAACTTAGAGCTTAAGCATTTCACACACTTTTCTCTTTTTTATTTCTTCCAGAGGATCAACAGATTTACATCTTACAGGTATTTATTCTCCTTTTCTAAGCAACGAGGAATATGCCTGGTTAAAAAAAGACCTTACCATGGGCAGATCATGACTCAGTTTTGCTATTATGTAGAAAAATCTTATGTTAATCATATTTATCACAAAGGTTGCAATTTGGGTGTTATTCAAAGTCATAATTGTTTATTTGAATTCTGGCTGAATGCAGGCAGCTACCGAGGGGGACACAGCATTGTGTGAGAACCAAGAAGGTAAAGTTCCACTGAGATACACAGCCTTCTGTAGTTAGAGAAATTTATGAGGGGGGAAAAAGAGCAGGAAGTAGCGCAGTCTGAGTTCAATTTAATGTACTGCACAGTAAAATTCAGGTAGCGTGTAGTGCTTTGAAATACTTAGAGTAAAAGATGTTAATCCAAGAATGAATATCCACTTAAGTTAACTCCATTATGAAGTGGCTAGATAAAAATATAATGCCACAAGAACATTACAGTTCTATATCTGGATTAAAGCATTAAAAAATTTAACATTTTAAGTCTCTTCAAACAAATTCCAGAATATCTCCCTTTCCTCTCCTCTGTCTAAAAGAGGGTAGAATGAAAATGGGAAGAGATAGTATGAACAACTTACAGATGCTAATTAAGTTGCTAGTATTATACTCACGGGGCAGAAGTGAGGTGATTGTGAACGCTTCGGCTTTCTTTAAAAAGCATCCTAAAACAGTGGTAAGAAACGAAATAAGGTGATTCTACAGTGACAATCAGCATATGACGACCAAATATGCAAGTATCCTTGAATTTTCAGAAAAGCCCTTTGATTATCTGTCCCCAAAGCAACAAGTAGGTAGTTTGCCTGTATCACTATCGTGATGTAGTTCCAGGCAGCCATAAACAGAAGAATGCTAAAAACAAATATTCATGTTTATATTCAAAATACCTCAGTTAACGGCCATGGAGAACTCTTACCGTAACAGCATATTACCTCCTTCAGCTGGACAGAAGAAATGCATTTTGAATACTCTCTCCTCAAAGGCTAATGAAATATTTTAAATATTAAGGATTATTGTGTACTCTTCACACTACATGTCCACACATCGATCCTAGGTTTGGGTTTTGTGGTTGGTCTGTTGCGAGTTTGGTTTTTTTCAAAGCACAGACGAAAAAGTTAGAATACAATAGCCAAGCTTGTTTCTGATTTTCTTCAGTATTTTGTAGAGGCTATTGTGTACCATTCCTGTGACTTCAAGGGCACTGGACTTACACATACCTCTTACTACAGAGCCAATGAATGGCAAGAGTTGTTATGAAATATCAACAATTCACATGCTTTTATTCCCATGTTATCAACTCCTGAGCTGATCAGTGGAAGAGAAAACAATTCCTGACCTGTATCTATCCTACAGTTTGCCAGTCAAATGCAGCTATACAAAGAAAATTAATGAAAACTGGGTCCCTTTCCCTGTTTCGAGGTAGGCAAACTAGAACAGACAAGATTTTCCTACACCACTGCCACACACTAACACTGACCACATCATGAACAGCTGTCTAAACAAGACCTTTTCGAAACTGATAGCGCATCCCGTAGAGCCGCAATAGTTATGAAAATCAAAGTATCCACATATTCGTATCACTATATTAGTATTTCACTATACTAACCTTCAAATGTATTACACTGCTCTCCATAAGACTACTGAATTCCTATGAAGAACATCATGGAGCAAATGGAGAAAACATTCCTCAAATTCAATGTGACACTTTCTGACCTACCCAGTTTCTCCAGAATATTTACCTCCCCACCTCCTTCCTGGTGCTTCATCTATTCCTTAACCTTTCATTTGGGAATGAAAATCCAAAATGAATCCTAGGCCCTAGTAATTTGTAATATCATCCTTAAAGGTTGAAGACAAAAGCATAACCACTACATGAACGGAAGGTAAAGATACGGTACAAAGAAAGGACAGTGCAGTATATGTTCTGAAGCAAGAACACACTTGGAGAAGAATCCCTCCACTGCATATATATATTTAGACATAAAAGTTGTTCAAAGAGATTGGTAGGAGATTGTTTCTGATCACTATTTCAAGTTGAGCATACTGTTTGAGCTGTGCAAAATAACCGTGCTGCAAGCCTACATGTATGACTACCTCCAAAGATAATTCCAAGAGTTTCAAAGGAAACAACTTCCTGTTCCTTTCAGTTCTTTTTTTGCACATACACATATGTAGGTTGCAGGCTTTTTGAGACACATGGAATTCATATGCAATCCAGTAAGAAAAGTGGGTTACATTATATGAAAAGGTTTTAGGATCCTTTAGGACAAAAGGTGTTTCTCTAAATCCATGAATATTAATAAAACAGTCTCCTTGGGTAGAGTATGGAAGTTACACACATAGAAAATTCATGTGACAAAGATAGTTGTGATACACATGAACAAATGAATGAGGTGCAGCTTAAGGTTATGATCAACACCTTACCTCATGCTTCTATACTAAGCTATGAGGAACATAGAGTTAACTTTGAAAGAGCAAGAAATTTTTCCTCTGGGCTGAGCCCACAAAGTTCTGGTACCATAGACCTACTGTGATTAGTATTAATTTCTTATGAAATGCATAGTCAGTAGGCTATTTTTAACATTAAATGTCCACGTTTTTCCCCAGTTTACATAGCTCCTTCTCACTTAAGGCCTATAAAGGTAAAAAATTATAAGCCTTCATCCTGATAATCCCTACCCTAACACCCCAACAAGATGAGAGTATCCAGCATATGAATAACATGTGCTGTATTAGGAGTTACCACTGTCCAACTCCAGGAAATACTTGCTTTTCCTATTTTCATGCATAACTGTTTGCCTACAAATTACAATACATCACTTCCTAAACAGAAAGCAGGGAAGCAACCCTCTTAATACAGAACAATTTGTAAATCATTATGGTATCAATACTGCCTAGCTGGTATAAATGAACTCTTGCTGGTCAACAGAAAGTTATGATCAGACAGCTCTCAGGTTTTGTGTTTTTTGCTGAAACCACTTCTATAGATGGTTTAAAAGCTTATGGAACTTTTCAGCACACTTATTGTATGGAAAGGAGAGAAATACATGTTCTATGCCTTTCAAATACAAAGTTTCAAGTTGTTTCACTTCTGTGTATTCTTGGATGACCTCACACTACCACCTGACTACTTCGCCACTACCACCAGTGATCTCAACATCTGGTCTTAAACTAAACTGGGATTCCTTGCCTCATCTATTTCAATAAAATTTTCATAAGAGATAACATCTCACTGGTATGCTCATCAGCATGCTTAGTACACAAAACTAGATCCTCAAACAGAAATAAGTCAGCTGTGTGCCAAGAAGTATAAAACTTCATTTGTTCCTTTCATTGGCAGCTTATTATACTCTTGGTTTTTTTACACTGACTATTCCAGGAAATATCTCAGTACAAATATTTTTGCAGCTTGATACAGATATACTGATCTATAATCAAGGTATTCTTCAGCAAATTGATTAGTATTCTTGTATCATTTAGCTTTTACAGTCAGGTCAAGATTTGATGAAAAATTGTCTTTTGCAATGGGTGCTACAGAAGGAAAGAACTCAGGTCATCTGTATTTGCTTCTCTTCCTCCACTTCAAAGTGTTTGAAAACTTTGTCAAATTCGTATTTCACAATGATTACTATGGCTCTCATTTTACTTTTTCCCTTTTGTGTGATTGTTTCCTCTTAATAAGTCAGTAGGAAGCAAGTAAGTTTTCATTAAGAAACTGGTGTGCTTTTATATCTGCAGTATCACAGAGCATCCCAACTGCATACAGGAAAGAAAGAGCATAACCCTCAGTGTTTTGTGAATTCCGGTGTTGAAATTCCAGCTTTAATTTTAAAATCTATGTCACACTGCATTATCAAACAGCTTACAAGAGACAGGCAAAACTGCTTTTGATATCACTACCACCTTCCACTTCACAGAAAGAACTTCCCAAGCACTTAACCCCACAGCCTCACACTTCCCCCTCAAATGAAGCATCATGCACTGTTATGAACTTCAGTAAATTCAGCCTCCAGCAGATGACAACGGCACATAGTTGTGCAAGGAAAACAATGGTCTTCTAGCTCTCAGGCTTCCAAACAAGACAGAAAATTAACTTCTGACAAACATTAGTTCTTCTAAAATATTCCAGTTCCACTGACATATTTTGAGGTTGTAACCAAAATTAGTACTACATTGTTGAGTCAAATGTGTGACAATAAATAAGATCCAAGAAAGAGTTCACAGCAAAATGAATAGATGTGTAAAGCAGGTATTTTACCTTGCCTGCATCCAGCCTTTAGGCCAAAGTGGTTTCACTTCTGTTTCCATAAAGGTTTTGAGGTAATCTTCAGCAGACTGACTTCTATTTGGCTCTAGCTCATAGCATCCCAGTTTGATCTTGACAAGATTACACAACAGAGACCTGCAGAAACACACACAATAAATATATTGAAAGAAACAATCATTGCAAAAGCTCAGCAGAAAAAGGCTGAGAAATGGAAGTAGCGATGCTTATGCAGCTGCTGTCCACTATCAGTTGTAGGAAGAGCTCAGTTTCGATCACGTTTTTTGGAAGTTCACCACTGCACAAGTTTGCTACTACAACTGGAGTGATCTGCGACTCATTTCTATTTCCAACAGATCGTATGGCTCATTTTTGCATCCTTACAATCATTTTACAATTGGGTTTACATTATCTTTGTGGTTTCCTCATAGCTGAAAATCTCCTCTCACTTTGCTCACAGTGACCTCTATCTTAAATAAGATGGAGTATGTCTGAAAGGAAGTGAAACCTATTCTACGCTGAATATTTCAACAGAAGATTCTTTTGTGAAGTCAGTGAAAAATCTTGGTGGGAAAGGTAGTTTCTTCTCACCTCACTGTGTCGTCCCAGTGAAACTTCTTTCTGGGTCCCACAACCCTCTTTCCAGGTTTCTCATCATCATCTTCCTCTGATCCATTTTTCTCTCGTTCATCTTCTGCTTGCAACCTACATTTAGAACAATTGTTTTCTTTATAGGTATAAAACACAGTCAAAACATTGCCATGCAGAAAGGAGTGTAGTTTTACGCATTAGAAAAAAACAAAAAAGGACCTGACTTCAGATTCTCATCATACTCTTGCTGAAAGGGTAAACAGTTCCTCTTCCTCTCCCCACCACTTTCATGGTCCTCAGAGACAAGTGAAAAGGACACACTGTAGGGATGCTACGAAGGATGCTGGCTATAGCTTCATGTAGTGCCTCTCTGGGAAATGGCAGAATGCTTACCAATCTATTAATGCTTCTCCAAGTCTAAAATTAGTTATCTATGAGGGAAACAATTACAACGAAGAACAAAATATATCAAGAATCTGAACACACTATCCTCCTCCATTAATCCAGCATTGTGAACATCTCCCATATCCTCACAGTTTATCACTTCTCACAAGACCTGTTTCATTCAGTTAATGGAATTTCTTTCCAGAGTCAGGTGATAACATCACTTATACAAAATTAAGTATAACTTGAATTGTACAATTTAAAACTTGCAGACGTCTGTAAACTGGAGCCAAGTACTTTGCTGAGCTCAGGGAATGAACAACCTGCAAGACAGGCTTCCAGCTGGACTTTAGAATGGGCATGCACAGACTCCAGAAATACCTACTTGGCATTCTTGGCTTGATTGCGGGCCTGACAGTCCTCTTGATACTTGCATAACTGCTCAGGCATGACGTTACTGACAGCCAGTTTCAGCTTTTGCAGTGGTTCTCTCAAGCGGTCATCCTGTGAAAAAAGAAACACCAAAGCAGTCCTTTTAGATGCAAGGTAAAGGGTGTTTCAGATAAGTTTCAAGAAAAATTATTTGCCCCTCACTCCTGAGGCAATATTCCCAGTACTATTGACTGCAACAGCCACTTCCTAACACAACACGTCAATCCTGTTAGGTGCAACAGCATTTCAAAAATGCACATACTTGACATTTCTCCTACAATTCATGTAGTCTTGAGACCACAAACAATGGAAGACAGTCAGAAGGGAAGATACCACAAATAGCCCAAAACATTATGGCGTGAGCTCATTAAATAATGCTTTTAAATCAAAATAGGGAAGAAAACCTGAAGGAAAAAGCAATGACTTGACTGATGAGTTTCTCGACACTGGCAAATAAGTATCCAATTAATCTAGTCTTCAAGAACTGTGTGATATAAAAACATCCTAGGTAATGAACACAATATACATTAGACTGAGTATTAGATTATTATATGTAATTTATGTACCTCAAAGGTAAGTACTATGTATTTAGAACTGTCTTCAAATAAGAACTTCAGAGTAATATACTGTATACTTCCCTACACGTTTTAAAAATGTCTTCCTACATCTTCTGACTTTACACTCTTAAGCATAAGTGTTTATTGAGAACTAGAATACTATGTGCTATGGTTTAGTGGTTAATAGGTGGTGGGGGGATGGTTGGACTGGATGATCCTTGAGGTCTCTTCCAACCTTAATGATTCTGTGATTAGGTCTTACTGCTTAGAAATAGCGTATGAATCTGTTTTCCTTCTTAGCAAGTTGCGATCTCATGATTCTCAGATCTCCTGCAAGATTTAGTCTTGAACTTCATCTAACGAATCAAGTCAGGATACTTCAGATCACAGGTAACTTTTTATTCAATAGGAAAACATATTCCTTCAGAGAAAACCAACTGCAAATAACCTCTAAAGTATTCTTAAGCTTAGCCACAAAGGCAAATTTGCACAAACAGTAGAGGCTGGGTCATCTATTACCTGTCTAGCCTTTCTTTTTTCTTGGCACAAAAGTGAATGCAATAGTAATTTATTTTTCTTTGTCTGTCATAACCATGATTATTGTGGCTTTTTAGTTCTGCAGATATGTAGCCTGCACCCAGTTTTCAAGATGAAAGTGCTTCATCCTTAAATAAAGGATCCAAAATACTTAAACTATTTGTTCCTAACATAGTAACAATAGCAGGTAGACAGAAAAAAGCTTTTAAACTAACAACTGATCCAAGATCTTTTGCTTTATTGGAGACTGCACAGCTGTTGCTCTACTCTCCATCATTCTGTCCTCATCACTATTACATAATTGACTCATGCTGGAGCTAATCTCCCCATCATCATTACCTGGACATTGAGGTGTAACTTCTTCAGACGCTTTATCAGTGTGTCCTTATTGCATGGCACAAAAGCCTCAAGGTGAGAGTACACTCCGTTGCGGATGGCAGGATTTATCTCCTGTAACTGTAGCTCAATACTGACAAAACAAACAAGAGAGTCAACCAGTGAGGCACTCCAAGATGAAGGTGATAACCAAACAAAAACCTACGTAAGCTTTGTATACGTAACACTCTAGCTGTACATACTAAAAATAGCAGCTTGGGACATTTTCAGATGCATTTTTTACAAAAGGAGGAAGTCTTAATCAATGGCAAGAAACCATTCATATACACACTTCTCCGGCAATGTTGAACACTGTCATTCAAGTTTTGTTTACTCCTACCATTTCACACCAATCTTGACACAATTTTGACTGCTACAGTCTTCTAAGAGACAAAAAGTAATCTCTAGAATACAAATACAGAATCTTCTATATTAAAAGTTTAGTGGAAGGATTACAGAGTAAAAAGAGCTGGCATTTTCCCTCATGAAAGCTGAAGGTGTTTGAGTTATGAAAGTGGGGGACAGGAAGAAGTAATGGCAGTTTTGTTGACTTTTACACATGAAGTCAAGGACACAGGGCACTACAAAACACTTTACACTGGATAAAGACAGACAGTCATGACAGGAACTGGATTCATGTATAAATCTCTTTAGCTAAAAACTAGCTTAGACTGATCTACCTTCATTGACTTTTAAGGGCTTTGTTGGAACAACCTCAATATTATTTCCTCTTCTGCATTTTTCCTGTCACCCCCTTTCCAAAAAGGGAAGGTTGTACAGATAAGCACTTACTCCAGCAGAATATTATTCATGTCTTGTGTGAAAAACTTCTTCCTGCCTTCTTCATCAAACATCTTGGCGGCCTGAAAATACAGCAATAGAGTATCCAAAAGTTCATAGATCATTTTACTCCAACAACCCTTGTATTCTTTACTTCTACAGTTGTGTCGCATTCTTATTTTCCAGAGAACAGCAATACTTGGAAAACAAAATAAACAAACCCAAACAATACTCAGCTGTCTAGAAAAAAAGGTGAGTATTGTTACTATTATACTCCAATAAAACTGCCTTGCTGTAGGGCAAACCATCATTCTATTTAGAACCTGCCAGGACCACTGATGTTAACACATTCATCTTTTCAATAACCATGAAGAAAGAAAACATTAGAGAAGTTTTATTTCACCACCAGCAACATTCCACTACCACTGTTTGCTTTAAAAAGGGGATTGCTTGACAAGTCAAGCAGGCAAAAGCATAAACAGATTTCTACTCTCCACCTATGGAAGACTTTTTCTACGTCTGTTGTGCACCTCACCCAGTTACAACATTCCTTCAGCTTCTAGATCCATCTCAATCCTTCACTGCATTTTCTACAAAGGGATTACATGTGCTAGAAGAATACCTCATCCCTCTTCCTGATGCTGTCCAGCATTCTCACCATCTTTAGAGCATCTCTCTCTAGTACTTTTGTCTGGTCCCTTCCTGAGTCTTTTTGGGGTGCAGAAAAGAAAAAATAAGACCTTATTCCTATACATACTTTCTTTTACTACAAGTTTTTACTGATCTTGCAGGAATTTCCATGCAGAATGCCTTTATCATTGTTCTTATCACCTAGATACTTACTTTCACAGACAATGACAGCTTGTAGGTGAAAGCCAATTCCCTGTACGATTCTACAAAAATCAGTTAAGATCTTCTCTCTAGTGTTCATACACTTCGCAGATTTACATAACAGTAACAAAAAAATTAAACCAACCCAGTTTTACAGGCTTATTATCATCTTATTTGCTGTCTGGTCCCAGTGCCAGCAGATATCTAAAGGGGCTGGAAAAGGATGTGGAGGCAGAGAAGTAGCAAGTGTAGTATCATTATAGTGACTGCCAAACATTAGACGCAGCCAACATGCTACAAAGCTGAATATTCAAATAAATTTAAAATATCTAATTCTCCCTTTTTTTAAAAAAAGCGACTTGTGACAACATAACTAACAACTACAAATAAATGCAAGTGTTAACTTGAATAAATTCCTTTATTACTATGAAATACTTACTGTTCTTGCTCTTTTTAACTGATCCGTTTAAGTTTGAATGAATAATATTTTCTGGAATTGTGAACTCTACACTGCACAGGGAAACAAGAGTCTGATACGCTATCAGAAACCATAAGGTAGACCATTGTCTGAATGCTTTATTGCTTCAGTCATGAACATTGGTACCAGAGTTTAAGTTCTAGTAAGGACTGCATTCTGCTCACTACTTTCTACTATAAATTCAGCTGCTGAGGTGATGGTACTATCTGAGAAAACTGAAGTGGTTATCCTGCTAAAAAAACTAGAAAGGTTATAGATGTTTACAAGTGATACCAAAAAGATAAGTTTGAAAGACTGTAATCCAGTATCTTTAAGCATAATTAACACAAGGATTATCATCATCTCCTGGTTTATATGAAGTGGAAGGAAAGATATGCTTTGACATTGCAGTTCCAGGCAGACCTTAAAAGGCAATTTCAGCATTATACTGCCATACTGGACAGTGTTCCCGGCTTTTGAAGAGAACCACATCGGTAGATTCAAAAACTGCATCACTGTCACTGAACTGTGGTTTGTTGCCTCCACCCTTGCCCCCTCCCCACAACAGACTATCTTGACAGTTACCTTCACATTAGAAAAAAGCCATTTTATTACTTTCCTGCTTGTGTATAATACTGTCTTCTGTCATGGTAGTTCAGAACTTCCCACTTAGGGAAGGACTTCCTACAAAAGGAAGTCAGGAAGTTTTTATTGTACTTAGCTGGCAGCTTTCTAAATTTTCTTTTTTTAATCTAGATATATCATATGCCATTCATAGAATATGGGATTTTTCCTACAGCTTGCTTTGCACTCAAGAGCACTAAAGCTGTGAGCCTGGTAAGTATTTGACAAGACCCATTTCTTTTTTCCTGCTTTTTAGAAGATGTTTTCCCCCACTGATAATGCATCAGTTGATTGCAACATGCAGAAAGTAAGGAAGCTGCAATCTTTAAATCAACACACGGTCTAGGTTTTTCCCCCAAGTGTATGAGTAGACTAACTCTGCTCAGCCAGGACCAAACTTCCAGAAGCTGCTATCAAAAGCAGAAGATGGAATTAATGTTTTCCAAAAGCCACTGAATTAAAGCTTTCTTCTAACTGGGTGAGGCTTGTTATACAGCAAAGCACCAAGAATTTGGGGCAGGCTACTAACACTTCCTGACTTTTGGCCTAATCCAGTTGTTCCGCAGTTTTGCTAGAAGTTTATTGTTGATTCATAGCAAAATTAACTTTGAATGTTCAAAGATAGACAAAAATAATCTCTCTCACTTTAGTAAATATTAACTCCTTGACTGCATTTAGCTTAGTACATTTAAAAATAACTAAGAACACTATAGGACATTTACATACAGATAAGATAAACATTATGTTTTATCATTACTCTAACCTGTAGCAAAGCAAGCTCTGCTATGGCTTAAATTATTTTTTTGTCCCAAAAAGGTAGTAACTTGAACTTTTTCAAAACTTACTCTGAGTAAGGAAAAGCTGCACTTCATTCTGAGTAAGGAAAAGCTTTAATGCCAGAATCTGAACAATCAAACAACAGATTTATTCTCAGTTTAAGATAACACTCACAACTGAAACAAGGAGCATTTAATAACTTCATAGCTCTAATCCCTTTCAATAAGCTATTGGGATGTTTGGAACCTATGGAATTAATACTTTTCATTAATATTAATGATAAATTTTAACTCCATTCTAATATTCATTGTTTGTGGTTTTGTTGTGGGTTTTTTCTTTTTTCTAGTTGGGTGGTGGTCTTTGGTGGACTTGTTGTTGCTGGGTTTTGGGGTTGGGTTTTCTGTTTGTTTTGTTTTTACTGGCAAATTAGCATTTATGTTACAAAGCTGACATTTCAAGACATTGATTTGTAAGCTACAATCATTATTTCAGGTTTCTTCCTCCAAACGATGAAAACACTCATCCATTTCACCAACTAATAATACAAGTTAAGTAACACTGATGTTTACATTACGGTAAAAAACTCAAACATTACAAGTTACCAGACACAGAAGATTTAGAAAACCTTATCTCCACTGTGAAACAAACACTCCTTTAACAACTAACCTGCATCATCTATCTTTGTGCCCATTTTCATCTGAGTATAAATACAGCCATTGAGACTGACATCAAGATCAATTCTGCATTTTTTAAAGCGTCAGCCAGCAATTAAAGGATGACAACTCAGGCCCTAATTATTTTTTCTTGTTCTCTCCGATTCCTGAATGCAATCCCTTACCAATGAATTCATACTTACTGTTCGAAGGTCTCCAATACGCTTTTCAAGCAGCATAGGCAGACCTTCTGGGAGGGCAGGCACCTGCTTGGGTGTCATGACCTGAGAGGTGTAGGTTGCCTGAGTGACATTTCCATTTTCTCCTGACAGCTCAGATACTGGGCTGCCATCAGAAGTGCCATCAAGCAACTTGTCAAAGTCAATGTCTCCCAGCATCTCCAGGGCACTTTCATCTTCTAGTAGGAGCTCACGTTCATTTGTGCTACCAAAAATGGAGAGGACAGGATCATTGATCCTAAGATTCAAGTCAGAGATATCGTTTCCTGCATTGAGAGAGGAGGAAGGAGTTTTACTAGGGGTAGAGGTTGCAACAGTCACTGGAGGTTTTGGACTAGATTCCTTCTTCCTCATGGCTTCCTTCTCCTTTTGAAATTTACGGATCATGGCAGCCAGAGAGAGTGAGTCTTTATACAATTTCTTTTTCTTCTTTTCAGACTTGTGTGAATTTAAGGCCATTACTCTGCAAAGGAAAGAAATCTTTCATTAGAATGCACGTGAATTTTGGTGCCTTAGTAACCTTTAACTAAAATCTGGGAGTTTAGTACAATCAAAAAGTTATCAGGGGAAGAAGCAAGTATTTTGTGCTTCCATCTTCAGACTATTCTATTAACTACCATAAACCTTTGCTACTCATGTGATTTCATGCTCTCCCAACTGGTTTATTTTGATAAGTTTTGCACACATTAAAGCAGAGATTATTTACTTTGCAAACTTCTCCATAATTAAATTGAGAAGTCAAAAGTTGTCAAACTCATGGCTGATCTATGCTACTGAAATACTTAGACTTGCCTCTCAGAATGCTGGTTGCTTTAAGTTTAGGCACACCATGTACATGTAAAAAATTCTCTTCATGGCCAAGAATTTTGATGCGCAGCTCAACATCTATATGCTACTTAAACTGAACATTTTCCCCCAATTCATCACCATAATAAAAAAACTATCAATAAGTTTTCAATATGAACTCGAATATTCACAATAAGACAACTTTCATTCAACGAGAGCTTTCTAGAAGCCAATTAAAAAACCCCACCACCTTAATCCTTCCGTGGTAGCCTCAGTACTCAGGAAAGCACAAAGTTCATAAGAGACATGTAGAATAATTAAGCAGTGCTTACAGATTTCCAGTTTCAAAACAAAGGGACAGGAAGAGAATTATTTTTCATTAGAAGACAGAAGAGGGGTAATTCTTAGTGCTGTGTAAGACTTAGGGTAGAACTGTGATTGATAATGCTATTCATAGACTCAAAATTACTTTTCTGTAATTTGTCTTTCTTTCACTATTCCTCATTCGATAACATTCAATTGAAGTGTTCATCTAAAGAAACCTACCCCAACTGCTTAGGAACTTTCATTTTCCGAGGCTTCTTCTCCTTTTCTGTCCCTTCATCTTTTCGCTTGCGCTTCTTCATTCCACGATCTTCACTTTCTTTTAACTTTGCTATCTAGAAAACAGATCACAGAGGATAATGATTCTTCACTCCTAAAGAACTTTTACAGCAAGAACATTTAGTTTTTCTTACACTTTTCAATTCAGAGCCAGGAAAAATACCTCAATGTGTGTAAAGGCAAACAGTACCACTGGATTCCTAGCAGCAATTGCAGTTACTGAGAAATCCCAATCATTAATCATTTTTAAACAGTTACTGAATTCGGAGTTTTCAATAAGAAACATCCTTCAAGGCACAAGCAGACTGACGACCAGCCAGTATGAGCAACTGCCACCCTGGAAGACTGAATTCCCACCCCCACCTTCTTCTGCTACCAGCACTTCATTGCTGAGTATGAAGTTACATAGCATGGAATATCATTTTGGCCAATTCAGATCAGCTGCTCTTGCTGACCCTTAGTTTACCTGCTGGTGCAGCGGAGGGAAAAATAAAAGTCTTCACATTGTGCAAACATTATTCAGTTACGGACAAAACTTTGATGCACTACCAACACTGTTTTAGTCACAAACCCAAATCATAGTACCATAAGCGCTGCTATGGTAACTGCTAAGAGCTGCTATCTCCATCCCAGTCAGATCCAATATAACCACCTTAAAATTATGGTGAATTTAAAGAATTATAGAGCAGGAAAGGACATCAGAAAGCTGGAAGTTCTTGGAATGGTGTGGAACTGATGTCACATGCAAGCAATTACATTTGCATTGATCATAACTTGTCTAGGTACACAGAACAGCATGCTGTTTGGTAAAGACTGTATACATACACTTTTTAATATAGCTGTTCTTATGTGCTGAGTTTGTTTTGAAGTGTTATTCTGTATATTAGGAACAATTTCAAATCACACAAGCTTTGTGCAAAATCATAAAAGTAGCGTTGAAGAATTTAAGTTCTCATATAATAAAATTCCTGTAAAATTACAGAATCATCTGTCACTTCAAGATGGATCGACACAACTTGTTTGCTTGCCTAAACACATGGTTAGTCTTACAAGTCTGGACAGCCTATGGAATGCTAGTACATAAGCCACAAAACAGAAAACGCAATAAACAGTGCTGTGCATCTTTCTGCTTTCAGCCTCTTCATCCGAGCCATTCTAAGAGTATCAAATATCTCCCAATGTCCACCTTGCTGTAAGTTTTGTATAAAAAGCATAATTATGATCACTCACTTTAGGTGGCCTATGCTTTTTGTCTTCTGCAAAGTCTTCATCCTCTGAGTCAGATGCCTGACGGAACTGCAGTGTACCAGTGTTGATATAAAACCCTCCATATTTGGTTGTGAGGGATGCAGGAACCAATTCGTCATACTGGGCAGGAAAAAAAGATGAGTTTATCAGTTTTTCTTAATATAATGAACACGTAGTTCATTTACCAGTCCCTAAACATGAAAAATTATATACAAGTACACAGCACAGCTTGCTAGAATAGAAACGGGATAGTAGTGCTATTGGAAACATATTGACCAAGGCACAGAATATTATATCATAGAACCTTTCTATTTTCAAAGCAACGCCCTTTTTTGGAAGAGAAGGCAGGATTACAGCATTAAAAGTACTGCTTTCTGAAGGAAATGAGAATGGGTACAAAGATGTTCCCCTCCCATCCCTCCAAAGGGGAAAAAAAAAAAGCCCAAAAACTTTTAAATATTTCACCCCCTCAATATTCTGTGTCTGAGAGCATGCTACATTATGCTAGATGTTAAATCTCAAGACACATAAACCGTAAGAGCAACGATATTCCACCTGCCTATGAGCAACTTCACTTGACTGTTCACTGGTATTTTTTGTTCAGGAAGTAGAGAGGCACATAGTGCATTATTTATTTCCATGTACAACAGCCTTACAGGCATACCAACATCATCACTGATTGAAAACAAATTTTGGAAAAAAAAAGTACAAACCAAAAAGTCAACTCAAACCATCACACCCCCCCCCCCCCAAAAAAAACCAAACTAACCAACCAAACAAACCCCAACTGCTTTCCCCTATTGATTTTTGAAGTTTCATACTTCCATTGAATACTCTTCAATTTTATCAGACAACACACAGTTCAGATTACCTCCTGCTAGTCATACACTTATTATAGGTCCTTTAAGTTATCTGTGAGAGCTACGTTTATTTCCCGAACAGATTTCTTCCATATTTTCAAAAGAGATGACAGTCTGAACAATCCCTGTATCGCAGTGGAAGAAGTCTAATCTATACCAGAATTTTACAGAACTGGATGTTATATCCAGGGAATAGGAATGAATATGATAAAGATGTTTTTGTACACTAAGCATAGAAACACTTCTCAGATTGTATGATTTGCTTCATTGAGACTGACACAGTTTTCATTAATACCAATCTTCGCAGTGCACTTGACACGTTCAGATGTCGCAACACAAGCCATACTTGGTACCAACTCTAACCACAGTTACTTGCTCAAAAAAACCTACTTTTTACAAAGTTCTCTGAAATTTTCTTTTTTGTTAAAAATGCTGTCCCAGACATGACAAACTCGGTCACTATCTGTTAGCTTATTATTGTAATTGTTGTATTATTGTTAGCCAGTTTTAGGTGTTGAATATGACACTGCCTCTTATGCAAATACCACAGCGCCACGACTTGTTTCATTAAAAGTCAGATATATTCTCACTGTTTAGAAAGTTTTAAAACCACAAAAAGTTTCAAACTCTTATACACACTTTATTTTGAAAAGCACTTATTTAATCTCTAGGAAATATCTTGTTAACAGCAAACTCTTAAAAAGGCTGGGAAGATGAATAGATTTGTTCTAGCTTTGTATCAACAAAGCAAGTCATGGAAGTGTTTGCAAGGGAACCAAGGGAGGACGGTCTTGACAATGCCATTATCACTACTCAGGACAATGTCGTTCTGAACCACTCCAAATTTGAACTACCAGTCTTAGTTTTCAAATACTGAAAATCATAAGACAGTGAACTTAAGCAACAAACACAATAGTCTGTCTGGAAGCACAAAAACAGAATGGCACAGACACATACCTGCCAACAAAGGTAAGGAAGAAGCATTTACATGACCTAGAAAGTGTTACAAAAGTACCAGAAAGACACAATAACAGTGCAATGACTAACAATCAATTTCTGCCCTTCTTCTGAAAAAAGCGTAGGATGTTGACACACCTCAGAGGTACGCACTCTGGCAGAGGAAAAAGTCAATTTTGAGTTACAGCTGTAAGCTGTAAATGTTTGGTAGCACTAAGAATTAAGTAAGATACTTGAGAAGAAAAACACATTTATTATTAAGTTTGAACTAGCAGGCCTTCCGCTGTATGTCTGTGAAGACAGAATTCAACAGGCTGAATACATTATTTGGCAGTTTTAACTACCACAAAATTAACCAGGCACTCGAGATCATCTACATGAAGGGAACACACACAGTGCAGAGTAGAGTGTCAGCTAGGAGATTATTTTGCTTCTCCCTGCATGCCACACGAAATATACTGAAGATAAAATGAACCAAAAAGTCTGGGCTACCAAAAGCATTAAGACAGGAAGAAAAGTTATCCAGAAGAGGAAAACAGTGAATGTATACTTCAACAAGGAAGCTGGTGAAAGAGCCTGGAGACCTATGTGGATTAGATCTGAGTAAGCAGTTAGAAATTTCCAAGAGTCAATCACCTTTTATCTTCCTGGAATGGAAGGCTTAATCAACAGCACAGAAAGGGAAAGTGGTGACAGGATCTATGAAATACCCTACAATCATATGAAAGACTAGCACGAGAAAGCAGGAGAATCTATTAATTGGACAAAATGAAAACAAAGTGGCTTAGTTGTGGACTTGTTATTCATCTTAGGAGACCAAGATGATCATGCAAAGTAGGAGGTGCCAAGTAAACTTGAGAGTGGAGGCTGGGTAAGAATTTCAGAGAAATCTGATGTTTTTCCACAGCTCTCAGAACCAGCTTCGTTATGTACAAGGAATATTCAAGGGAAAGAAAATACATCATCCACAGTGCTAATAGACGGAGCAGGCATTTCCCTTTTGAGCTGACAGGGTTTGAACTGAATTGGCAAGATTTGGGCAGTACTGGATCAAAGCAGAAGAATACAGTAGTTGCCAAGTTTGAAGGAGAAAGCACGCAGTCAAAGCTGGGACCATTATCATAAGAAGTGCAGACTAAGTGAAGGGAAACACTAAAGGTTTGGCTCCATAGCGCTAGAGTAAGCCTTGGAGAGCACACAAGAAAAAGTAAGGATTAAAAACAGTCCACAAGTGAGGAAGCCATGAATCACTGCAGATAATTAGAATGATCAACATGCTATGTGGCACAGATCCACAGAACAAGGCAATCAGCAGGCAGAATTTGTTCAATATACAGATGAACAAACTATCCCATAACAGTCAGCACGCAAACAAGGTCAGTTAGATGTGGATGCCTAACTTGCCAGTTGAGGTTTCAACAGTTTCTGCTGAGGACTATGAATTTAGTCAGACTTTCAAAGGCCTTTTTGACATTCAGTTCTCCCAAACCCTTGAGTTTACTTTTACCTTCCAAAAATTGGTTTGTCCTCAGTCTACCAAACAAGGTAGAACTTATAACTCAATGTTTAATTTTATTTTCAACTTACCTAAAACTGGGGCCAACACCCCCTCCTTTGAGGTAAGCTTACTGTTTTCTAGGGCCTTAATGGAACAGAAAATTTGAATATGATTGTATATTAGCAACAACTAGATTAAGTTTAATTTTAACGTTTCTTCAGGACTCTCAGTTAAAGGGAACATTGATCTTGCAACTTCTAAATCTTCTGATGAATTTGTTTTAAGACTTTTGCTTTGCTCTAGCTTTTTCTGCATGTGAAACCACAGAAATGATCCTAATAGGAAAACAGTTTAAGCCCTTTACAGTCTTCTGTTCTTCATTATGCATTCCAAGATGGAGAACTAAAATTCTCAGACCTGCAAACAGACAGGACTTCAAATACGACTGTCTCCTGTGAACACAGATTTGTCCTGCAAAAGATTATGGAATCACACTGCAGGTAACAAAATAAGACTGATATACTGTCTGATCATCTAAAAACCAGATCAGAACGTAAGTTATTTTCAACTATTGTCCTTGAGCTACAATACTATGCTTCTAGTGCCATTAATCTAATGAAATGTTGAGGTGTGAAAGATAATTTAGGGGTTTTTTTAAAATAAGTCAAGAAGTTTAAACTTCATTATTACGCTAAGAAGAATGAAACTTTATGGATCAGTTAGTTCTGAAATCCACACCCCCAGTACTCAGCAGTATTTTATATTTATATTGTCTATCATTGCGTTCAGCTGTTTTGACCATGATCCTCCTCATTCAGCTCCCTTTCAGAGAACCACATACATGTGAAAAGGCTTTTTAACACTTCTGTAGTAAGTCCTGGAAATGAGATTCACTGCATAGATGTTCAAATGTTTTAAGAAATGTAGTCTGTACACTACTTATTGTAAAAATTCATATTATTTAGATAAAAGATAAGCAGGGATCATTTTTCTTCCATGCTCAGTTTCATTTTGAGATAGCTCTAACCAGCTGGGCAGGGGGGAAGCTGTTTATTTTTATCATTATTAGCCCACTGAATAAAGCCAAACTACTGAAGTTATGTTGAATATGGTTGCTTCAGCCAACAGACTGAATATCCCTGCAGTTCACCACATACATCAAGATAGTACAAACATACATAATTGGTCTATCTCTATGCTTCTTAAAGACAAAAACCTGAAGTGCCCTCTTTGGCTTTTCTATCCTTTAAGGATAAGTTTTCAAACAAAAAACCAGAACTTTTTTCCTGAAAAACAGCACAATAGAATATGCAATGAAATCCTGAACAAGGTTAATAAGGAAAAAACCATTGCTTTTCTAATCCACGTCAACATCAAAAAAAGCAAGCAGAGAAAGTTTTCCCATGGTAAAGAAGGTTCTTCTCAAATGCATAGGCAAGGGTTTTTTTTCAGTGTGGTGTTTTTGTTTGTTTGTTTTTAATCCTGGGGCAAAGGGCAGCCAGCAAAGCACAACAGGGGAAAAAAGCATAACAAACTATTAAATGAAAATATAATACCTGGCTCAGGGTAGTCTAGACTAGGATAGGATAATCTCCTAGGAGTATCCTACTTCAGTTGTCAGGATATTTTGATCCATCAGCCTACTAGAACACCTTGAGAAAAGAATATACATACATATATCTCTCCATCCCTGTACTGTTCTCATCACTACCACCTTCTTTTACACCCTTTCACCAGTCAGAGTCAGGCTATCAGCTTAAGTGACCTTCAGTGCAACAAGATGACATTCTTATTGCCTTGACAGTATTTCAGCCAAAGTTATAAAAAGTATATCCACTCATGCGACTACCTTTATTTGTTTAACTCAATTCTTTCAGAGATTGAGCTCTGAGCCACACTGGAAATACAGTTCAGTGTTTTTATTACAAATAAATATGCAATGTATTACTTAACCTCTCCAGGTTTCACATCACAAAATTACTAGAAGATTCAGTAGAAAAGTTAAACCTTCCTTTTCCATTTAACATCAAGAGCAGACTTACCATATACAACACTTAAGTGTTTTGTTTATATTATATTAATCATCATATGGTTTGTGTATTTTTTTGGAAAATACTTAGGTTCCTTGTGCTGCTTAAATAAATTCATCTGCTCGTGAAGAAGTTGATCCTAGGGCCATGGTTAACCCCTTTAGTGGCTCAGATTACTTTGAAAAGTGATTTTGTGCTCTTCAAAAAGTTACATTTAGGAAAAAGCAAAAAGTTGCTAGACCTATTATAACTATTTTTGCTTAATCCTACACTCTTGGCATACACAGATTTAAACAATGGTACTACAAAGGCTAGATTTAAGTCTCAGATTTTTCAAATACCTATGAAGATACTGAGTTTTCAGTTTCTCAGTTGTCCCATGGAGGTCGTTAAATACATGAGCAGTCATAAAACTACCTTGTTGAAACTTAGGCCAGAACACAAGATTAAAATATTTAAGAAATTACTTCTTCCTTCCTAAAAAAAAAATGTATGATATTTTCCATATGGAGCAAGAGAGTATTACTGTTGCTTTAACAAACATCAGACTTGTTCTGCAGATTCAAGTACCTTTGTCTTTCTAGCCATAATGGTTCTTGTACTAGACAACTGCTGAGTACATAATTCAAACATGTCTGTTCTGTATTAGGGAGAACAGGACCTGCTTTATTTGTTTGCTACTCCACTTTACACCTTTATCTTGGGGTGAGAAGGGATAAAAAGCAAAGATAGATTCTCCTAATTGAAATCTGCCCCTGTATTCACTTGAATGCATGAGACACATCAGGTGCCAACCAGGAAATCTTCGCTGACAACACATGGGAAGCATGCAAGACATCTTTAATAAAAGGTGACATGGTGCACTCTGCTAAGTGAGCACTATTCCTCAACCACAGAGCTTCCAAGACCGGGTAAAGTGACAGTGAACAAGGAAGACACGTCAGTAATATAAACACACAAGTCTACAGCCAGTGAAACAGCTAGTAAGGGAATCTCTTTTTAAGAGAAAGCTTTAATGCATCCTCATGTATTCAGCATGGATGAGGTTTGATACAAGTCTGCAAAGGCAGCTTTTTCCACATAAAAAATGTAGCAATGTTGTATTTCTCTCTCAATCCAACATAAAAGTATGTTTAATAACAGATCCTACGTAGCATTTTTCCATATGCACCTCTAACATTGGTAGGTTGATAGTTTTATGGGTTTTTTTGTGGGTTTAGTTGTGTGTGGGGTTTTTTGTGGTGTTTTTGGTGGTTGTTTTTTTTTAAGACACCTTTTTCAAGCAATGACACTGCTCTCCATAGCATGCATAAAACCACGTCCTTTGAGTAGAAGGATGAGAGAACAAGTCGGCCTAAAACAACATCTGGCCCAGAAACCCACAAAAAAAAAAAGTAAAAGTTACCATCAGCACACTGAGCTCTGCCATTCCCCAAATAGATACCATTCTCACTGGCAAAAAAGCGCATCAGATATTCAAGTTATCTTGAACAAGATGCTCTTTCTTGTAATCCATCAACTTCAAGTTTTAGATCACAGCAGCAGGAACTCTCAAGGCGAAGCCAGGGCAGGAGAGAAAAGGATATTAAAACTATCACACCTTTAATAAAGCCTGGAGATTACAAGATGAAGTAAACCAAATTTATCCTGGAAAACATATGAAAACTGTATACCATGACATAGAATTTTTGCAAAGACTAAGCCCTTAAGTTATGGAAAGTATTCTAGGAAACCCAGATAATAAAAGAGTAACTCTTATCTATGTGTTTGGAATTACTAAAATCAATATACAATCCTTGAAAGGCTGTATTTTAAGAGGGTCTGAACTTTCAAGGCAAGATGCAGCTGCAAAGTAAGTTGTTTCTTTAAGTTCAAGTACCAGTTTTGGAGAAACTTTCCGTGTATAAGAAAACTATTGGTAGCCTAGTTTTCTCTACCGAGCAGCACAGGACTCTTACACCAGTGTTTAAAAGGCTGCTGTGGAACCATGAATATAGTAGACTTGGTTAAATACTGACATACGGTCCTGGGCGTCCAAAGTACCAAACTGCCTGCTTCCCGTTGCTCTTGGCATTCATGTCTTGCTTCAGTTCCTGTCAGTGCAGCTATCTGGTATCATTGCTTCAAAAGACAGCTTGCACTGCTTACAGATTTCTATGTGGATGGTTCATCCTCTGTGTTTGTCTACACAACACTGGCTAAGGTGCTAGCTGGTCTTTGTTTTGGATGCACCAGTTTTATTACCTCTAAGTAAGAGAAAATAGCATATTTTTTCATTAAGCACCACGTATTACTTCAGATCCCTGTTCTTTATTACACACAGAAAACTCAGAGAGCACTGCATTCCCCTGGAATCTCTATCTGTGTAAAGCTGACATTGTCAGGAAGGTATTCAACCAACCAAATATTAAGGTCATCACAAGAGCAGGTAGTCCAGCCAAACCAGGCTGATATGTATGTGTGTGCATGCAGAAAGAATAGAGGGGAAGCAAAAATATGTATGAATACCATTCCACAAAGAATGAAGTTCTGATCAGTTTACACTATAGCAAAACCTATTTTCAAAGCACTGGAAACACTGAGGAGGTACAGCTTTCTTTGCAGGTTATGAACATTTTGTATATTACTACCACAGAGGTCCATTAAGACAAGCAAAGATTAGGACCTGTCATCCAACTAATCACAACACAGCAGTTAAAAACAATAGTAACACGGTCTTCATTTCCATTTTTTTCCTGGAATGAAGAGTTCACGACCCACTGACTACAGTCAAAAAGCTCAACCCCAAAATATCCACTATATAGACTGAAGCATGGATGTCCAACTTGCCTAGAATTGCTTTCAGAGAGGAAAAGCCACTTCTTCCAAAGAGGACACGCTAAGAGTTTTCCAAGGAGGACAGCATGGTAAAAAAACTGAACAGCATACCAGATACAGGTTGCTCTTTGCTTTGGATGTAACTATGTACTTATTCCTGTAAGAGAAGACAAATCTGAAGGAAGATGGGAGGCAGGAACTGACTGTGTCATTTAGGGTAATACACACCCAAGAACCTTTCTCTGATATTTTTCTTTAGTTGGCTTCATGTCTGAGTCCACTGAACTGCCCGTCAAGAGTCCTTACTTTTCTGTGCTCAGTAGCCACAAGGACTTTGATGGTCTTAATGCAGCCATGCTGCTGAAGTCTTTACTACACTGTAGGAAAGTACTGATTCTTTCCACGGTAAACAATGAAAGCAAATCTGTATGTATCTCATGCATGGTTGCCATTGTTAACCTTCTGTGAAAACAAAAAATCAAGCCTACTAAGCAATCCAAAATTTACCCCACTTCAGCAGGACAGGTATCAGTACCCTTTGAGAATCACAGAATGGTTTGGGTTGGATGGGGCCTCAAAGATCATCTAGTTCCAACCTCCCTGCCATGGGCAGGGACACCTTCCACTAGACCAGGCTGCCCAAAGCCCCATCCAACCTGGCCTTGAACACTTCCAGGGATGGGGCCTCCACAGCTTCTCTGGGCAACCTGTGCCAGTGCCTCACCATCCTCACAGTAAAGGATTTCTTCCTAATATGTGATCTAAACCTACCCTCAGGAAGGGTAGGATCTACCTTGAGGAGTCTGACAGGAAAAATCTCCTTGCTTACAAGAAGCTCCCTTCTACCAGCACTTTCCAAGAACATTCCTCCAGTAAAGCACATTCTGTACTCCAGTGCCATTAAAATCTGTTACACAACAATGATGCCATTAGCAGACTTCCTGCATTTGACCCTGATCCTTGCCCTCAAGACAACAAGTGGAACAATTGCCTTCCTGGATCCTTGGAGGACCCAAATGCTCTGTTACATATGCTATTTGTTATATATGCCTCTATGTTACATGTACAAAATTGCTTAATTGGAAATGGATCCAGAGGAAGCAGAATTCCTTAACTCAATTACAATGCCCACTAAAAACAGGCTTACAGTTTTATTGGTTTGATTTATTGAATAATATTTGATGGCATTATCTCAAAATCCATTTTTAGAAGTAAAATATCTCTAAACCTATGAAAGCAATCTGTTTCAGTACCAAAAAGCTCAGTATTTCTTTCACACATGTGACAAAGAAAGGACCAAAATTCTATGGAAGCTCTCAATTATTTTTTTCTGGAATACAGAGGGAGACAACAGGACACCAATCCTGGAGCAATTCAAGAGGCACTCATACTCATTTTTCAAGTGTTTGTGCCCAGGATATTACAACTTTTTGTGTGTAAGAAAGTGTATCTTCCAAAAGCAAGTAAGTCTGGACTAGGACTGGCTCTGACATTTCTCAGGGTACACAGTGATTTAATAGCTGGCCACACAGAAGATGAGCAAGCCAGACACGTAGGTTTTCCTTCTGAACACTTTCCATTTGCATCCCAGATGGAATGAGAGGTTTTGTTAAACTTAACTCCTACATTACAGGACCCTTAAGCTCTGCAACAGCAACTTAGACTGCAGCTGGCACACAGTGTGTATTTTTTACTTCTTTTCTATACAGAAACAGGGATAAAAACAAAACAGAGATGGCTTCTCACTACTCTGTATTTGTAATGCAGACACAAGGCATAATGATTTGTTCACGAGCGCAATCTTTAGAGAATACACCATTCTCCCCAGTAGCTTCCACAGCTACCACATGATGCAATCATCTGGTCTTCTAACAACTGCCTTTTGTATGTTCTTGCAAGGAGTCTGGCAAGAGACATCAGAAGTAAATGCTCCTGCAAATCTAACGGATTTGCTGCTGGTAACAGGAACAACACTGGAAGGAGGCACAGCATGAGAAATACTAATACACCTATGAGCATTCAACACGGTTCGACTCATGAACATCTCTGATAGAGACCTGTACTCTAAGTACTGAAAGTTATCCAAATCACATAGCAGATCTGTGATAGGTCACAACAAACCCAGAAAAAAACCCCAAGATATAACTTGGGTCTGTATCATAAAAATTCTCAGGCAACTGTGAGAAACAAGATGAGCCTATAGGTTCAAGTGGTTTCTCAGCAGGAGTGGAGCACATCTGTTCTTACTGAGCTGAAGATCAGAATCTGACCTTTGGAAAGGACATACCAAGGCTTGGGCCCCAATATTGGGCGCAACCAAAAGTTGAGGAATAATGATAGAACAGTTTAAAATTTTAGTTGAACTTGCCAATATTAACCCAGACCAAGAAAAAGGAAAGATTCATATAAGCTACAATAAGCATGTACAGCAAACTCACATTTCATTGCAACTTGTTCACATGCCTTCAGATCTACTTGAAAACTAGCAATACACATAGATGAGCTCAGCCTGCTATTCACTGTAGTTAACATCTGAACTACTTCTGCTCAAGAAGGTATCTGTTCTGTAGCAAACCTTCTGTGCACCTCACACAGTTAAGAGCAATAATCATTGCAACATCTATATGCTAAAAACATCACAGCTCAGTGTTCACAGAAGCTCTTCACAAAACTTCATAGTTTGCCAGATCTACCACATCCAAATGGAGGCTCAACAATGTATGCCAAGCAATGCGCTTCACTTTGGTGCTTTTCTTGCCCTTCTCTCAACTCCTCTTCACCATCCTTCCTCTCCCACTCAAGACTTTTAGCTCCTTCCTCTTCAGAGCAGCCCATCATTGCTGTTTTGTCCAGTGTCACTCAGCAGTGGAGGAAACCGAAGGCTGGCTAAGGTGCCAGGTGTTTTTTGGTTGAGTGGGTTTTGGTGTTTTTTTTTACCCAACTAAACAGTACACCTACTTCTTCCTGATATCTAATGAAGCAGAATTATAGGAGGTCTCTAAGCTTTTCTATCATCCACTCCTTCTTCCAAGCTTCTTTCTGATTTTCATAGTTTAATGTATTATCTCTAAAATATCTTCCAATGCCCTCTTAGAAATCTCCTGATATCCCTGATATTGCCTGCACCTAACTAGTACCTTTTTCTTTTACCTTGAGATGCATTTTCATTTCTGAAAAATATTATGAATAAATTGTAATATGCTGCTGTTTAACCAAGCTGGTTTATCTCAAATTTTTCAGACTTATTCAGTAAATGTTTAGAATAACCATCCTATTCTTACTGATTTTTAAGAGCAGAGTAGCATCCTGATCTAAATGCAGGAAATCCAACACCAACAATTTACTAATAATCCAGATAGCTAGTACAAGAAACCAAACAGAGCCAGTGTAATTTCAGCCCACAGTAAATGAAGGGCACAAATAAAAATAATTTGATTTCTAAAGCTGGACAATTATTATGTGATATAGCAATAGCTTTCTTAGTTCTTGCAGTGCATAATGATACCTGAATAAAACTGCAAATACTATAATATGTTGGATTCCCAAAGTAGCACACCCTTTGGATCCATACTCATGCACAAAGTATTTTCTCTTACCTTTACTCTTTATCAAAAAATTAAAGCATTGTCTTACTACTTCTTGCTGTTTTGTTGAAGCTTACTTACCGCTTCAGAATTATCAATGAAAGGGTCCGTTTCATCATAACCATAACCTATATCGATTAGATCCTGCAGGCGATCCTTCCGATGTTTGTGGGGCTTTCCACCCTGAAAACAAAGCAATCGTATCATTTGGGAAACAGGGAAGCAATGTACTAAAGTCTACAAAACGTAAGGTGTTGGAGGGATGGTCATTCAGGAGTTAGTGGTTTTGCTTTCTTGGATGCTTCCTTGAAAATGGTCTAGATGAGTTAATAAAGACTTTCACACAGGAATAAGTTCTGGTAAATGTCTCACCACAATCATGTCTGAAATGGATTCACTAGCCACCTGGTTTATGGATGACCAAGATCTTTCTAACATTTCTTATTTAGAGATGTTTTATTGTCCTATGTTTTCAAAACATAGTGATAAGAGGACTAGGATAATTTAGAAAGTGATGTTTTTTAGTATGTTAGAGTTGTTACAAAGGAAAATACCGATAACCTAGCATTCAGTAAACTGTTCCCCCAAACAAGATAGGTTGCTTCTCTACAGAAAAGTGAAGCTTAAGTCAAAAGAGAAAAATATTGATCTGGGCCTTGCAGATAAGGTGTCTATGAATTTTCAAGAAGTTACAGCATTCATGTAACAACTGAAGAAAAACATATTAAGATAAAATCCTCTGAAATGCAAGAGCTGTCTCCTCAGTTGATAAGACTGGACATGAAATGGTTACACAAGTAACTTACAAGCCAGATGCTGCATCACAGACCGTGGGTTCACTTACCCGCAGGAGATGGTAAACTTCATTTTAACCTGTAAGTGCTTTTCTCATATGAAAGGTTTATTGTTAAATCAAGTCAACTAAAAACTCACACCCAGGTCAAACATTCAGGGAATCTAAACAAAGTTATACAAATGGGAATCTGCTTATGATATAAAACCTAGTTTTCCAGCTTCCATATATTGTCAAAATAGTGACTATAAAAGTCTAAAAGATAGGATTCTCCAAAAGGCACTATCTTCACTAAAATGATAACCAGAGTTCTTGCATAAATTTGAGAAGACCTGGTCCTGAAACTTCTCTGCCTGTACTGTACAATTCTAAGCATGTTTAGAGTAAGCATGAGTCTCTTCTATTGTGACATTCAAATGTCACAACCCACTTGTTACTATGAATATGCAGACAGTGTTCAAAGGTTTCATCCTTGTCCTTTTATGAGAAGCGTAAGCATCCTAGCACCCCCATTTTAACAATATTTTGCAAGAATTCAAGTTTGTAACCAAGTTAAGCATGCACTCCTGTAAGCAAACAGGAATCTCGCAAGTATAATTAAATGCAGTAGTCCTAGTAGAAAAATCTCAAAACTGAGTTCTATTTTCAAATCAGGTTTCCAAGTTAATATTCTAAGCCTCAGGTTTCCAAGCTAAGTATCCCTAACTTTTCCTATCACTCATCTGGTAAGACATCTGAATGACTGCATGTTCCCAAAGCATGTGGTGCTTTTTTTCTTCATTAAAAGAGTTTGGATGAGAAGAGAAAAAAAAAAATCTTAGAAAAATAAAGGTAGCACTTAAGAATTGTATTTAAACTCCAGTGCAAAAGCTTATGTAATTATCATGATTCCGATTTGAGGTACCAGCAGGCTGTCTGAAGAACACAAACTTTACCTCTACTAAACTCACTAATGTGTAATGCAATCCACATCTCTTGCTAAGTCCAAGTAACCATCACCATCCTTGCTTGTGAGTCCAAAATCCTTTTGTCGCAATGGCTATTCTAGGATTTCAATGCATGGGCATAAAAAAAATTCTCAGTACGTTCTGACTGCATGTTATTCATAAAAACATAGTGCAGATACGGAATAAAGTTAACAAGAAAGAAGTCTCTTAAAAGCCAAATGAATAAAAGCAGGATTAAAATAGTAACCTGTATTCAGACACACAAGAAGTATCTGAACCAGTGTATGTATAGTTAGAGAATTTCTACCAGGCCTGGTTCTACCTAGTGTTTAAGGAAACATGTTGAAAGTCCATTTGATCAAGGTTTTAAGGATGCAAGAACCACACCAGAAGAACTGAAGGGATTATCTGCATCAGTGTTTATTATGCAGCAGTTCAGGAAAGTTTTACCACTGAAACTTTTCACATTTCCCAAAAGACTTCTTTCAACCTTTCTGTCCCAGAACATAAGCACTCATGATACTAGAGCAAATTAAGATGTCTAGCTTCTGAGGCTGCAAGCAGTACTCATGCAAGTATTCAGTAAATTCAAATATGAGTTCAACAAATTAACTGTGGCATGTAACCCAAGGTTTAAACAACCATTGACCAACAGGACTAGAGGATGGCAAATACAATAGCAATTTTCCAAGAGCCACAGCAGAGTCTATAAACCAGTGAACCTGATCTCAATATTGGGCAAGTTAATAGAAGTTATAAAGAACAAAACCAGAGGTACAAGTATATACCTTACAGAGCAGGAAAGAATTTTGACAGAAGGAAGCAGCACTTCAGATACTTTGAAAAAGGTCCAAAGATCTTTAAAGACAAGAAACTATCATGAAATAAGAGGAAGGGTCTACTCTAATGTCAGGCTTAAGGATGGGAAAAAAGTATAGGAATACGTTTTCATTTTGGCCAAGAAAGTAATGAGTGAAATCACCAAGGAACACATATTCATTCATCTTTAGAAGCAATAGAGGGGGCTAACAGTGCGGTGAGATGGCAGAAACTACTGAGGACATTAAATAAAATAAAAATAAAAAACCTGAAGAATCACTGAAAGACCTCACAGTTGCTCTGAACTTAGTATGATAAACCATCAATTGAATTCAGTATCAATGAAAGCAAGGTAATTCACACAAAGGAAGTACAACCCAAACAAGAAAATAAACAGTGTGCTCCCAATTTGTTATGCTGCTCAGGGAGCACTGGAGTTGTTACACACAGCTCTATGACATTTGCTCAACAATCAACAGCGGTCAAAAAAAGAAAAGAACGGACATTTATGAAAAAAAGGAACAGACAAAACCAGAAGTCATCATTATATCACTGATAAATCAGGGCATCCTACCATTAATATCCTTTCATTTAAAAAAAGAAATTAGAACAAAAAAGGGAACAGTGAGGCAACAAGGATGTTTAAAGGTAAAAAACTTCCGTTTCAATAACAGAATGTTAAAGACACAAAAGGATGTTAAGGAACTAAAGGGCTGAATTTGGATGATAGCCTCAGAATCACATGCAGAACAGGAAATATTTCACAGTTTCTTACAATACAGAAACTATGAAGCAAAGGGAAACTCATTAGGTTCACTCTGAAAACAAAGTATGTTTTCAGTGCCATGGAGCACAACATGAAATTCAGTGAACTCAAAATGATCTGGTAAATTTATGACAGAAAGCCATAACGAAGGGTAGTTAAACACACAGGCTTTGGCAGAAATTAAGCCACAGATTCCTAGACAGGCAAAGTGAAGTAATATCAATGCACTTACTCTGTTATTATTTCAAGTATGAGATTCCATGAGTGTCAGAGGACTAGATTCCATGAGTGTCAGAGGACTATGCTACTGTCCATTGACTAGATAGACCTTTGTTTTGATCCAATAAAAATTCTTATAAAAACTCTTGCATTATGTACAAGATCATGCAAGATTCAATATCATGTTTTTACAACAGAGTGATTTTGTCTAGTGAATAACAGTAATCAAAAGAATGAAAATGAGAACCATTCGGAAGAGATTTTTATGCTGGTGTTTCAAATATGCAGCAATTGCAAAAAAGTTCTGAATAATCAAGTAAACAAATGGTACATTAACTTTATGCATCTTGTTTTACAAAAATGTATCTATTCATAGGCTTCTTCTTAGTATCTGCAAGATCTACCCACTACTGTACTGATTTGATTATGAGCACAGGAATTTATCTAAAGACAAGTTAAAAGTCTTCAAGAAAGACTGTTTTTCACCAATTAATTTTTCTTCGGAAGTACTGCCACACAGTAAGATTGTTTAACTCCATTTTAAATGGATATAGATAAGTAATACCTAATTAGTTTTAGAACGATGTAGTACTTCTTGCAAATCTGAAAAAAATCTACTTCTCTCACACAACCAGTGATTACTTCTACACTAAAGTGTTGTTAAAAGAGAAGAGAATGGGTATCTATCTACTTCATGGGATCCCTGTTCTAGTTTAAGCTAAGGAGCAAACGTCTCCCTGCAAGAATCAGAAGACAGAAAGGACAGTATCTAACAAAAGAACTATTAATCTCTCACCACCCCCTCCATGCTTAGTGGCCCTAACCTAGTAAGTTGTTCTGTATATAGAAGACATTGCCCTTCCAAGAATTTTGTGGGACTGAGGGGCAGAGAATGACAGAACGGCAAGAAATCAGAAGTGCAAATAGTAATCAAGATACAAGCGCACTATGAATTTAAACTGTTGTAAAATGAAAGGGTTTGTTACCTACTGCCTTCTAATAGTTAGAAGTATCTATTCGTCCCTTTTTAGACTTACAAAAACTTGAGTTCAGTCCTCAGTAGTCATAATCACACCATGCTTTGTCCATAAATGTATATGTTTAGCTTGATGTATGCAAAAAGGTATATGTAACACTAGATTGCTTCTACTACCACTCCCTCCTACATATATTGCTTTACATGCCCTACACTGACTTTCATCTGCTGTAGTTAAGCAACTCATTTCAAGACATTACAAAATGCTTACCTTGTATTATGGAAATGAGTTTTCTAGAAAAGTAAACTTGAAACATTTTTCTCATGTTCAAAAAATAACATATTCAAATGAAAATCAAACAGTATTCTGGAACTGCCTTCTCAATTCACTGGGTACACTGGGTTCCATCAAAGCCTCCGAAAGATGAAAATCATTCTTTTCAGTTTAAGGGTTTCTTTTGTTATGTATCACTGCTAACATGCCCTGAAATAGTAATTAATTCGGCAAACATATAGACTGGGCACTCAGAGAAATCTGCCTTTGCCAGTAAAAAAAAATCTAAATAAATCAGACAAGAAAGATTTTAATATGTATATTAATAGCAAGAGATACAAATGACTGCTCTTGTTTCCCTTCTTTATTACTGAGGTGCTCTGTTAGTAATCCAGAGTATCAACATGCCTAAGCATGATGATGAGTTTTGATTGCCAGCTCAGAATTAATCACCCAACCCTACCCATATGAATTCTTAAAGACCTGTTTGGGTGTGGGTTTAGTGAACATTTTCTAATTTCTACCTTCATTTATTAGTGAAAGCCTCTGTGTTACTACCTAGTGTAGTTCACGTCATTTAAGCTACACTTTCAGGAGTCAGAGTATCTTTAGTCAGTTGACAACTACAAGAAACTCATCAAGCAATGACTTATAATTCAACAATAACTTCCTATGGAAGCATTCCAAATTAGCCAGAAATTCACCAAGATTCATTAGTATTTAACCCAAGCAGAAGATCTGTTCAATAGAGCACAACAGGATCACATAAAAATTCTTTCCTCCAGCACAGTATTTACCATTAATATTGACCTGCATCTATTGCTCAGTTGCATTTATGTAGGAAGCTTTTCCAAGAATAGCTTCACAAGCTATAACATCCTATAGACAAATCTATTTAGCAGACTTGCCTAATAAGCTCGTAGCAGCTTCAAGCTGCTTAAATGAAATAGTGAGTCAGTCAGCTCCAAAATGTACAGAAGTCGCTTGATGCTACATTAGCAACACCTTTCAGGAAAAAAACCCTGATGTTAACATCTCTACAGCATCATAAGTTATCACTATTAGATATTTGTATATTTTAACACAGGTACAGTAACTCACGTATTTTGCCTCAAACTTCTTGGCTAGCATTTCTACTTCATGCCGCTCACGTTGTTCATCATTAAATGGATCTTCCAAGTGAACTGATTTCTTCTGAAAAATACAGAAGTTAAACATTCATTCCACAAGAAACACACAGACTGCATCTAAAAAACCTATTAAATGTCAATAAACAACGTTCTCATGACTAGTCAGAATTTATACCGAGACCAAATACTTTATTCTCTAAAAATCAGTGTGACCTCTTCAATTACCATTGTTACTTTTCTTCTAATGAGAACACAAACAGAAAAGTTAAGGGAAAGATACAGATTTATATTTTCCCAAGCATTTCACTACAACCTCAGCTGCAAGTGTAAGCATAAGAGAATTTGACATTCAAAGAGAAAGAACTCTGTCTAAATACAACTCCTTTTTCCCTTCTGCTTCCACCGGTGCCTCTTATTGGTGCTGTGATCCTTTTAGATACAACACATGAGATGTACCTGTTATGCTAATCAGCAAGGAAGCAGCCAGAACACTAAAAACCTAAGTTACAACCATAACTAATATAACTCCTTTAACTTGTACTGTTATTTTTTTCTTCAGATTACTCTGCTAATCATAGCATTAATTCTAGAAGATTGCCACTATGGCAGCCACAAGGACAAGAGATATTTAATATTCCAGCTGTACAAGTAAGCAGGAATTAACCCCCTCTTTTTTTGAGAAAGGTTTTCACTGTCACAAAGTCAATGAACAGTAATCAGGGCTATACGTAGTGTTTTGGGTTTTTTTAAATAATGTATGGCAGAAAAACAGGGCTACAATCATCAAATTAGAGTTCACATAAAACACAGTAATTGTTGAAGGGCGGGGGTACCAGAATGCAAAAAAATATGGTGGAATGGAGTTCCATTTTACAAAACTTTATAGATGGTAACTAATTTTACTTCACATGGACCACGCATTAATGAATAAATGAAGATTTATGGTAGGCTAAGACAGAACAAAAAGCAACACTAAGTTCAGAAAAGCAGTACCAATAGCCAATATATTGACTAAATGGTGACCAACTAACAAACTAGCTCAATAATATCAAGACCGATACAATGAGGAAGGTAAGCTAGGCAAAACTGCAACCACCACATACCTATCTTACATTTTCTAAACTGAGTACTTAGAGAAAAAAATAATAGATATTAAAGTGAGTCCTGAAGCATCTAGTAAATTACATACACATCTCTTGCAGGCATAACTAAATATAAAATACAGTTCAATTCGTACAACACAGTCTTCCCTACTTTTAGCTGGGAAAATCAATTCCACACTTTCTGCTAGGTAAACATGGGGTTTTTTGAGTTGTGAAATGAGATAAGGTTAAGACCAGAGGTCAAGCAAAATTTCGGATTTAAGTGTTAACTTGCCGCTTCCCATCAAACACCAAAGATGTAGCTGACTGTCACTTTGATTAGTTAAGCACTATGGGAATCTCAAATTCAAGCAAGTCTTCATTTTGACAGCTTCTAAGAGCTCTGAGGGACAACTGTATTACACTTTGCTGGAACTTTAAGAGATTACTACTTCAGCGCCTTTACAGCCTGCTTGACAAAAGCCAACTTGGCATTTTGTTTTATGCACCAAGCTTCAATTGCACCAACAGAAAAGGGAGGGCACTGTCACTTCTGACCACTTACGAGGCAAATAAACACTCCAACCACACTAACTCATTACTCACATCCAAAAACTTCACATAAATAATTCCTACCAAAAGATGAACTCTACCAACAACCCTAAAGAATGTTGTCTTTATCAAAGCAAGAAAAAAAAACAGGACAAGGACAGCATGAGTTTCTAACATAAACATTTCCACTAGCTTCTGATTCAGGCTAGGAAACCAAATTTGGAATTATTAAAAAAAAACCAAAACAAAACAGAACTTGCACTCATCCTGTCAAATAAGTTTTGGGATTCTCTACTGTTTCATTAAGAGAGCTATTAAAGAAATGCTTGAATATTCCTGTGCATATACTCCTTGCCTTCCCAGAACAGCCTGCCTCTGGAGAGCCCTTCTTGCTTGCTCCAGTTCCAAGTAACACTGCAAGATAGAAAGCTAAGATAATCTTGTAATGCTGAACTTTAATGAGAAACTTCTTATAAGGGATAAGGAGTCAACATAGCTTTCAGGAAACTCAATCAATCTTCACCCTACAAAAGCAGTTTGCATAACTAAGTTTATACGAACTGTTCGTTTTAAACTGCATCATTACTAAAGCAATAAAAAATATGGAACTCAAACTCCACTTAAACTCCACAGCACTAACTGGCAACTACTTACTACCTACCTGGAAAGAGTAAACCTCATTCTGCAGAAAAGTGGTAGAAAGCAGGCATTCCTTGGTCAAGCTTCATTTATCAAGGTAGTTTTCCCTGCTGCATTAACCCGCATAAATCACCATGGTCATTCTACTCCACAGGCAGGATCAGTTTTCCTTTCACAAATTTTTTTCTATTTTAGGACTTTGAACAGGTTACATAATTTGTTGGTGTGAGAACAACCAGGGTGAAGACAGACTTCTGTCATCCTAAGCCTCCTGCACTGTGCAGAGCAAATTCTCTTGTATTTGCTTTAACTATGAAAGAATCACCATGCACTAATTTTATTGCAGGATAAAATGCATTTTCCCTTTCTCTCCGTGATGATTATGACAAGATTTTAAGTTCTCCCTAATATCAGAGCAGCTTTTCCAGCTTCTACCATACAGCAAGCAAGAAGTTAAACTGACAGGCCAAGCACACGTCAGTTTTTAAACAAGATTAAAAGTCCAGAATCACTTTAAAAGGATGACATACTCAGCTGATTGTTCCACACAGTCCAGCAATAGACAAGTCATTATGATCTATTAATTTCAATTTGGACTCTAAAGAAAGCTGGAAAACATACACAATTTCTTCTAAAGCATCTCGATCACCATTTCTATCTTCAAAGCAGTCTCTGATATCAATTGTACCAAAAAGTCCCTAAATCAATGGCAGAAGACATGGAGTTTGCATCAGAACTACATAAAAAAGCTGCTTTTCCCTGATTATGTGATTAACACATTAACCACCTACAGAAGGCGGCAGTTATGGAACTGGGAACTGCCAAAGGGAAAAAGTCAACCTCCACATACTGAACCACTTCTAAATACGAACACGACTTTCACCTTCATACAGGAACTGTTCAGAAAGATGCCACTTCACAGAGCAGAATGCTTATGCTACAACAACTCAGAGTCATAACTGGCACTGTTTGCCCACAACAGCTGTAGGACAGGATGAACAGACAGAACCTTTTAACTAGCATCAGAAGATCTCAGAGGGATTAAAATCAGTCATGGATTTTTCTGTCTTCCACATTTGAACACAATCCCGTGTGTACATCCATCCTACTACAGAACAAAAAAAGTGAGCAGACTGCTAAGTATATAGGTGATGACAATGCAATCACTAAACACTTTCATTTGTAAAACAAATGTTTTAACCATTCTCGAGTTTGTGCAGGATGTAAAAATCCAACGGAGATATCAGTACTGGTATTTGATGTTTGCTTTTATCACCAGAGCTATCACAACCTTCTCAGCAGTAGTTACTTTCTTGCTCCCCCCCTTTCCAATAAGATGTAAACTTTCCCTAAAATTGTCTGTACACTGGAATTAAGAGGAGCCATAACTATATAAACCAAGTGCAACTTCACTGGTATCCTCAACTCATTAAGAATGAGTGGCTTAAGTGTGACCAGCTTAAGGACATGCGTCTCTTTCCTGCTTGCTGGGTCCTG
Organism: Psophia crepitans; assembly: GCA_013399095.1. Classification (NCBI taxonomy): domain Eukaryota; kingdom Metazoa; phylum Chordata; class Aves; order Gruiformes; family Psophiidae; genus Psophia; species Psophia crepitans. The sequence goes on from VWZZ01001872.1 coordinate 702,025, forward strand.
TTGATTGGCTAACGCTGCTTGCTTCTTAAAGTTGTCTGCACAAGCTTTTCTCCTTAAAAACCAAAGTAGTTCGAGTACCAAATATCTTCTGGTCGGGAGGAACAGCAGAAGTAGGGGTTTTTTCCCTTGAATTAAGTTTCTTAACAGTTACAGCAGAGGTTATAGTTTCGACAACATTAACTCTCATTCATCCCTGTCCCCCTCAAGACCGCATAAACTCATCCCCAACTCAGCCAGTGTTCACTTGGCTGCTTCTCAAGGCTTGTGCCAGAGCCGGGCTAATACTCCGCATTTACCTGCACACAGCCTACAGACAACCCGGAAAACAGACCGGCACGGTAACAGTTTCGTTCAGCTGCAGGAAAAAGCTCCCAGGAAAGAAGGATGCAACACTACCGCTCCCCGGGCAGGCAAGGGGAGGGGAGCGGAGCGGAGGTAAGCGGGCATAAGACACCGGCGCTCCTCCGCCCCTGCTCGCAGCAAGCGCCGGGAGAAGCCAGCCGGGAGCCCTGGACCAGCTCAGAGGCGACAAGTGCGAAGCCTCCGCTTCCCCCCAGGGGCACCGGCACAGCCTCAGCGCCAGGAGGAGCCCGGAGCGACGGCGAAGCCGCCGGACTTCCCTCCAGGGCGCCGCCCCGCCGGGCCGGGACCACCCCCGAGCAGGACGGGGCGACCGATAACGTTAT
>VWZZ01001872.1:703860-735288 GCA_013399095.1 Psophia crepitans
GGGGGCTGCCCCCGCCACCAGAGGCGGGTGCTGACGGGGCTGTGCAACGCGTGTCCTCTTGGGGAAGGCGCGGGATGGCTGCCGGGACGGCGGGCCTGCCTAGAGGAAGGTGCGCTGAGGCCTCCTGACTTCAGCAGCTGTAGGTCAGTCACCAGAAAAAAACACCCCTAAATCCTGAACGTGATGGGCGGTTCAGTTGCGGGGGAAACCGACCGTTTCCAGCTGGTTCTGCGGCCATGCCCGGGCCGCAGGGTCCCAGCTGTGGCTGCAGGGAGCGGTTGTGGGTCGGTGGGGGCAGAGCTGCCCTCTGGCCAGGGGCTCGGCACGGGAGGCAGGGTGCGAGCAGCAGCCAGGCTTCCTCCGTGAGCAGGAGCTGCCTGCGAACAGTGCAAGCGTCTCGGTCTGTCACCGCCTACTTCGACAGACTGACGGCTGGCATTTCCAGATGGAGGTGTGCCACCGAGGCACTGCTGAGTTTCAGGGAGCTCTGAGCATCTTCGTGTGGTTGTATTCTCCAGCTTCACTGGAGCTGAAAGACGTTAACATTTCTTGTTCTTTTTTTAGACCCAGAAATACTGCTTTTTTCTCTTCTAAAAATGTCCTTGTTATGCAAAGCAAACGTAATTTACATCTGTGTATTATTTTGGATAATTATAGCAGACCATTCTGTTTAGCACATTACTCTGCTTTCCAAACTGCATTCATCACAGTGCTTGATGTTTTCCTCTCACTGCATATGAAGTCTTCCGACTTGGCTCCTTACTTTCAGCTGGACTCCAGAGAAGGTCTGTGACATTGGAACGGTGTTACTGAAAGTTATGATTTCACAAACAGGGAATGGAGGACATCCCAGAATACTCCTTGCAGCAGGAAATCAGTGGGATGACTGAGCTCGTCTGGGAAACACAAGCTGTCTCCTTTTGAACCTTGAAAGGCTTTGTTGAGCTTTATAATCAAAGGGACTTGTTTTATCTCAACACCTTGCATTTTCTAGTATGACTAGCAAGCTTGGTGGAGGTACTCCTCAAATATCTTTTTACTTTTAGCATCATAATAAAATTATTTGGAAATCCCACTTGTTCCCCTGGTGAGAATTTCATACAGCTATCTGATGTATCTCTGGATTCAAACTGAGTATCATTCAGCTCCAGACTGGCAGATCCTGCCAGGAAGATTCTAGTTCTCATCAAAGTTTCTACATAGTTTGTGTCACTAAACCTTGTGATAGTAGAAAGGGCAAAAAAGCAATTTATTGCTCAGCAAGCAAAAGTCTTACGTGAAAATCATGGGCTCTTCTGCAGCTCTCCTGAATGCTTGTTTTCAGTTACCAGATGAGAGATCACATATTGAAATAAGTACAACAGGAATACAACTTCTGTTTGCAGGCAATACTTGGACATATCCATGGAAAGCGGTGAAGATAAGCTATGTGTTTTAAGCATCCAACCTAAAACCCAGGTCGTGGTTTACCCCCAGCCGGCTGCTAAGCACCACACAGCTGCTAGCTCACTCCCCCCACACGTGGGATGGGGGAGAGAATTGAAAAAGTAAACCAGAAAACTCATGGGTTGAGATAAAGATGGTTTAGTAGGTAAAGCAGAAGCTACACATGCAAGCAGAGCAAAACAAGGAATCTATTCCCCACTTCCCATGGGCAGACAGGTGTTCAGCCATCCCCAGGAAAGCAGGGCTCTGTCATATGTAACCATAACTTGGGAGGACAAAGGCCATCACTCCAAATGTCCCCCACCATCCTCCTTCTTCCCCCAGCTTTATGTGCTAAGCATGACATCATTTGGTATGGAATATCCCTTTGGTCAGTCAGGGTCAGCTGCCCTGTCTGTCCCCTCCCAACATCTTGTGCACCCCCAGCTTCCTCGCTGGTGAAGTGGTGTGTCCTGGCCGAAAAGGCCTTGGCTCTGTGTAAGCACTGCTCAGCAGTAATGAAAACATCCCTGTGTTATCATCACTGTTTTCAGCCCAAATCCAGAACACAGCCCCGTACTAGCTACTGTGAAGAAAATTTAACTCCATCCCAGCCAAAACCAGCACAACTCAGTTCTGTCTTTCAGTCCCTAACATGTGTTCACAAGTAATGAATGTAGGACAGGTACTTCACGAGAAAATGAGTTTTGCAAGTATCTGAGTTCTGTACTTTAAACTGTCTTGGTTGTAGTATAGATACACCTGGAAACACATCCTGCTCAGATTTTTAACATGCTTTTTAAGTAGGAAAACAAACTGGATGGGAATAACTCACCTGACCCATGATAGGGGTACAGAGAGAACCAGAAGTAGTTCTTGGGAACAGTTTCAGGTAGCCCTTTGTTCTAAGTTAAGAGATTGCAGACTTTGATAGTAGAAGTAGCCTTTCACATCTAAGGTTTTTGTAGATATTTACTGGTTGGTTATACACTCCCGCTTTCTCTTATGAACATCTTGGAGCACACTTTTTTTTTTAATAAGGCTCAACATTTATTTATGCAACAGGACAAACAGTAGTTCTGGATCTTTGAATTTAAAGTGAAGTTACCAAAGACAGCTTGCTCTGGGTCTGAATATCTGAACTAAATCAGAAAGAAACTTGGCAGCAGATCCAAGCATAGCAGTTACTGGAATATGTTATCATTACATTTGGTTTAAGATACTGGAAGCACTCAGGAAAGACTCCCAAGAAACACACCAAATCTGCTAGAGCTTAAGTTCTCCAGGAATTTAGTTCTGAATACACCAGAAGAGTTCCAGGCTTATCAAAAGGAGTTAGATTTGTGGTTTTCTCATCATTGTTTTTCTGTTCTGCTACCTGTTTTGTTCTTTGGCATTAAGCTCTGCCTCAGGTATCATTTGTAGGTAGTATTAACATGCTGCGCTTGTCAGTGGGGCATAAAATAAAATAATAATTAGATATGTTTTGCCAATTATTTTGCTTTCTCTGAGGATGTGACTATGCTAAAATAGTTCAAAATAGAATACAGATTCCTTGTGTATGTTATCTGAAGGACAAATAGTAATGAAAGTGTCTCTTGAAAGAGGCACATTAAGGATTTTTTAAAAATGTAACAACTGCAGAAAGAGAGTAATCCTGAGGTGAATCTGAAGCTGCTTTTTATCTCAGTGTTGAAAGCCAGTGTGAGCAGATCGTACAAAGTGGACGCTCAGAACCACGAGTGCTATGGCCACATCAGTGAGTGGAAGTTTCTTGACCTGACTTTGTTGCAAATACAGAAAATGATGGAGACAGCCCAGTAAGCCACCAGAGGCCTCTACCCTGGTGCAGGTGGGATCCTCCTGCTCTGCCCTGGGACGGCTTCTCTGTCTGGGAGACAAACCTGTAGCACTCTCTCTTCCTTTTGGGCTGTTAGTATTTGCTGTGTTAGAGCCAGAGCTGTACTGTTTCATTACGCCAGCGCTAGCTGCTCTCGTGGACATAAAGGAAGCTGCTGTTCTGCCTGTACGGCTGTGTCTTTCTCCACGGAGCTTGCTTTCCGTTTCAAAGGCTGATACTTTACTTCCATGAGCTGTGAGGCTGTTGCCACAGGATGGGAATGCAGGGGAAAATGTGTTCTGCTTAGAGCAATAATAAGTTTCCCCACTCAAGCTTAGGTGGCATGGGGTGGCAGTTTGTCTTCTGCTTTGCTTTAGGTGAGCACTGGGACCTCCACTGAGGTGGGAGCTGTATTGATAGCCAGCTCATGCCTGTGACAGTCAGATCTCACCCACTCACCAGTCTCCAAAAGATGCTTCTACTAGGTTTGGGCTTTGTTTTTGTGTTTGTGTCTTTGCTTGCTTGTTTGTGAGAATATCCTCGTTTTCCATGGGTTGCTTCCTCACCACATCCTCCTGCTATCTTGGTTTCTTATGGTCCAGCCAGGCACCTTGCTGATCCTCATGGTCCATTCACTGAACGTGCTGCCACAGCAGCTGTGGCTTCCATTGCTGTGTCAGGAGACGACATGGCTGCAGGTAGCATGGTCTTTGTGTAGCTTTCACTAGAACTGCTGCCACATCACAAGAATCCACTGCACCAACAGTGTGGCTGGCGTTGCTGGGTTTCTATTTAATGAGGCTCTCTGAACTCAAGTATGCTTTTTTTTTTGAACTTGTCTTCCCTCCTACAGTTTTACCAAGTTGCTTCCTGCCAGATCCAGAATCAGGGAATAACAAAACATCTCTCTTGTCTCCAAACCAAGCACCAATGCCCTACAAACCATTTTGAAAAAATACTTTCTTTTATCTAGAGGATCCCTCTCTTTTTTTTTTTTAAATATTTTTTAATTGTTGTAATTAAAAATACTGTTTCCTGCAGAATATACCTCTAGCTTTCTCTCCTCAGGCATGTATACTTAGAGTTGTTACCAGCTGCTCTGCCACATCCTTATAAAGTCCAAAGTACTTTATTCAGTCAAGTAAACAGTGGTATAGAGGGGCCATACACAGGTAGAGAAATGTCAGATGTTGGGACTAGCAAAAGTGCATTAGCTTCAGGTAATTAGGATATACTTTGCCAGGGCAGTAATAATACTCATTTATCACCATTTCAAGGCAGAGGAACTGTGACTGTGAACTTTACCCTGTGGGCTGGTATATTGTTCCTGGGGAATCGGTCAAACCTTCCTTCTTGGCAAATGAAAATTTGAACCTATGAGACAGTGGAGTCCTTTCAAGAACTTCAAGAAAAACTACGAACAAACCTGATCAAAAGTTGAAGGTTTCAATGACCATGGGAAGTTTTAAGGGTAGCAACAATTTTTATGCAAAAGGTAGTTAGTGCTCCTGTAACTGGAAACACTTTTTACCTTTAGAAGTGGATTTAGGTGCATTTTTTTTCACTTCCTGAAATGAAGAATGGTCTTTCAATAGTGCGGTCTATGCCAGAGCAGCGTAAACAGCAGTATTATGTAGCTAGGAGGTGGCTGACAAAACCAAAATGTTGGCTTTTATCTCATGTTAAAAAGAAGCTAGAAACCAGTGCAAGTCTTCATGTTGGAAAAGTGAAGGGATTTACAGGAGTGCATGTGTCATGGCAATGAGCTCCTCTGCCAAAGGTGGGGGTGTTACCTATCGTCTGTCCTGTTCAGGTGCAATGAGAGCTTCAAAACTGACACAAGTTCTGTGTGACCAGTGATTTTTGTGGTCTATAGAATATTGTAACATTCTTCAGGCTAATAAATAAGATTGTTAACTTAAAGGAACCTCAGAGAAATTTGAAAGCTTCAAATGCTGCATTTACATGGAATAGCAGATTAGGAAGAAAAAGATGAGCGAAAATGAAAATAACTGCATCTTGGCCAAAGAAGAGCAAGATGCTCCAAGAAGTTGCTGTTGGGAACAGCTTTCCATCCTTGAGAGAAGGTGAGGTATTAAGACATTAAACGTCAGCTCTTAAGTGGGTGCATTTACCAAGCAGAACGCAGGTAATTTGTTCCCTTGGATAATGGCAGCAAAGTCAATTGTAATGAACCAGATAAGAACACTTTTCCAGTTAGATCTTATTTTTTACTTAATTGTTAATGACTGTTTCTGCTTTGGGTCTCAAGATTTCTTGCTGGAGCAAGCATGCAACTTTCATCTTTAAAATGTTAACATCTTTCCTAATGTTACGGGTGAGCTCAGTTGAGGCTGACAAATCAGCTGTAAACCTCTCCAGTAGTGATGATTGTAGATGAAGTGGTGTGTGGACTCTGTGTGTGTCTTAACTGAAATGAGTCTGGGAATGTCAGCATCTCAGAGGTTTTCTCTGCCAAGCAGTGAAGATCAGTTTGAGGTCTAAAATCACTGGGAAATTCCTCCTTCAAGGTTTACTCTTTACTTTTCTGAGGAGGAGGAAGAGGATGAAGAAGTAGAGGAGAAAAAGATACTTTCTAAGTGGTCACAAGAAAATTAAAACCACCAAATGACCAAAGATAAAATAACCTTTAGCTAAAATCTTGGAATTTTCTTGTAGATCTAAAAAATAGCAGGAAGGAGTACGTCAGAAATAAACACAGAAGAGGTTTTGTAGAGGAGTACGCGGTGACTAGCGATGCCGCTTTAGCCGTACTTAAGCCGAATTTAAAACTGAAGAGGGGCTGTTTGGAAAGAATAGATTCCCTCAGTGGTGCCTCTTTTATGATTCACACCTGCTCATTTGGCAGTGTAAAAACCACCTAGATATTTACAGAGATTGAGAGGGATTATGTGCTCGGGGAGGGGGTGGGGCGTTGTCCCTCACTTTTTTCCCTTATTTGCACCATTTCTTTAAAGATACTGTAAAGCCTCTCGGATGGTTATCTCCGCTGAAAAGCCCGCTCCATCAGGCCAGCACCCCCGGAGGCAGGCGGGGGGTACCAGCCCCTGGAAACTTTGGAGTCAGGTTATTGTCTTATCTCTGTATTGTTGTCTGCTGGTTTTACTCTTCCAACAGTAATTCAAGCCACACAAGACTAGATGAGTCGCAGTCTCAAGCAGCTGCCTCGCCCACCTGTAGCTGTAGCGCGAATAAGGAAGACTGGCCGTGTAGGGAGTTCCAGCTCCAATGGCAATTTCTACGCTAAAAGCGGCGGTAATGCTGTTTGATGAGGTAAAAGGGCCTGGAAGCAATTCTCGGCAATACAGAAGTTAATGCGCCGTAGATTTGCTCTTGCGGAGGGTGTCTCTTGTGAGTGCTGACCTAGGACAAGCCAAACACCCTCTCAGTGCCCATGAAAACGGCCCGTCAGACCGCAGGCCGGACGAGCTGTGGTTTTTAGTGAACTGCAAATATTTTAATAATTATCAGAAATTGATTTCATTGATTAATTACTGTAATATATTAAAAACTAGTATAGTTGCTCTTCAGGAAACAACTGTCAAGCAATGTTCACCCTCCCAAAAAGGAGAATTACCTATAATACCTATGCCAGTAGCAAAGCAACCTCCTAGGAATCATGAAGACATGCAGCGTTAGTATTTGGCTGTGACCTTGGGGGAATTTTCTGTATTTTTTCTCTAGTTTCTCCTTCAGCTTTCAGACTGATTTTACAAAAAATCCAATTTCCTAACCGTTTTTTTCCAATATCTGTCAGCAGTTTGGAAACCGCTTTTACATAAAGTTCTATGTCTAAATAAGCGCACATTATCGCAGACAGCTGAGGGTGATTGCATAAACAAATTACCACATTTTTAACATTCATACAAGCTTACGATCAGGTCAGAAGCATACTTTGCATGTGCAGTTCAGCATTTTCATACTTCCATGATTTTATTTCCAAGCCAAATTGCCTTCAAAAAGCAAAGCACATATTCATCACCGAGAATTAACTACATACCGAGCTTGCAGATTCAACACAAAGCTGCTTTTGAGTTGCCACAGCATTAAAAATAGCATCTGAAAAATTACTCATGAAAAACGATTTTCCATACATGAATAATTTAAATAGACAAATAGAATTTTATTAAGCTCTGTTTTCTTACCACCTCAAGTTGTATTTTGAAAAGACGTACGAAATGTAAAGATTTTTGATAGTATTAAACCAAGCGTAGAATAGCAGCAACAGCAGTGTCGATTTTAAGCACAGTGTGGACGCTACAGATCAGAAAGTCTTGTGGAAACAAGCTGCACTTTCTGTGTGACAGCTGTGTTTCAAATGTCATTTGCCTGGCCTTAGCAGAATTCCCCCCTTACATTGGTAAGTCATCGTACAGTCAGATTTAACTTACATTGAGCACTTACCTGGATACTTCCTCGCTGTTTTAAGAGATGGAGTTATTTCTTAGTGTTGTGCTGATTTTTAGTCCTCCGTAGGACTCAGTATATTTTACAAAGCTGATCAGATCTTGCCTGTGAAGCAGCACAAGGCAAGTCATGCTCAGAGGTGGGGCGAGCGGTACTTTGACAGTACCCTGTGGTAGTCCTGTATGGCCAGGCATGTTACTGGGTGGATGGGAAGGGAAAGCACTTGGTGGGGAAGGAAATTGTGCAGAAATGAAAAGCGGACAGCAATAGAACCTGTTTGGGACTAATTAGCTAAACTGAGTGTTGTAAAGCTTGCCTCAGAAATGTCTTTGCTGTGACCTGAAAATAGCTCTTCTGCCTTTAAATGGTGAGGAAAGCCACCATTGTGTTGTATAACTAACTAACTTCCCAGTTTGTTCAGTGATGACCAAGTTCAGCACGTGTGGCGTCATGAACAAGTCAGACGAAAGTAAAACTTGCAGAATACTACTGTGATGATAACCATCAGTATTGGGAACGTACCAGGTATCAGTTTTTGTAATTTATTTCATCTAAAGTTTTCTCAGACACAGCTACCACACATGGACTGATGTTAAAGCGATACATTTACTTTGTGTGATATGAATTAATTCACCAACTCTGCAAAGTAAGACATGTTTTGTCACATGATGGCTACCCATGTAATGGCCTTACCCACTGATGGGCGGTAAGAAAAAGATTGCCAGTAGCTTTAGAGTAGACGGGCATCATGATCCCATCACGCTTAAGAAGGACAAAATTGTCAAAGAAAATCATAGCTGCTAAAATGCTCAATGTAACTGTTAGAACTGAAGCATGGTTCTCTTCTACGTGACATAAACCACCTCAGCGTTAGTGTGTGTGTTCTTAAAAGATGTTATTGTATATTATATCATTCTGCATTGCTGTGTGTGGTTTTCCACAGAACTGACCACATGGAAGTTGCTTACAGTGATCAAGGAACAGATGGTGGAGTCCGAGGCTCATCACTCTTCCCTAGTTAAGGGCCATCTTAAAAGTGTGGTTTGAGGACTCCAAAAAAGCAATGCGATTCCTAGGCCCACGGACACAGGTTGTACCCTACTTTTCAGATAGATTTAGCTGTATCAGAACTACTACAAACTATCCTGTAGCATATTTGCTGTCAAAACAACTTAAGTCCCAGGTTCTCGAGGATCCACTTGGAAAAAACATTTTAAACACCATTACTTATTCGACTGCATTCATTATTTTAAATCCTCTTAAAGAATTACTGAGAATAATATAATGTGGAGCAATTAAGCACAATACCATGCGTAAGTATGAATTGAAACAGACTTGAATTGAATACACTGTGTCTTCTCAAAAGTCACATCTCTTACTAAAAATACATTTTTATTTTTAAATCTATAAATAGATGTTAGTGTAATTCATCAATTAAGCAAGACCTGTAAGGAATTTAGGAACTGTCCCTTGGCCAGAGATGTGAAATGCCCGCTTTATTTGTTTCAAATGAAAATTTAAACTCTAAAAAGTCAAAAGTAAGCTTGGTGTGTGGTGTCTAAAAGTGATTACAGGGGAAAAAAAAATTTGTTTCAAATTCTGCAAGCAGTTGTGACAACTGGACTCCATCAATCTTTCTGGGATGTGGTAAGGTTCATTTAATAAAGAATGAATGGGAAGTACTACCTCTCATGACACGGATATTTTACAAGTTTAGCTGAATATAACAATACTGCAGTTATACAAATGTAATATATACATTTCTAATGTCATATACCTAATTTAAAGGAAGAGCATAATACAATATCTGTCAGATACTGGTTAAACAAGCTGAGAGTGGCAAATGATGAAAAATAGCCATTAGTCATCATTAATAGAATGTCTTGGGGGTTTACCCTAATAGGGACCTGGAAGGATGGAGGATTCAACATATCCCTTGGCGATCCAGATGCAGATGTAAAACAGCACCAATAAAAGACTGCAGAGAAACAGACTAGTAATTAGTGAGGATAAGATCACCCAGAGTGATCTGCATAAGTTGGGTAACTGAGCCCATTTGAACAAAAAATATTTCTTGTAGAGCTAAAGGCAGGCTGTCTCTTCAGAAGGGTAGACTCTGTGCTGGAAAATACCAGTTCTGGAGAAACCCTAGATGTCATGTCACAGTCGAGAAGCAATTCAGTGCAAGCTCCCCCTGTGATAATATGGCCAAAAGGGTGAATGCAGTCTTTGAGCACACATGTAGAATAGTGAGCAGCAGCAGTATGGAGGAGGGTATTCCAGTGTCACATGCAGTCATAAATTATGCCCAGTGCTTCATGGCCATGGATTTTTTTAAAAAAATCTGTTGACAAACTGATTGCCAGTTTTCCAGCCTGGGAAATATCCTTACAAGGGATGCTGTCTTCAGTACAGACAGAGGTGACTTGCTTGCAGTTTATGCATATTTAAAGATAGAAAAAAACCCACCAAAGCAAAGAATGTGAGGACTTAATATGACTAACAGCAAAGATGAACATTGGATGAATCAAATATTAGAAAACAAGGCCAAACAAGCTGAATTTAGAATTAAGGTAAAATTTCTAAATGAGCAAACGTGATGTAACCATTTGAGTAAATTGCAAAGTAAAACTATGAGTTTTTCCAGATTAAGACTCTTCATTTTTCTGACAAATATTCTTATGGAAATCCAAGTTATTGGTTGTAGCAGATGAAATCCACCATCTTGCAATATGTAGGGTCAGGCCAGATTATCTAGTAGCCAATTAAAGACTTGATTTTAATGGGTTACTGGTGACACTTTCATCCAATTATCAGTGAACATAGGAATAGGTGAAATGGGGAGAGAGGAAATCTGGAAATGAAACTCAGAAAAAGAGTGACTGGAAATTACTTCTGGACATAATACAGTGACAAATTTGGTTAAAGAGTAAACCAACGGGCAAAACCCAGATGTGTTCCTCAATGTATGTATAGCTCCCATGTAGTGAAGCTACACATAGCAACAGCTACACATGTACTTGTTTATGTTGTGTCTTACTAGCTAACGGCCAAGTTCCTTATTCAACCTTAGACAACTTCTTATGAAGATCAATGAGCGATCTTCAAGCTGAGAGAGCCCCGTAAACCTAAATGCCTGCTGCAGCCCACAGACTTGGAACACAACACGACTTTTCCTTCGCAGCGGACTTTCCACCTCCAGTTTAGGTTTGGCTTACTTGGCTCCAGCGCTTACAAGTTGTATGTTGGATTCCAGAATTAATCCAAAAGGGTTGCTGCTATATTGGATCAGTTCAGATGCTAGCCAAAGCGGATGTTATCCTGGAACTCGCAGCAACAGACGGGATAAATGCCCTCCCCTGCAGTGTAGTTCACTTAGATGTTATTGGCACAAACGTTGTTGAGGTATGACCAAGCCTAACTAAAGGTCATCTATCTGGAATGGGTCAGTGCCCAACTAAAAGCAGTTGCACACTCTTTTGGGTTTGGCTTTCTCTACCTGTCACCATTAATGATATGATTGCTAGTACAATACCTTCTTTGTATCCTATTTTTCAGAATCAGATGCTTATTCCGAGTGTAAGACTTGTGTTTTCCATAATCTTCCTTGAAATTCTAATGATGCAGCGATTTTTTTCTGCATTAGTCTCTCTTCCACTACATTATCTGAAATGTTGCTGTTATCAATTTTATATTCAGTTACTCCTAACCCAATAAACTCACCTGTTTCCCTGCCTCTGCACATGCATCCTTCACTGCCTGCTTGGTCTGTATAGGTCACTGTTGTTTTTCTCCACATCAACCTTCACTCCCAGCTGTCCTGCTTAGAGTACCTTGACTCCTTAAATTCCCACTGTTCAGGGAAACATGGAAAAGGGCAGGGATAAAAATTTGTTAACCCAACCTGAGAAACAGCTTTAGAAATCCTTTATTAACTTCCTTTTCTGTATCATCTAAGGCAACTTCTGTTCACACCTCAGATTGATCGAATTAAACAACAGGAGATGTTCTTAGAACGTGTTTCTACGGTAAAATAAACACCACCATTTCAGCACTTTTCTTGTTCTGCATTTTAGTAGTACCTACATACTTGTTCCATTACCAAGACTCTAAATGCTAGGACAGTATATAATATATCTCTTATTTCACTGCTGCTCAAGGCAAAGCCTGCAGTCCCCTGTTCTTTATGTCTTAAAAGACAAAAGCTTTATTACCTGTCAGTAAAATGCACTGTGCTAGAAACATGTTACTTAACATATTAAATCTGACTTTGTGACTACACTTAATAGGTGACGTTTTCAAAAACTTCTTCACTGTTCACAGACAAAGAATTTAAAATTAGTCCACAAGCCCATACACTGTAATGCCATCACGCTTGTTTCAGATTTCAACCAACATGAATTTGGATGCTCTTCAGCTCTCCTGAAGGTCAAGCTTCAATAAAGGGAGGAGTAATTAGTGCATTTAACATCTCCTACAAAGCCACCAACATAATTTTTTGAAGCTTTGTACCAAGATTTATAATTGTATTCCAAATCTGTTTCCAAGTTAATTAAACTGTGTGGAAAAGAAAAATGCCTTTTACAAGTGAAAGGTTTTTTCAGACTGCTTTCAGTGAAAGTACTGCTCCTTTCACACCCCTTTTCAATCAGTGTAAAGTTGCGCCAGCTGAAAGGCTCTTCTGTCATTGCTGGTATGATGAACCAGTTTTCTAGATGTAAATACACATAAATACAAGCAGCCACAACTATCAATGTACTTCTAGATACCTGAATGATGATACCCACAGTTTTTGCTTAAAACAGTAACAACACTGACATGCTATATGGCAGAAAAGGTGTATAGGTGCCACATACACCCAGACTCCTTATTTTTAGCTTCAAAACCACTATAAATCAGGACCAAGGCCATTGGCTTGCCTTCGACAGATTACTGACCAGGCATTTAACGACCAGTCACAAATCTGCGCTCCTCCACAGCAAAATGAATATACCCTATTTTAACTCCTGCAGTATGAAGCAACATGAGACCAACAAGACATTCAAACTGTAGATTCAATTAAGAGCTTTATTCAAAGCAGAGACACTACAGAACATAGTATTCCAAGTTCTCCCCCCAGGAGATAAAAAAATAGTTTGTAAGTATTTTACAAATTGTAAATTTTCCTTTTACAAATAATATACAAATGTTTTTCACTGCAAAACATATAATACATTTCTATGTTACAACTGTTGCATTCTTTTAGAATTACGTATTCTATGAACTGTTCTCCTCAGAAAACAGGAGAGTATAATAAACCCCAAAGTACAATATATTGCTAACTAGGGTAGTAAATGTTGAAGAAAATTATTCAAAACATCCAGTTCTTTCATCCATCAGACTGCTAAACTAAACAGATTGCTCACGTGAATTATATTAACATGAATAAATGTTTTGAGTGTCAGACCTCAAAGCAAGACTGAACAATACAGTCAGTCAAATCTCCAGGCTCTGAAAAAGATGGTACCATCATGTTTTGATACCAACCTAGAAAGCAGATAAGCCACTTTGGAGCTTGGCATTTTGGGTTGATTAACCCTCATCTTCAGAATTAATGGTAAGGGAGAAAACAATCCTTATACACAAAAATAAGAGATGAAGGTATTAGTTACTGAGATTTATCCAGAAAAGGACAGTGCTCAGAATATGGTTTGTATTTTATCCTGGACAGGTAATATAGAGGTCTTTATGCATTATCTGATACCCTAGTCCCGGCTTTTGGTTGTCACTGTCTCTACTTGCCACATTCTGCTTCTTGCTGAAGCAGATTTGTCTCAGCCCTTTAGCAAATGATTCTTCTCCAGAGGCCAGGAAACTTGCTGAAAAAAAACACACCAAAAAAACAAACCACAAAGCCCTCCAGTAGCTTGTGTTGGAAAATCTGGGGAACATCCGAGAAGCACTTTGACTTAGACAGTTGGAATTACTACTAAAAATAAGGAGAAACTTTGAATGAGGAGTAGAGAGTTGTGCAACAGAAAGAGTACCAATAAAGCTTTAATGAAAAACCCCACAACAACCCAACAAAAACCCCTCGCTTAATGTTTTGCAATCTCACTGCACTATGCTGTTCCTCAGCTGGGTCAACTGCTCGACAGTCTAAAGTCCTACAAGAAAGGAGATACCCAGAATGCACAGGAGAAACCAAGACCCACATCTTGCAGCCACACACACAACAGTAACTAACCCGGTTCATTTTGTGGCACTGACTTAAACAGGGACTCTGTTCTCCTTGGCCCATTTTTTCATGATGCGGACAATGTATTCTACTTGAGAATTACCAGTGCTCTTCAGAAGATGCAGTACTTCCCGTAGAGTCTCTCTACAAAGATGAAAACCAAATATTTAAATGAGGGTGAGATCCAACTGATACAATAATCAGCTACACACATCCAAACTATTTTGTAAAACATGGTTCCTAGGCAGAGAGGTCTATTCACATACAGAGCAGGAATAGGTAAAAATGCACAGTAGATTAGATCCCATGGGACAAAAAAAACCAAACCAAACAAAAAAAAAATCAGCAAAATGTAATTAGTTTGGAGTTTATATATGTGTATATATACATAAATCCTTACTCCTGCAAAATAGCTCCTAAGAACAAACCGAACTTTTTTGTCTTTAATGCTACTTGCTAGTCTTCATCTTGCTAGGCTAGACATCTAGCCTAATGCTGCCACAGCACCTTACACGTAAATACAAATACCGTGGAAGTGAACATTACCAATAGGATAAACCAGTACGAGGCTGCAGTTTGCCAGCTACTTTACAGCAAGAACTTGTATGCATACTGAAAAACAGGCAAGCTATGTGTATTTTACTGCCTCTACTGTAGTAATTGCTAAAAGGACATTTGAAGGGTGCAGCAGTTAATGAGATTATTCCAGCAGAGATGGGAGTACAAGGAAGGTGTAGAAGCCAAGATACACACCTACCAGTTGTGTATGAAACAGCAACTTTGGCCAGGGGAGAATGGCCATCTGGCATCACAGCAGAATATTCATGCGGGAACAGTTCTCAAATGCAGCGTCACTACTTTCTCTCATTCTCCCACACAGTGAAATGGGCCGAAAGCAAAATTATCAGTATCACAGATAATTTCCTTTAAGCTTTCATCAAGTGAGTGTATTTGTCTGACATGGACAGTGTCTTCAGAAAGCAAATTTTAGCGAAAACACAGTCTCGTGTACTCATTGTTTAGAGAAATCGTGTTCCTCTTGCAGCGCTGAATAAATGTTCCCTTAGTTCTGTTCTATGAACCTTAAAGTGTCATGGGACAATTTTCCATTCCTCAGCCGTCAACATGAAATGAGGTTCTTTTCCCTCAGTTCCAGCCCAAATCGTTCCATGATTCTATGATTCACGAACATACTACATTTATAACTTAGCTCTTCCTAGTGCAATGACTAATGTATTTTGGATTCCTACAGTTCACAGTATTTGCTGGTAAGGTATTCTCCACCATATAACTGTTGGTTTGGAAGATACACTTCAAATTGAACACTGCATATGGAACTACTGACAAAAGTGTCTGTTCTCTGAAAGGTCAGTAAAGAATTGGAAGAGGCTATGTAGTCCTAAAGCTAAGATTACGTTTCTGGCTTAACTGGAAATAGAAAAGGAGCAAAATAAATTCAGATGTAACACAGAATACTCACTTTGCTTCTCGGCCAGCTAAGATCATTTGAAAGACACCCACACAAGCACCTCTCTTGCCCTCCCAGTATTCAGGATTACTGTCCAGTCTCTCCAGAACATCAAATGCTTTGGCTGAATAGTAAAACTGACGCATCTGCACAGAAAGTGAAATATTATTCCCAACTATATGACTGTCTTTCAGAAGGGGATTAATAATTTTGAGCTCAGTTTTCTGAAATCAGCAGTCAGTCACAGAAGCAATGTGCATTTTCCTGTTTTTCCGCAGGCAGCAAGTGACAGAGAACAGGTACATTTCGCTTCTATGCAGGGAAACCGGCAGTATTGTAACATTACTGGTCTACGTCTTTGAACATATTATAGATAAACCACACTGGGAACTTCAACAGTTGGCCGCAGTCAGCACTGTTGTTTTGATCATATATAGATAATACTAGCTTAAAGAACTTCTCTTTTATGAGGTGCCCTATCTATCTAGTGTCATACCGACTATACCGAAATCCTTGATAGAATATCAACTTCAAACTAGTCCAGACATTTGAAAACAAACCCACTTTTCCTCATCTAGAGATTGTCACAGACACATATTTGGATGACTTTTGGCTTTAACTTAGAGATAAATTTTTTTCTTCACTGTTACAATACAGTGCAAAATAAGATTCAGTGACTCTATAATCCAAAATTTTCCTGAGCATAGGAAATCCACTGTGTGGACTGAATACGAGAAAGATGTGCAAAAGAGAATTTGCTCAGTTTTAGAAGAAAGCTTTTGAGATCACAAGGTAGATGTTCTGAATTTCAGTTACGTGTTTGCTAGGATTTTGAGAATTTGTTACTTCGTCAGATGAAGGAACAGCAAAAAAGAACGTTACAGATAGTATGGAGACATTGCTGCTCTTTGGAGAGCTTGGCTGAACGGAGAATTGTTGGGAGGTTTTCCTACAGGACTCAGTTTACTGTCTGTCTTCTATGATGGCAAGTTTGACCACTGCACCTCTAATAAACCTATTCTAATAGCTGCTAGCTCTTGTGTATCACTTGCTTGAGGCCCCACTGAACCAGCTCCACGACCTTTACACCTATTACCTGTGTTCTGCTCTTCTTCTCACATCTGCCTTCTTAAAGCAGTGAACTACTATATTTACACAATCACAAAACTACAATTGGTCTTTATATTCTATATTTAAATTAAAATAAATCTAAACCATCTGCTCCCCAAATAACTTCAGCCCACCTTCTGGCTCTGGCCAATACATTCTGAAAACTGAATGGCCTGTGTCTCACCATGACAGTTTTCCAAAGAACATCCTTTTCTCCTGTCACTTGCTACTCCTCTAGGTCCCAACACAGTGCAATCACCCTTGTAGATGACAGACAGGATGCTGGATACAGCATCCGATTATTGTCTGCTGAAATCTTGCACAGCGATACTCAGCATAGGACAACCAATTTTTCTTTGTCCTATAGTACCATTTACAATCTTGACAAACAACTTTTCTTTATATGCCTCTACATCCATCCTGTGGATTAAGCTCTCATGCTTTTTTCCCATGCTTTGCAGAACAGCAAAAAGACTTGAACCAGAGCTCAGTCTCACTGCGTATTGACACCATCTGAAGAACTAGATGTTAGGAATTAAGGCAGAATTGTAATCTGCTTCCCAAGATCTCTTCACTATTAACATAGCTTTGTATAAACTAGAATTGGGAGGTGTGCCAGCAGTGTATTAGCACAGAGTATCAGAACTACTAAACACAATCTAGAACCTCAGTACAAGTAAGGTAGCATATGTTTTAACTTGTTCCAAAATGTCCAGAGCATCCCTACTAAAGTGGACTTCGTCTTGTTTAGCTTGACTTTTAAAAATGATAGACAGCTTAATATAACCTCATCTCATTAAAAGTCTCCTCTCAAAAAGGTTCAGAAGAAGAACTATGATAAGTTAGCAGGGATCTCCACCGTAGGCAGTTAAGCTCACCATTTTTTCTGAGTGGTTTGATTCCTAATGACTACACACACATCATGTCTCTGCTCCACTTGGGCAGACAGAATAGTAGTTGTGGGAATTCTCTTTCCATTTCCTTATGACTAACAAAGGAGTATCTCCCATTGCCATTACAAACTTTAAGGAAAAAAAAAACTGTTCCAGAAAAAAATGCAGCATGACACTCATTGCTGCACCTATGCTAGATTTTTTTTTTCTTTAAAGTTTCTTGTCATTTCTACCAACAATGAATCCCCAGCAGGAGAAGAAGCTGTTATTATTACTGATATCTCAAGCATGCAGTAATTTACCAATATTTTAATCACTGGGTTGTCTACCAAGAAGGCGTCTAGGTTAAAATATTATCTAGTGCTTGCCAACTCATCTATACTATCAGACATCTCGCTCTAATAAAAGAAAGTTCACTGGTTATGACAACGATGGAAAGTATCCAACAAAATGGCTGTTGGTACAATCACTGAATTAACACGCCATATGCCAAGTTCTAAAGAGAAGACTCACTTTGTAGCAATCATTTGCAATGAGCTGCAATAGGTTAAAGGAGTCCCCTGAGGTCTCCATCTTCAGATAGAGCTTCCAGGCCAACTGTGGTTTCTTATTCATAATATCTGCAATGTCAACAAAAAACGGATTGTCAAAACAATATATCACACACAATACTCAGTGGCAGGTGGAATAAACGATCCTAAATTTCTTTGCTTAATGTAAATGCATGCCTCACTCTGTGAGGATGAGGTTGGGAAGGGAAACTTGTCCTTATCTTCTGATTACTACCAATAACAGTCAATTCATCAGAGAGTACCAATGTCAAGAGGAATAATTATGGTGTTTACATCTCAATTTATATTTCACAGATACGGCAATAAGCACAACTCTCATTATTTCAGACGTGATTAAAAAAAAAGGATGGAAAGCATTAGAGAAGTTATTTTATGCAGGACAACGAACTGTGGCAATCCATTTAGATGGTGAGATTGAGGATTATGTGTCCTTACACATAGACAAATTTTAACTAGCACCAAACTGAGCTCTTTAATACTTGGTGCTCACCTCAGTCTAAACATTCAATTCCTATTATTCATAACAAACAAAAAACAGGGGGGGGACACAAAGCCCCTCCGAGCATAACAAAACTTGTCATTATGCATCTGCTAGAAAAAAAATCTTTCTAAATTCCTGAGATTTTATGCTGGTTTTAAATTTGTCTATATGAGTAGTATTTTTCATTGGCCTTTAACTTTAAATATTGCTGGTATACACAATTAGAAACAAAAGAACCTGAATCTTCCACCTCAGCTAGTGGAAATTCTACTAGGGTGTTTGAACAGAGTTCTAAAGTTTGATTTTCTGGAGATAAGTACCCATTTGGAATCTGAGGTTGATATTGGCAATTTCAGACTCATTCAAGTATTGGGAAAAAAGAAAATGAAAGTAAGTTTTCCTTTCTTTTTCAGGTCTTACCAGCTACTCACAGAGTAGCTGGCTGTTCGCACATGGACCACTCTTGTGCTCTCTCAAAAGAGGGACTGCTTAGCTTATTGTACCTGTGCCCACTGTGCCAATACAGATGTTGCAGGTAGAATTGGTGGCGATCCTCAACAATAAACACGTAACACCAAATCACAGTATTTATAGACAGAAAAACATCATTTTTTTCTTTCATCAGCTCCAGATACCATACACAGTGGCAAACAGCCAAGTCTTAATTTCCACATACCAACCCATCTATCTAGAGAAATGGAACACCGCGCTAATTAAATGGATTTTTACCTTTTCCTCAAGAAGAATTTGGTATAAATAGTATAATAATATTTTAAAAAAACCCAACCCCTCCCCGCAATAAACTGTCTAGCACCCAAAAAAATGCATCTCTGGTACTTTTTTCCCTTTGGAAATATTTCAGCATTGAATTGTTTACAACTCAATACCTAATCATACTCTGACATGAATGTATTATAATGCTTCATAATTTCTACAGCAGCTTCTATCCAGAAGGATCTAATAGTAATTTACATGCTTGACACAGAAAGATAACTATATTCATCACTGAACAGTTGTTTCTGCAAAGAATTCTAGCAGCTGTTTGGGAATGAAACATCAAAATTTTAAGACAGACACAGAAGAATACAGCAGCTCTACCGAAACTTCAGCAGGAATTCAGAATGGCAAAAGGCATGCTCAAGAATCAATACCAACTCTTATGAAAGAGCTAGAAAATTTTTAATTGGTAATACGGTGTTAATTCTACTTCTTGTAAAATAAGTAGCACCTTCAAAGAGTTCTGCATCCCCAGATGTATGTCAAAACCTCCTATAGCACTGAATCAAAGAGATGAACACTGTCCACTTAACAACCATGATTTCCCTTTGCAATGGATGTTCTCGCATCCAAAAAATTCACATGAAACATGCACATGTAAAACGCTCAAACACACCCAGGTACCGCAGCCGAATGAAAAAAGAAATAAACTGGCACATCCTAAAATCGAGACATAGATAGGCATCCATAGGTGCAACACGCCTCTCTGGAAAGATCATGTTAGAGATGTTGCCCATACCTGCAATATGGTAAAATGTCCCCAAACATACATTTTCACATGCCAAGTATAACTACTGAAAATTGTTTGCTAAAAGAACATCTTTGTATTGAGGAACTGTAAGGAAAACACATTAGCCAAGGGAGTCTCAGACTCGAACCATTAGGAAAGCCCACCACTATGCTATTTTGCATGTGGTGCTACAGCTTTATCTGTACTGAGGTGTAGTCTGCAATGTTTTAAAAACTGACTCAGAAATACTACATAAAATTTGCTGTAGAATATTAAACATAGCAAAAATGTTCTAGTTTCAAGGGAAGAATTGGAAAGTTTATGGAAGAAAAAACATGCTGGAGATTATAGAGGACACCCCTCAGGCACAGGACTTTGGACAATGCAAAGAACAATGCTATAGGAAGAAAAATACCACACATGGTTGCCTGATTCTTCTCTTCCCTTGATGTCTGACGCTGGCTACTCTTGGAGTTAGACAGACCTTTGGGCCTGACCCAGGATGGACGCACGCTTCTATCTTATGTTTTACTCTGAACATTTTAGAGTTGTAACTCAGTTTTTTTAAGACAGCAAATCTTCACTCAAGCAATTGAGTGGACAAGGAGAAGAAAAAGGTTCACCGGTTAGGACAAAGCTGCGTTGACGGAACTATGACAGCACTGCACCGAAGCAGTAATTGTTTGCTAAAGCCAGATGTATGAAAGGTGCAATAACCACCCACACTGTAACTAGTGCAATCAGCTTTTCACTTTCGCAGTTCTGAATCCACCTACAACATTAAATTCAATTAAGAAAGTGGATTGCCAAGACTGATGCAATGTGTTCTGCAATGTTGAGGGTAAAGTGACTCACAGCAGCGAGCTAGCCAGCTAAGGTAAACAAAATCGTTCTTTATCTTCTCACTCTGGATCAAAAGGAACACCTGCAGGAAGAAGGCAAATAGAAGATTATACATGCATGTACTTTAACAAACAGCAGGCAGACCTGCCTCGTTTCAACACGCAGCTAAGACTTAAGCCACACAAACTGCTTGATGAGAAGAGTTAGGGTATGCAAGTGCAGTGCAGGGGCACCTCTCTGTGTCGGGGAGGTGGAGGATTCAAACAGCGGCATGCTTATCTAGGGACTCCTGCAGCTGCAAAACGCCAGGCTGTGCGGAGGGTGCGGCCTGCGCTGAACAAGTGCCAGTGGGCGGCCATGCAACACAAACAGCACAAAGGAACACTGGGCCTGTGGGAAAAGCTATTTGGAACGTGTTTGTTTAGAAAGCAATGCAAGCAATTACATTAGCATCTTGTTGAAATACCAGAAGTTTCACACACGCATATATATGTACATATATATATAAAAGCCTTTCCTCCCCATACATGTCAGAGATCATTCCAGGTCAGCAATAAGATTTCTAATCATTTTGGTTTCAGTAAGGTTCCGAGGCAAAATGTTTGTCTTTTGTAACTTGCTGTACAAAGACAGGTTTATTATATTCTACATCTAAAGAGATGCGTGGGGGGAAGTTATGAATTTTGAAATGTACTCACAGAAAAAACCCCAACTATTTATGCCTCTCTGCAGGTATATGTGTAACTATACGAGGATGCTACTGGCAAAACTCAGAATACCTTTATAGGAGCCGATGTATGTACTGGAACAGTGAGTTCCAAAAATTACTGTCGTTTTTATTGGTTAAATATTGCTGACCCCTAATTTTGAGGGTGTGGGGAAAAAAAAAGGCAGCACTATCAGTGTAAGTAGCACTTTATGATAGTTTTTTTTGTTGTTTGTTTTTTTGTTTGTGGGGTTTTCTGTGTGTTGGGGTTTTTTGTTTGTTTGTTTTGTTTTTTTCCATTATGTCCAGAGAGGTAGGCTTCTCAGTAAGTTAATAAGTGCTACATGTGGAGATATTTTACAAGTTTATGAGACACTGGGGAATGGTGATCTTTATGTGAAAGCATCATCAAAAGCAAACGTCAGACATTAGGACAGACTAATCAATTTAATTACATAATCCTGTTATTTAAATGCATCAGCTACATAACACAAGTTTATGTAGAATCATTTGTAAGAATATAAGAGGAAAAATATGGATTAACAACAGTTTACACCCTTGTGTTTCTTTTTTGCCTGGCTGCAGCTAAAACTTACTTACAGCATTATCATTTTTACCAGCATAGCTTGGTAACAATAGTTTTAAGAGACTCACCTGCATTTTCATTAGGCTAATTCAATTAAGGTGGGTGAATTGAAATATATATCCATTTTGCCTAAACAGTCTTGGATATTTTTATTAAAGAGAGATGAAAAAAATTTCAGGCCACAGAAATCAAGGGGTTGAGTACTGGGGGGAAAGAAAACAAAAAAACAAACCCTGCAAAAAACAGGGGGGCTTTGTTGCCAAGAAACCTGAAGAGTTAAAAAGTTAAACAGGAAAAACACAAAAAACCACAAACCAACCAAACCTATATGATTCACTTTAGACTACATGGTTATTTTTTTCTGGCTTGTCTTCTTTCTGTTCTTGTGGAAAATGTTGCTTCCATCTTCATAATAGCTATTTGCTTTTGCATATTTTAGTTGTAATTAAGGTTCTACTGCACATAGACAAAAAAAATGCTGTGTGTAGAAGTTAATCTCTTCCAGCTGCATCTGGATACTGCTGAACAAGATAGTGAGCACTTCCTGTTTTCCTCCCACATCTCCCAGAGGAAGACAATTTTTTTTAAACACAAATTTCCAGGGACACCTAGAAGGTCTTAACTATTCAGTGTCTTTTACTCAGCATGCCCTAGTCAGTCTCAACAATAAGACTGCCTGGGATTCCAGACAAAGCGTAGGAAATCTGATTAAGAGGGCATTCTTTGATCAATTAGAGATAGCTGCAAGCACTCTTGTGATGCACCACAAGCAGCATGACTCCCCATATACCTCACATCACAAGATTAGCAAGATAATCTTCTCTGAATAGTGTTCACTGAAAGTTTCAGTTCCTCTAAGAAGGGGAAGATGATGTTCCACCCAACCTGCTTATTTTCAATGAACATGAAGATCTGGAGAGAGAAAAGGAAGGAAAGAGTATGTGGGAAATGTTTCCATTGTTTTTTTTTGAAGAAAGTAAATACATACCTCTTCAGCCTCACTAAAATTGCCCATGGCAGCTTTGGCTTGGGCGTAGTTGAAGTTAAAAGTGTCATTGTTGTAGAAGTAACTCTGGAAAATAAGCCACACAGACAGAACCCAAATAAATGAAACCAACAAAAAAATCCTCCCGTCGTATAACAACATTAAGAATATCCCCCTCCGTTCCCTCCCCACCCCCTCATCTGAGTCAGACTATATCAAGACAATAGGAAGGAAAAAGACAAACCCACATTATGAACATATGACATTTATAAACAGTGGGTAGAAAATTATGGACTGGCTTTTCTATCCTACATTCATGACTACTAACACAGTTGGAACATTCCACAGTATTAACCATGAGAGATCTGGAAAATGCTCCAAGCTCAAAATTACAGTGGCAGCTTTTGTGGGTATAATTTTCACTTTGGGCATGTGAAGACATGCTGCGCTGCCGTGGTGTCTTTCACCTCACAAGCACTTGTTTCACCACTAAGGTGGTAAATAGGCAGTTGACTCCCTAATGGCTTAAGGAGATGAACAGTTTGTTTTTCCAGGACTTCTCAAGGCTCAGCAAGAGATCCTGTGGATCTGGTTATGTGACACACCAGATCGCATGGTGGAGGTGGAGCCATGGGACCGGGCTGTAGCCAGGCAGCACACCCTGTGGTAGCGCTTCCTTACGCTCAAGCCTTGCTCACAGGCATGCTTCTATCTGAAGGGCAACACAAGTTTTTCTCTCCCATAATATTAGACTGGACACACCTGGTTAATGACAGATCAGGTTGATTGAGCTGTTAACTTTTCTGAAAGGCTGCATAGGCCAAAGCAGGAAATGTAACTCTAGGTACAGGTGAGCCGGCTGTTTGGTTTTGATCCACATAGCTTATATTTGATCATGGTCAGATGTCCAGACTGAAGTATAACTCAGATGACCAAAATCAGCTGAGTATCTTCTACATTCGGCACTGTCCCCCCACTGCTGTACCCGTAGACC
The DNA here is from genome assembly GCA_013399095.1 of Psophia crepitans. Lineage (NCBI taxonomy): Eukaryota > Metazoa > Chordata > Aves > Gruiformes > Psophiidae > Psophia > Psophia crepitans. The sequence continues at coordinate 727,916 of VWZZ01001872.1, forward strand.
TGGTAGAGGTAAGGTGGAACACAATACCACAGCTACAAGTGCGGATGGGATTGAGGATTCCTGCTGAGGAGAGGTGCAGCGCTTATGAAAGACCATGGAGTTACTGTAAGAAAAGCCTTCCTGGGTGCATAACAGCAAGGTGTGTAGAAGAAAAATGTTTTTCCTTATATAACATCTACAAAAGAAACAAAACTTGTGTAGGAAGATCAAACTTTTGTTTTGTTTTCTCATTAAAGAGTGAGGAAGAGGTAATAAGCGTAGTTGGAACTGTACAAAAAGATATGGGAAGCAAGGGGCAAAACCCTTTTCCAGTGATTACTATCTTCTTTTGTGATGTAGGGACACTTGAGGAATCTCTTCCCTTCTCTGTCACAGGCAGACAACAAAGAGTTCAGTCCGCCCACATACACCAAGCTAATGCCTTGAGAGGAGAGGTAGGGGGTTGCTACCATTTGCTGGATGTCTAGGCTTCATTGAAATACTGGGTCCAAAAGGCAGTCAATAGAGCAAGCTATGTGAAAGCATGATGGTGAATCAATTGGGTGAATCTTAAGCTGTTTGTGAAAACATTTCAGTACCCTTAGGGTGAACTGACTGGTTTCACCATATGAGAATTACAACACTTCACTCTATTCTTCCTCAATGATAGTTTCGTGTGAATCAGCACAAGTCCAAGGTTAAGCAAAGCTGGTGAGCAGGATCCTAGTTTTAATGTATGAATAGTTTTGTCTGTTCAAAGAGCCCTCGTTGTATTTTTGAATTAAAACAGAAAAGAAACTCTATTGGCAACTAAACTCAAAAATTGTGTCATTTTATCCTGGCTGTATTAGTGCTAGACACCAGACCTGCTGCAAAACCAAACCCAGTAGAAATGAACTTGTGCTGCTGATAGCGCAACAGGTTGCCAGCAGCTGGATTTTTTTTTTAAAGCCACGTTACATGTGCTGGACTTCACTCTTATGTGGTCCTTTTAGTGGTCTTCAATCTTTCCATAAAACTAACTTTGCTCTGAGTGATGTCCATTTCAATGGGATGCTCAGATACCCAGCCAAACAATGAAGCATTCGTTGTGGCCAGAACTCAGCTGAGCCTCAATTAGCTTGTCTTCTTAGTTGATGCTCAGTGTTACAATGTCACCCTCAGGGCAGCTGGCATTTATAATAAGGTGTCCTCTGAGACATTCTAATACCTAAAGCAGTTTTAATCAATCACGGATGAAGGTGGTGTTTCCTGAAAGAATATCAGGCGAACAATCTCCACACAGTGCACAGCTCCACTGAAATTGCTGCAGAGATTCTACTGAAGTTTATTCCTGTGAATGAAACACAAAGGTGACTGTAAAGCCACCTAAGCCTTGCCTGTAGCATGGTACAGGAAGAATTATTTGCATCCCTGTGACATGAAGAGAAGGGGAATGACCTAAGTAAATCTGAGCAGTGGCAGGTCTCAGCTGAAAAATGATGAGAATGATCAACCACTTCAAAAGGGCCATGCAAGGAAAGTGGTAGTAGGCAGAAAACTTTTGTCCTTAGTCCTTGCTATTTATCAACTGCATTATGTCTCAAGTTATCAGTATTTATGATTCCCTTCAAGAATTTAACAAATATATATTTTATTCAAGCTTGATAATTTTGCAACTTGCTAGATACAATCTATAAAACCTTTCAAACTTGCAACCTTAACCCTACCTTGAACTATAACGAGTTCCATAAATGAACTGTGTTTTGAGAGGGACAAAATGAATTTTCTTAGAAAAGACATTGTAAATTTGCTGCAATTCTAGCAAACTGTATCTTGTTTTCAGCCTCTCCTAATACAAATGGAGGTTTCAAATCTACCTTGTTTATTCTAATCCTCATTTTGTATCATGTTATTTTCTTAATTTCCCTCTATAGCAAAAAATATCTATCTTCTAATTCTCTTAAGACAATAATTCCATTTCTAATTATTCTCTCAACCATCTTTCTTTCCCCATTTGAGGGGGTAGTGGTCAGTATTTCAAATAAGAGTACACCCGTGTGCACTGAAAGGCATCAATCTATAAATGCATACACATTATAGCTGTGAAAACTGGGGGAATATTTAAAAAAAAAATCTTTGCCTAAATATGGGTCAAATCAAAATAGATATATGGTTACTGATGCTGAAGGCATGTAGATGTGTACAAGTCCAGTTTGCAAGCTGAGATCCACATACATACATTATAATGTGCAACAGTGATTCTATACACTTACAGCAGAACAGCGAAGTTTTTAAAACACTCAAACAAGCAGTCAGATAACTCTTCCCCTCTCCTATGCACACATAATAAAATCATTTCTCACAAATCCGACAGCATAAGAATGCTTCTTCTAGTTGATCAGTATAGCAGGATTGAAGGCTGGCATACCTGTCACTATTTCTGCCGCTCTCCTGACAGTTTTTAAACATTAGACCTATTCCTCACCTATACTTCCCTCTGCATGGGCTCTTACCAACATCGTACAAAATAACACCGACTGTTCTGTGCGCTTCCTTTTCCCTTCAGATTTTCTTTCCATTCCTTCCTACAACACTTTCCTTTATACTCTCACAGACGCAGACTATCCCACCTAATCCCCTCCCTGTAGCGCTTCTCTTGCCTCACGAATCTGACCTATCCTCTGATCACTGTATTGCCTGCTTTCCCCCTCTTAATTTCTGTTTAGTGCCTTGTTTCTGTCTCTCTCCTCTACAAACACTAACCTTGCTTTCCGATATTAAGGACAACTCCATTTGCCTCCCCAGATGCTTCTCTCCTCTCTCTCTCGTTTCTAAGTTTTCCCATATACCTTGGAGGTGGTGAGTAATCACATTTAAACTTGAACTTTTTCAGGTTAGAACTAGTTGTTTAAGAAAGTTTTTAAAGGAAATGGAAAGAGCTGGGCATTTCTGTGGGGTGACTCATGCCATTCTACGATAAGTGTAAGAAATACACAGGATGAATTCTCTGGAAATTACCATCTGCCCCTGCTGGCTATGCACTGAGACTAGATGATCAGTTATAACTGGAAATTTGATTTTTAGGTGGCTCAGGTTAGGCAAAACAAATCTCACTCTTAGTTTCCAGGTTTCCTTTTCTTCAACTACACATACTATCCCAATTTGGGGTGGTGATGATGGGGTGTCTCTTCATTCCACTACACTGGAACCGTTTCAGTGGCTATAGCCACCTGGGATTTCTTCAATGACCTCTTTCCAGATGAAGTTTAAAAAACTCTACACCTTCATAATTTTTCACCCGTCAGCTTCTTTTGGCACCATTACAACACATGTTTTCTTTAGATATCATCCTCCTTAGAACATTGTAATTGTGCTTGTCTTGTGTATCTCCCTAATAATTTCTTCCTGGAGTCTCGTTCCTCTTCCTACCAAAACTAGAGTTCTTACAACTCTTGTTTCAAATCACTGGAACAAGACTGCAATCACTTAACGCTATGATTCTATAATCACACTCCAAATCACTTAACCCTATAATCCCACTCCAGCCTCTCTTTCCTCACATCTGACTTATACCTGGATATCTGTAAGTTATATCCATTTTATCCATTGAATACTGGGGATCTGATAATGCTGTATTATGATTGCAAACTCCTTCTCTTCTTTTGGAAAATGCAACATTGCCTGTAGGGTATCACTCAGATTACTTCTGCAAAAATAGTATTCTTATTGCTTTGGTAATACTGCCCTAACTTAGCTCTTCAGAGACTGCTTTTCCTCTAAAATATGAAAGTTATTACTTTCAGATTCCTTCATGTCCTATCCTCCTTACACACTCTTGTTCATTAAAATGTTGTCCTCAATTATTAGCCAGTGACAATAATCTCCATCACTCATTTGATAAGTTTTAAGAAAACAGTTGGGTTTTTTTCCTCTATGTTGCCCACCCCATAAAGGTCCACAATTTTTTTCATGGTCTTCCTTTAATTATTTTCCTCATCCTCTGTGATACCACCAGGAAGCCAGATAATGGTTAAATTGCAAGTGTGGTGAGACCATCATACCCACCATGCTACACAATGCTGTCTTATAAACTGCTGCTTTACATTTTAATCCATTTGCTGTATTGACCACTTCTGTCCCACTGTTGTTCCTGTGTTTTGTTGTTGCTGTTGTATTTCTGTTGCTTTTTATGTGTACGTAGTCTCTCACAGAGTGCAGTCTAATTCCACAAGTAGTGATTCCATGCATTAGAGTACTACCAATACTAAATACTAATACTTACCTTGACTGAGTTGAGGTAAATCAGGACATTACCAAACTGTCTAAGAAGAAAGAAGCAGGAGGACATGCACTGTCTCCCTGGAATGGTATCTAAAATTCAAAAGAGAAATGCAGTTTTGTATAATTTAAAAATCACATGACAATAGAAATCACTGCCAAGATTGCTGGCAACTATGAAAGTAGCTGACTTCTAAAAACAGTGTAATTTGCCTTTTCAGGCAAAGGGCCATACGAGAGGTTAGAAAAACTATTAGATCATCTTGCCAACTTTCTCTACAGCATGCAATAACTATTGCAAGATGGTATTCAACAGCAAATTCTACAGAGACAAACTGTTTAAGTAACAACCGTTTCCATGACACAATTTACGCAGCATAATTTTACCATGAACTATTCTTATGCTTAGGAAACGACACTTGATACAAAGCCTGAGTTTGTTATTCTAACCTCATTAGCCTTTTTTCTTTACAATTATGCTTTTCAGTTATCTTGGACAAAGAAGCTGGGCAGATTTTTAGTTCCAGTAAGAGAGTAAACTTGATACACTGAAAATACTGTTAAAAAATATTAATGCATACACAGGAAGAATACTCCGTGATTAAAATATAATATGAAAATTAATTTCCACGCATTTGGAATTACCACATTGCTCACAAGTGATAAAGCTATGCTAGGCATATCAGTTCAAATGAGTGTTGGTAAACTGCTGCCATCACACTATGCTGTCATCTACTCTGAAACTGCAAGCTGTGTTACTGACAAACTATTTCAAAGCCTTTTTAGAGATTCTTAAGTAAATTTACTAGGACTAATTTTTGTTAGACCTAACCAGCAGAGATACATGAATCCAAGTAGCAGCTGGGAAGGTATAAACACAAGTGATGTCAAATCACTACTATTTCACTATGTCACATGATCATTAGAGAGGATGCTGCTCTGTACACTTTGGTAAGGTAACAGGAGATAAGATTTTAAGGCTACCAAGAGCCCTGAAGTAATCTGCTCCTGTAGGTTAGTTACCACCAATCCATCCACACTCAAAATATCTTTGCTGTAGATAGACATTTCATGTATCTGAAGACTAATATTTTGACTCCAGACCACAGCACAAAATAGAGCATTCCACTGGAAAATTGTACAGTCTTTTTTAAATAAGGTAGGGTAGTAATTATTCCTGGAAAGCACTACTTAAGATCTCAAAATATATTTCAAAGGAAAGCAGAATATTCTATTTTTTTATCTTTTAGCACTAGAAGATACAGGGCTTGGATGTCCTGTCATTTCCATATAGAAAAAATTAATCCTTTTCTATATCTGAACCACATAATTCAGTTCATCAGCTTAAGAAAATTATTTGGTTATTTATGAAGTGTTCACTTGGGAGCAGAAACTGGCCTGTATATTTATCTGTCCTTTTTTACATGCAGGTATACTTATCATGACACATATATGCTTTGACAGGACAATAACAGTTTTCCTCAGTATTCCTCCACTCTCTGTTGTTGTGGTTGTAATGAGAGCGCAGGTACCTCAAAAGTGCTCCTTTTCTCTCACATTCAGTTTTTGATAAACTCATGACAATTGTTTTTAAACAAAGTTTTTTAAAAATGCAAAGAAACATGCAAAGAAGACTTAAAATTGAGAATACATTTTCAGTAAAAATGAATCACAGTGACAAGATACTAGAACCACACTTTTCCCATATATGACTGGAGAGTTTCTAAGTTTCAGTATTTATTCTTATGTCCACATTTTGTCAGAAAATTTTGTTATTCCAGCATACCATACTCCATATACTTTTAGTGAAAGATTTAATTAAAAAACCCCAAGCATATGAAACATCTGTAAATCTCATACAGCTCAGCAATGAATACTACTAGTGACAGGAAAACTAGAGCTTTATAGTTCTAATTCATCTCATGTCATTCCCGCAGCTTCCTTTTTCCAGGAAAAAGTTCTCAATTTGAAAAATTACTTAGGGAGACCTAGGAATACTGCCAACAAAAGTCCAGAAGAAACGTTTCATTCCTCCCACCCAACATTAGATATGCCTGACTCAGTCCTAAAAGATGACCACTGCAAATGAGAAGGGTGCTTTTCTCCATTGTGCTTGCAGTGTTTTTAGGGGAGTTTGTAAGACTTAAGTTATGCACAAGAAACGCTGCATTTAATGGGAATGTTAATTTGCTTTCACTGATGTTCCTCTTGCCCCATTTCCTCCTTAACTTATCTCAGAAATCTGATCTGTTCAATTTTCCACCCAGTTAAGACGCTGGGAGAAGAGCAGAAGAATTAACTATAAAAATTTAGTTATACCCTCCTTTGTAATGCCAGTTCCAATTTGTGTCGTTTGGATTAAGAATTTTTCTTAAGTTTTGAAAAAAAACAGTATACAAAGGCTGCTGTTTTGGGTGTTGTTTACTGCTGCTAGAGGGTGAATATTGACTCCTACACTGTCGGTGCTCCCTAGTTTTTGGGGTTTTTGTTTCGGGTGTCTAGTTCTCTTTAAAGTGTGTAACTTCCAACATGAGATGAAATGTTACATGTATTGGAAAGAACTTTCACATTAACTCTGTTTGTTCTACGTTCCTTGAACCTCTGAGTCAGAGATCTAATAAAAATAGCAAAGGGATTAATTGATGACTCCAAATGACTTCACAAATACGCAACACAATTCTTCCTAAACTGACTGTCACTGTTTTTTTCTTAATGCAGTCATGGGATTTCTACAGTTAACAAAAGCAAGTCAGAAAAACAGGACCTTGCTTTGAAAAAATATTCCACATCTTCATTTTAATCCATTAATTTTTGATAATCCACATTAAAATCAGAAGCTTTGTAGGCCCAGTTGTGAGCAAAGACAGAGCACAGGATTTCCTCACTCCAGCGAGCGCAACCTACTTTTGTGTTATAAATCTGCAAAGCCGGTAAGTAACTTGATAAAGACCTTAAACAGACAATCTTAAACAGACAAGGCACTAGCTCCTTGCAAGGATTGGCACAATGGCAAGTGCCGAAGCATGACTTCCATGCTTGAATAGCACGGCTGGCTACTTAGTAATAGCCTGAGTATACAAATGGAGAATTCTGGCAGCAGATCAAAAATGACCACAGATTTACAACAGAGTGGC
>VWZZ01001872.1:735409-766763 GCA_013399095.1 Psophia crepitans
CTGAACCTTCCCTGGCGCAACTTGCAGCCATTTCCCCTTGTCCTGTCACTAGTTATCTGCGAGAAGAGGCCAACCCCCAGCTCACCACAACTCCCTTTCAGGTAGTTGTAGAGGGCAATAAGGTCTGCCCTGAGCCTCCTCTTCTCCAGACTAAACAAGCCCAGTTCCTTCAGCCGCTCCTCAGAAGACCTGTGCTCCAGACCCTTCACCGGTTTCGTTGCCCTTCTCTGGACACGCTCCAGGGCTTCGATATCTTTCTTGTGGTGAGGGGCCCAAAACTGGACACAGTACTCGAGGTGCGGCCTCACCAGGGCTGAGTACAGGGGGACAATCACCTCCCTGTTCCTGCTGGCTACACTATTCCTGATACAGGCCAGGATGCCGTTGGCCTTCTTGGCCACCTGGGCACACTGCCGGCTCATGTCCAGGCGAGCATCAATCAGCAAAGGTACATCAGAACGTAAAAATTATCATACTGGATCCAAAGTCCATCTGGTTTCAAAAGTTTGCTGAGTAAGAATATACAGCTATAGAAAGAATATAGTCTGATTTCACATATAATACATGCTGTGGTATATAATGCCACTTCCTTTGAAGATTCTCCCAGCTACCAACAATCTGCACTGAGGACTTCCTAATCATCACTGAAAAAATTGTGTTAAACAGCCAATGGACTTTTCTTCTACAAATTTCTTTATATCTTCTGGTTCTTGCAAGATTTTATATCAAGTAAGTTGTGTTATGTGAAAAAGTAAGTTGTGCTGCTTGTTTTAATAGTCTTGCAGGATGATTTATTTCAATGCTCCTTGGTTTTTGTATGATCAAGTAACTAATTCTTTTCTATTCCGCTTCTCTTTGTCATTTAAGATGTTCTTTATCATAAACATAACCAAACTCAGTCACAGTTTTCCAGGCCACGTATCCTCCTTTATTTAATCTCTCCTTCCTCAAGAAGCTATCCCCTTCTTGTGATTATCCCTGTTGTCTTTATTGCATCCTTTCTTGTTCCACCATATTTTTTTGAAATGTAAGAGCCAAAACGGCAGACATTATTCAAGAAATGGAACCGCATCTGTATGCAATGACACAGTAATTATTTTTTTGTTCTCTCTTTCCTCACCAATTCCTAAGATTCTCTTCAACTCTTCTGATAATTATGCAAATATAGTTTAAGTTTCCCCCCTATGTACTACTTCACATTTATCAAAGCTAAATTTAATTTGTGTGTTATTACCCAGTCTCATATAATCTTCCGCACCTTTCATCACTGGGGAAGCTTTCATTTTTCATACTACAGGTAATTTCGTACTATTGGCAAATCTAGCCATGTCATTATTTGCTCCTATAGCTCATTAATTATGAATACGAGCCCTTTCTTAAAAGAAACAAAAGGTTCTTTCAAGTGTTCAAATCAGGTGCATTTTATCCTTTTCACTGCTACTTCAATGAAAATTTTCTGTTAGAAGTGAGAAAGGTGATTATGTAGCTTCCCTGTGGAAATTTGTTGAGGTATTTGCTAACTCATGGATTTGGAATCTGATTATACTCAGATCACTGTAACAGAATTGGATTTTCATAATAAAATTTCAGATCAGGTTCTATGTAACCTCTGTACTGGTCTAGAGTCTACCTGTTCACTTGTGTGTTCCTTAAGAAAGATGAAAACTTAGCATTTAAAAATTCATGCGCTGTATCATGCCACACCACTGCATTTACTAAGTCAATATGGGCAGAATAGAAGTCTCCAACTATTTAATTATCTGTCTACATAAAATCTCTAACCTTTTTAATATGCAAGTCACTGTTCCTATCCTGGCTGGCTGGTGAATAATTTAACCTCCATATGATGAGTCTCCTAGCTGAGGATGTAATTTGAAACAATTTTATGTTACTCACTGATTTAAAAAAAAAAGTATTTTGAGAGAAGGTTTCTATTAAAGTTTAGAACCACTTCTCCACTGGCATCATCTATTCAGTAATACCCCACTGTAAATTAAATAAGAAGGACATCCTACATGTTACCTTCCTCCTATCACATTTTAAAAAATTCTTTTAGGTTTATAGCTTCCTCTTCTAAAACCAGGTGTTCTACTTCATTCATCTTCTTGTAAAACATCTAATATTTGTATTAAAACATTTACATATTTGGTCTTCTTGTGTTTGCATTTTGTTTTGTCCTATCTAAATTGAACTCTGCCTCTATTTCCTATTTGCAGTTTGTTGACCTCTACCTGTCCTTCATTTGAGGATGCAAAAAAACCCTCACACTATTTCACCTTTAAAGGAGGAGTTACCTTGAACTTTGTGTTCTTCTGTAGGTCACCTTTCTCCCACAAGTTTTTAAAAAGATTACAAAGCAGTTTTTACATGGAAGTACAAAGAGTGTAAGATGCTTGCAGTATTAATGTTTCCATTTACCTTTATTTGGAACCAATCCTTCCCATAGGCTCATTTTTTTCAATTAACTCACCTTCCTAATCAGACTACTTTTCTGTTCCCTTTTTTTTTCCCGCCTCAACCTTACCTCAAGTCTCAGCCGCTCTATCTTGTTGTGCATATGGGTTTAAAAATATTTCACAGTAAAATGAAGCCTTTTAGCTTCCTAACAATTTCAGTTTTGGTTTTGGGCTATATCTTCACTATCTCTCTTTTCACGATATCTTTTCTCAGACTATCTATTATTTTTATCCACGTATGCTATGGTCACTCACCACACCTGCATGACTGTGATGGGCATTAAGAGGCCCAACACCACTGCAGTGATTCCCCTGTGACTTTACTGGCATCACAAACCGAGTTAGCTAAATGCCCACCAACCAAATCCTCCACTACTATAGTTTATGTTGCTTCTTTCTGTTTGCTGGGATCCTGGCTCCAAAGGGATAGCCTCAATGCAAGAGGAATATTTGGGAAGGCTCATGGATGGAACGACTTCCAGCCTTCCAACATGAAGCTCTCTGCAGCATGATCTCAACAGTACAACAGCTGTAAGGGGAACAGAATGGCTTAACAGTATTTCTGAAAGTTTCATCAGCCCTGCTGCTCTGTCTCGTGAGCTCCTTCTCTTTAGTCACCATGGACACAGGAGACAGCATTCTGTCGCTGAGGACCATGAGCTGCCACACTGAAAACATGCATTAGTTACCCACCTAAAGAAATGGTCCTACTGACAATGCCTATAACAGAAACTGGGAAGTCCTGTTTCAGCTGAATTTCTGTGTTCCAACAATTGGCTTTTTTGATTTTGGACTTCTGGGTTTACTTTGGCAAGGGGAAGGGAAGACAAGGTCTTGTTTTGGTTTATTATTGAATAGCAATCCTAGATTTGCACGTGTGAGTGTTTGTACCTGTGAAGGTTTCAGCCATACACTTCATATAATTAGGCTGTTGTCTTCTGTTTCTATAATGAGGATTATTAGTCAAAGGCAAGCTGCCACAGCATCTATCAGTGAAGACTAGCAGTTTGCAGTATAGCCTCTTTTCCTGTCAAATTCATACAGTAAGGTTTGGAATTAATTGAGCCTTTTAACTTAAACTTGCAAATTTGTTTCAGACTATAAATTAGACTTGCTATTACTCATACTACAGCAACAAAATGCCTAGCAATAGTCATGCTAACAGTCAGCAGTTAAACAAAGATGTGCTGTTAAATATTTGGATATTGTAAGAAGGATTACATAACCGAGAAAGAACATTTCAAACATACCACATTCGCTGGCTGATTCACCCACCAACTGGAAGAACTGCTGAGCAATTTTCAGATGATCTCTCTGAGAGAGGAAATAAAAATCCAATATGAGTTCCAGAGTTGATGCTACAGTACACAGTGAAAATATGCTCTGAGGAACAGATAGGGAACAACTAACAGACAAACCAGGGCTGAAGTAAAAGCAGAAAAGGTAAATGTGCCACTGTATCTGCCTAGATACACAAGAACACTTAAAGCAAACAGGTTATTTTCGCAAGCAGGACAGAAAACCCAAATTCATCTTGATTTATTGTCAGGACTAGCAGCAGAGATTTGCATCTCACACATATTTGATTGAGTACTGTATGGAAGAAGATTAAGAGATTCAGAGATCCTACAGTCTAAATGAGAAATTACTTCCTCTGTCATTCCATTCCAGTCCTTACAGATCTGATCACATCCTACTGTTGGAGAAGCTGGAGAACCTCATGGGCTTCACTCACCGAGCCCATTTCTTGTCCAAGTGCTGCATTTACCACTCCTTTGAGGATGTACTCCTGAAAAAAAAAAAGTAAAAAAAGGACAAGAGAAGACAAGGTAAAGATTTCAGGAGACACATAAAAGCCTACTTGTGCATTGTTTTTTTCCTAAATTCAACTCTATCCTAAGTGAGCTTAATAGGTAGCTGATTACTATGATAGTGCTTCAGCACAGCAGTACAAAGTTACCTCCCAAAAATCCAGTCTATTTGTTAGCTAGTCACTTCCGCTAAATATGTGGGATGCAAAGGCATAGCGTGTTTTCTGATGTCTTATGCTCAAAGATCATGTACCATAAGAAACACGATAATATACTATCACGTCCTCTTCACCATCATATGGCCTATAACCAAAGCAATGTCATTATATTAATGCACAGATCCCACTTCAAGTGTGTATATTGGTTAAACCACAGCCGCTACCACCCTTGCACCAAAATGCATAGTGTTTCTCATCAGGGTGAAAATGTTGTGCTCTCTGCTCATGTTACTCTACTGAAATTAGGAATAGGAGCACCCTACCCTGTAATCTCTACTATGAGATACAACTATAGTTTAATTCTTCTCTAAGCAAGATCTTCTCAGCATGTAAGGGACTCATTTGTCTTATTTAAATCTTACAACAATTGAGAGTTACAGCTATAAACCTGTTGAAGTAGGTACTCCTGATAAAGCCCGACAACCCTGTCACAGATGTAAACATGGAAAAAGACAGACACATGTACACAGACCAACAATAGAGTGCAAGAAAACAATCTGAGAGTACTAGCCAGTATGCCAAGTAATCATTTTAGCACACCAACTCTCTTACAGATGCCAAATTATTATCCTATAGATGTCATGACAAAGATGAAATTTGAAAAGAAATGAAGGAGGATATACAAGTAGTTCTGCAAGTCTTAGCAGGGAGTTCCTTCCAGCTGTGAGTGAGAAAATGGAAAAAAAGCACAAAGATACTAATTTCAAAATGTGATCAAGAATGATATCATGTTATTTACATTAGGCATGTATATGGGGAAGGCAGAAGCTAAAGGACCAATAGCTGCAGAAAACTGTTCAAGTAAGTCTCGCTATACTGAAAAATGCAAGAAGTGAAAAGCAACAGCAGAAGACGCTCCTCAGCACAGAATCACTAGATCTGTTTTCTTGAGGTTTTCCTTTTCCCTCCCTCCATCTAATCCCCACACAGACTCATGAAAGGTCTCTTTCATGCCCAGCTATGTGACCTTTGGAAAATAAACTGCAAAGAGGAATAAATCAAAGACTAAAGATGTTGGAACAGCCACAAAAGAAAATTACAGTAGCAGCCACGGGACACTGTAGTTTTCACTCACTGCAGCCAAAGTGAGATGGAATTAGAAAAGACCTATTATTTAAACTGTTTAATCTAATCTAGCTCATTTTTACTGAGGTGGCTTCAGGACCAACCGCATGAGCATCTCAGCTGGTAGATCTGAGGGATGACAACCATCACCAGGGCAGAAGTGACAAGTAGCTGTAGGTGGAAGAGGGCTTTTATCTATGCACTAATGTTCAGCTTACTAGAATCAAGTCTGCACACAATAGGCTATATTCTGTATTCTTATTGACCCCAGGTGGTACAGCAATAAACATGCTAAGTACTCATATATACTCGTATATAATACTTTATGCATGCACATTAAGTCTATTGTTGATAAAAAGATGGAAAACACAAGAGTTCTAAAAGTGGGAACAGGGCAAACTATCCTCAGAATACTAGTTTTGTATGTGGCAGATTTCATACCAATTTATAAACTCTGTCTTTATGTACCATGACATGAGTTTCCAATTACCTGTGGAGCTGTAGGTTCCAGGTCCTTAATCAGGTTATAAGCCTCCTGCACATCATCTGAAATATCAGACGTTAGAATGCATGACAACCCATAGCACACTGTATTAGAACAAATCACTCATCCTCTACAACATTCCCCGATAGTCGCAGACTAAGAAATAAAGCATTCAGGCAGGAGGAGAAAGGTAACGATAAATCATTGTGAATTTATATCACAATGGTGATGGCTTTCTAGAACTCAAATAACAAATATGGAGTGAGTAATAGCTTCTTTATTACTACAATTTTCCTAGTAGAGATGACCTGGCCCCCTTGTTCATAATCCAGTGGCTGCCTTCTCAGCAGTACAAGGTCAAGATAATAAATCCATCATATTCCTGTCTTTTCTCTTCTCATATTTATTTACCCCTCAAGGAGGATAGGGTAACATGATTCTGAAGGGAAACTTCATCTTCTCCTTATCAATATTTCAAAATCTGTTCAGCAGCTCTTACCTAATCATAATTCTAACAAGAAAGAAACATTTCTAGTATAAAAGTTTAAAAGTAAAGTTTGAATTTGGCTTGGTTTCAGCTGAGAGAGAGTTAATTTTCTTCATAGCAGCCAGTATGGGGCTGTGGTTTGGGTTTGTGCTGGAAGCAGCGCTGATAGTGCAGAGATGTTTTTGCTGTTCTTGAGTGGTGCTTACACAGAGCCAAGGCCTTTGCTGCTTCTCGCCCCGCCCCGCCGGCGGGATGGCTGGGGGTGTGCGGGGAGTTGGGAGGGGACAGACAGGACAGCCGACCCCAACTGACCAAAGGGATATTCCATACCATATGGTGTCATGCTCAGTTTATAAGGGNTTTTCTGATGAAGGGGACTGAGGGAGCATCTAGGTGGCGCCCAGCCGACGGCTGGAGTAAAACCACGACAGAATTCAATAAACAACTTCATTCCCAAGAAATAAGTAAACTGAAAAGATCCTAAACTTTATCCAAATCAAAAAAGATGTTGACAGTATAGTCTGCTTAGTAACCCAACCTAGTGAAGATGTCCTTTTCACTGGCAAAATTTTGCTAATACAGCATTATACCACCTGCCATAGATACACGCCTTATCAACCAAAAATTTTTTTGCTAGTACATACCATACATGCCCAGTGGGGACAATACTCCAGGGTGACTTAAGGCAATATACAGTAGAGCTACCAGGCTCCCATCCAACCCGTCTGCCTTCCTACCCATTCCCTTGAGCAGTCATGTAGTAACCCAGCACGAGGTACTAAACTAGCCAAAAGTCCTAACTTTTTATTTTTTTTTAAATAGAAATAGTATTTTTGTTATTTTTGGTTAGCTCAGCTCACCACCAACCAACCAACCAACAAAAAACAAAGGTGGCAGCAGCCCTTATTTTCATCAGTGTAGCCCATCAACACAGAAATATGCTCTTCAGACTCCAATAGAAGCCTCTACTAAATCACACTGGAGCAGATTATGACTGGATACCTGGCCCCAAACCCTGCTAAAACTCACTACCTTGAAGAGTTGGGATGCTTCTTTGTACCTCAGTCATTCCAGCTCAGAGCATGTCTTAACACAAGCCTACTTCTATTGGAGACCTTGTAAGTTTTGGAGAGACATCTGTAGTCATTAGAAGTAATGATTTCTCACATTCTTAACTGATGCTTCTACACTAGTAAGACTTTAAAACGGAAGCTTAGCCTAACCAGGAAAGAGATTTTAATCCTCATTCCCCTTGGCCACCTTTGTCAGTATGCAAGTCATTTATATACCACAGTGAAGAACAGAACCTAACTAATAAAAGTTACTGCAAGGGTGACAGCAAATGAGGAGACAAGACTGATTTTTTATGTGATGCAGAAGATGCACTGTGCTTCCGTGTAAGTAGAACTTAATGTGAAACATATATTCTTATTAATATTATTGGGCAAGATAATTGGTAATAATACCAATCTTACCTATAGTGATATTAGCAACAATAGTAGAGAGAAAGATGGCTGGGAACAGCAGGCGTAGATTTACCAGTGACAGAGTGTACTGACTAACCCAATGGATGACTGGTGGTATGGATAGGGGAACAGTAGTGGATGCTGTATACCTAGACTTTAGCAAGGTCTTTGACACGGTCTCTTATACCTTTGTCACAGACAAACTTGAGAGATAGCACTGGCTAAGTAAGATAAGGGGATGGAGAACTGGCTGGACTACCAAAGGACCATGATCCGTTGTACAAAAAACATCTGGTGGCTCATTACTAATTGAATTCCTGAGGGATTGATACTGTTGAATGTCTTCTATTAATGACCCAGATGGCAGGATAGAGAGCATTCTCAGCAAGTTTAAGGACAATAAAAGATTGGAGAGAAAGTTCCCAGCTATTGAGAAGCAGCTCAACAGGCTGAGAAAAAGGGGCTGAAAGAAATCTCCTGAAGTTCAATGGAGGCAAAATGCAAGTCCTGCATCTTGTTGGGTTTGAAACAACCCTAAGCAACAAGATGGGGGGGAGGGGCGGGGCAGGGCTGATTTGCTAAAAGGCAGTGTGGGGGTCCTGACAGACAGTGCACCCTTGCAGCAAAGGAGGTCAACTGCACACCAGATCATATTAGCAAGAATGTAGCCATCGGGGCAAGGGAAGGGATTCTTTTCTACATGACACTTGTGAGATTGCACCTGGAGTGCTGTGTCCCATTTTGGGATCCCCTGATCAAGACAGACATTGGAATACTGGAGTGAGCCCACCTGCGGGCTCCCAAGGCAGGCAGGGGGCTGAGGAGAGATTGAGAACTGCATTTGCTTAGCTTTCAGAGGAGAAGGCTCAAGGGAGATCTTATCACTGTCTACAAGTAACCACTGGGAGGGTACAGAGGAGATGGAGTCAGATTCTATAGGGTGAGATGAAGGGCAGTGGACACAAGGTGGAACAGAGGAAGTTCTAACTAGAAGCTTGTCTGGATAAGGCTCTAATTGGACCTGCCTTGAATAAAATGTTGTGCTAGAGATCTTCAGAGGTCCCTTCTCACTAATAATGTGATTCTGTTATTTACCTAGAACTCTATAAATGTATACAATATAAGGCAGGTGACAATGTACTTTTAATAATATACAACTGTGTGTCTAAGTGGTGTAGCAGGTTGCTAACTACTTCCCACTGGATTGTGGGGCTTCATTCTGCTCCCCGTCCCTGCCTTCCAGCTCAGAGGGCTGGGTACCCAGAGAACATCTGCTCTTTAATATTAAAGATGGAGGCAAAGAAGGCGTTAAGTACCTCAGCCTTTTCCTCATCCTTCATCACTAAGTTCCCCCTGTCCCCCTGCATCCAATAAAGGACGGAGATTCTCCTCAGCCCTGCTTTGGTTGTTAATGTATTTATAGAAACATTTTCATTGTATTTTACAGCAGTAGCCAGATTAAGTTCTAGTTGGCCTTTGGCCCTTCTAATTTTCTCCTTGCATAACCTTATGACATGCCTGTAGTCCTCCTGAGTTGCTTGACCCCTCTTCCAAAGGCCATCAACTCTCTTTTTCTTCCCCAAGTTCCAGCCAAAGCTCTCTGTTCAGCCAGGCCAGATGTTTTCCCCTCCAGCTCACGAGGGACGGCCTGCTCCTGCGCCTTTAAGATTTCCTTATTCATGGTCAATTTGGCTCATATTCTGTTTGTGCCATATTTACAGAAATGGTCCTTGCCTTCATAGAACATACACCTACCATTCTCACATAGGCAGGCAGAGGAGAGGTCCTCTCACTACAAACATCTAAATACCACCATTCCTAAAGCCATCTCCCGCAACCCAGTGAACTTCCAATACTCTGCTGAAGTAGACTTGTTTGACTGCACACAGTTAAAGTCCTTCTCTGCAAGACATGGGAACTCTCACATAGCTATTTTTCAGAGGAACAGAAAATGAAATAAATTACATTTTACTGCAAACAATAAAAAAACGCCAAAACATTTCATGGAACAGTCAGTTGAGATCAGATGAATGAATATCATCCCTGAAGTTATGAGAGAGCCAGAGGAAGGTGTACTTACCTTGCCGGAGATAGTAAATCACAAGATTCAGTCTTGCCTCAGGAATAACATCAACCAGAGGAGGCAGAACCTGCAAAGCCCCTTCTCCTCCTCGGAACACCACCTATAGAGAAAAGCAGTATATTGATAACTGTGTATCAAAATCTTGTCTATGATCTCTTAATTCCAGGAAATTAATCCTTAAATTCCTATACTAGCAGTAGGAAAAGGACAGTGGTACTGCCATTAGCATAATCCCTGCTTTAATATAACTATAAAATTACAACATGTGAAAATCTTTATTCTGAAGAATATAAAGTATTTAATCTACCAGTGAAGATTAATTTATTTCAGCTATTAGCAGCTCAAAGCAATGATACATTACATATCAAATATTTTAAATAATAATATGGTCTGAGACAAGAGTGAGGGGAGTGGAATTACAATTTGCTTATGATGTATTCATATGAAAAAATTCAGCTAACAGCTCTACCTTTACTTAGAATGCCACAAGATCCTAAAATGATCAGGGGCAGTCAATTCTTTATACTTTGGTTTCGCATGACAGTTCCTCTAACAAGATCTAACAAACTTATCCAATGTTGGCAAAAAGACCAAAATAAAGAATTGCAAAAGTCCAGTTTGAAAGCAGTTTTAACACCTGGGGAAAAAAAGCGTTAGCTTGTTGTGACTGCTCTGGAAAACACGACAAAGCAAGTAACTGCCCATCATTAAATAAGAGCAATCTACTGTTACCAGTTGTTCAGCAAAGTAATAATACTGCTGCAGGGAAAATTAGTGACTGCAGGTGATTACTGACTCTTTTATTGCAAAACACACAAGTATTTTGGCTTTTATCGACATCTTTTTTCCTATGAACTCCTTGTTAAGTACTTTTTGGATGAAGACTATGTTCAGGAGTTATCTTAATTCCACTCACATATTTGTTGGGCTAAATAAGAGTTCAGGCTCATGTATTCTGACTTGTTGCTACAGTGTCCTTACTGACTGGGCTCCACAAAATGTCTTGAAAAGGTATTCTTACGGGACACAAATTATTTTAATATGCCTTCTGGGGCAAAAGCAAGAGCATTATTATTTTCTTGACGCAGTCTCAAACTGACAGAAAAAAATTCCAGGAAAAAATAATACCCTTGACAGCACATTGATTACACAGGTAGGATTTCTGAAATAGGACTTATATGGCAGCAGATATTCAATTGGGTCTGCAATTCCCAAAATATTCCATTTTATGAATCATCAAGAAAAGCTCTACAAATAAGTGCAGTTCATATCAAGTCTGAGAAATACATTACTCACCAGATTGTGCTTAATGAGCTCCTTGCCAAACTCAAAAGATGATGAGGCACTGTCCGTCAGGTTCTTGAGCTCTGCCTGGAATTACATATATTCCAAAATTTTAACACAAAACCAAAAAAGCAGATGACCATAAATGACTAGAGTTTCATATGAGCCCCAAAGCTGATAGAAAGACATCTCCAGCAGCGCTGGGTCACTGGAAGCTTTTTGCCTTCCCAATTCTATGTAATGATTTTAGCAACTGATTAATACATACAGACACAAGGTCAAAAGGGGACTGGGAAAACTGTAAGACCACTTTGCATACATGTGAACAGATGGCTTAATACCAGGGAAACTGAAATAGGTGACATTCCTAAGCCAAAGACACCATGGCAAGATAAAGGGCATTATCAACATTACTGATTAAGACAGATAACAAAGAGAAGAAACCTGCACGGAATCTTTAACTAAAGTAAAGGTCAACTGAAGGGCTGTCCAATAGATACCTCAGCAGCCTTCCCATTGTAAAGTCGGAAATGGTTACAAGCCTTAAGGTTAAGAGCAATGGTGCTGTCGGGAACTTGCTGAAGATAAACAGCTAGCACTTCCTGTGATACATCATAGTAATCCAGTTTGTAATAGCACAGGGCCACATACACATTCAGAGCCAGGTATTCCCTGCAGGAAAGAAGGTTAAAGAGAACATTCAAATCCCACCAAATAGTTATACTACAGAACATTAAAATCAGCGACAAAGCTCTCGCATGTCTGTGCATCTTTTACAAGCACATCAGAACTGCAGTTTCTGAGAAATGCTTATTAGGTGTCTTTAGATCTCTAAAGTGTTAGGTAAGACTGCACAGATCCAGATCCAGATTCACATCTGTTTTTTCAATGGCAGCTACTGCAGCTTTAAAGAATTACCTACAAAACTGTGGGTTTGCAAATATGGGAAATGGTGGCAGCTTCACACTAGGGAAATGCACAGAACATGAGCACTGTATTTGGTGTGGCAGAACAGGATTTTCTATGCAATAGGTGCAAAGACATTTAATATGTACACAAAACTTTGAAAATATTTTAATGGATCTTATTATCTTATACCAAGTACAATTATTTCAAAAAATCTTTGCCATTACAAGCTATCAAGCCAGAACTAGACACAGAAATAAGGCAGGCATTTGTGGTAACAATAAATAAAAGGATAATTGTTATGAAGGTTACTTATTTAGCTTTGAGTGATTGCTTCTACAGAGGACTTGGAAGTTAAAATCTCTTCCCCAGGCATTACATGACATACTTATACACATTATGATGGACTTCTCTGAAGCATTCAAGAGAAGATAGTACGAAAAGATAGCTACATATTCTGTGACACCAGTTTCTTTTTTATTAAACAATACTTCAATACTAACAACTTACAGAATATGATAGAAAAAAACATCAACAAGTGTCATAGCAAGATAAATAGAAATGGAAAGAATCTTGGACTTAATGGAATGTAAGGAACTCTCCACCTAAAACCTAAGAACTGAACACTTCTTAGAAACGTTAAGAGGTGATGGAGAAGTCAGTAATCACAAGCAAGGGTCACCAGACGGGCCATCAGAGGCGGAAAAACACAAAAAAGGTACATAACCATATGTAACTATTTCAGAAGAAATGAGTAACAACAACAACAACAACAAAAGATCTCAGAATGACTTACATAAAAATATCACTAAAAGAAAGCAAAAGAGAGCAGCCTTCTTTTTAAACATGAATTTTTCAATAATGATTGGCAATGAGCAAAATTGAGGGGGCTGCAACTTGTGCACATTTTGCAGTGGGAAAGGGACACAGTAATTGGGCAAAATTCCTACTTTCAGAAACCAAGCAGCTAAATGGAATTCAAACACCAACAGTACCAGAGACACTGCAACAAGGTTTAGAGTAGAGATGCCCACCGATTATCGAGAAGAATGCGTTTGTAGATATCAATAGCTTCTTGGTAATGGGACCGCATATAGTGGATAGATGCCAAACTAAGCTGATCTTCTGTAATGTCTTGCAGATTCTGGTGAGAGCTCATGAGTTTCTTCTCATCACTGAACTAAAAAAGAATGTGACACATCCTCAGAAGAGTTCAGTAAGAAAAAAATAAATTTAAGTTAATTAGCTGGATTAGTTTTGTCCTTGCTGGCAAACAGCAGGTGATTCATATTAAACATCTGGAAAAACACTGTTACTTTAAAGTTAATTTGACCAGTGGAAAAAGCTAAACATTAAAGAGGCAGACCAGTTGAAACTAGATAAATGTGAAGCTAAAACTGAGTACACATTTTCCTTTAAGGTGTGATTTACACATAATTACGTGGCATATGCCTTGATGGATAAGAGGGGAAGAACTGACTTAAGTATTTCACAAACAGAATTTTGCAACACAAGACTAGACTGTTATTGTTCAGGCCAGCAGAAATTTTGCTGTTTGTAGATCCAAATCATATTTCTCACGGATCGCAGAAAAACGCAAGACTTGCCAATAGAACAGCAGTAATTTTCAAATGACTTCTTTACAGCACTAACAATTTCTCTTTCATCAACGCCTTAAAATTCCAGTTTCTTTAACTAAATGGTTTATTTTTAAAAGCATTGCTGTACAGCACATAACACACATACAAAAATAAAAATAAGGAACAGAATTAAATGTATCTGTTATATTTGTATTACAATAGTAAAGCCAAGGCTATTCACCTAACCAGTCTACTCAAATCACTTATTCCAGTGCTTCCCTTTGCTGGTTCTGCTGATTCAACAGTAATTACAAATTTCTCTTACACACAAATTCTATGTTACATATTTTTCATTTATATGCTCAGCTTCTGTCAAATCCTTTTTCCTTGCTCTTCGAGCTGGTCACAAAATGATACTCCAATACAAAGGCAAGAGAAGTTGCTTAACAGAACAGCAGCGGGCTTCATAGTTTCATAAACCCCATTATTTCCAAAGACAAACTACATCAACTAGAAATTATTCAACTTCTTTTTATCACAGACATCTGTAAGTGCCAGTGTCACTACAAAAATGTTTTCAGATTTCTCTCAAACTTAACATTTCAGTAAAGAGAACCTGACATCAGAGCCAACATTCAGGATTTATACTCTCACATAAACCTCAGTCTCTTCAGCAGCACAGTACTTGTTAAGTATAAAACAGGATGGTACAAAACCAAATTTAAGGGAATATAGTTATGTGTGGTAAGTAAAATAAGCATGTAATTTTTGTTCAAGTTAAATTATATTTCATGCTATAAACCATATTTCTTCTTGGATACTGACTGACTTAGGAGGATCAGTTATACCATATACACTATTTTGCTCAAATTGCTAAATATAAGACAGCTGCA
Organism: Psophia crepitans; assembly: GCA_013399095.1. Taxonomy (NCBI): domain Eukaryota; kingdom Metazoa; phylum Chordata; class Aves; order Gruiformes; family Psophiidae; genus Psophia; species Psophia crepitans. The sequence continues at coordinate 750,143 of VWZZ01001872.1, forward strand.
AGTTAAGAAAATTTGGTACACCTCAAAGAAAAAATAAAAATTGTGGCTTATAAATTTCTGATTCTATTCAAGTCCCAGGTTCCTCATAATCAAAAATAATATCAAGTTCTTGTTGTATGATTTATGTGAAGTGAGTTGGTAAGACTTTCCTTGGGCACCTATTCTGAGATCATGTTGTCACACTTACTTTCTCCTCCACATTTGAATACAGTAGGGTGGTTGTGGAAAATGTTTGTTCTCCTGCCATCATAGACATTTTAATTACTCTGCCAGGTTGCCAGCATGAATTACACATTACCCAATTGAAATGAAAACAAACAAAGCATGTGTGAAGAAAAGGCATCCTACCTTATGTGCCAGGTGAAAGAGTAAACGGTTCTGGAGACGACTCTTAGGTGCTGTAAGAGAAACTCAGCAAGTATCACTGCAAAGAACAACTCAGGGTGTCTCTTTTTATTTTTAACTCCTTTTCTCAACAGACATACATGCACCCATATTTTTTCATTAACTAGCCCAAGTACAGTTCTTTGCAGGTCATGCCCCAGGGCAGGTTCTACCAATTTTAGAGTGGTTCAAAGGCTTTCCTGCTTATCTTCATTCTATTCCCATTTCTTTTGAAATCCCTGTTGAAAATAACTTTTCATTGCCCTCTGCTTTCCATGAACCTTAAAACTTTTATGAATTGCACTATCATTTGCCTGCAGGGCCTTCTGGATAGTTCTCTGTTTTTGCACATGTGACACACAGCACAGCATAGTATCTTCTACAAAATAAAAAGCAGCGACAAACTCATAATCAAGGCTACAGTAAGTCATATTTGAAGTAAGTTGTGATTCATAATTCGAAGAACCTTGTCAACTTGCAGTGTATTGCAAAACCCACTGCTGCTACCGTCTTGTTATGTATGCACATTATATTATACTCAGTTCTAATATTTCTTCTGTCCTTCGGAACAAAAGGCACATGAAAGAATCCTGCAGTTGGAGCCGATAAGATTCAAACTAAAATATGATGAAAGATTTAAGAGAGACATCTCCCTTCTAAAGCCACTAAAGTTCATGAAATTTCTTGCTCTAGCAGGATTAGGAATTCCATTTAAGTCACTCCATAGGACACAAATTATTAACTGTAGTGCTTTAAGTCACTAGAGAGAGCCTTGTGCTTCACTGAGAGTGACAAAGGTCCTCGTCCAACAGAGTTATTAATTTCTTTTGCAAGCAGTCTTCCAAAAAGCCTGCCCTTGTTTCCTGTATTTTCTTTAGCCTACTCAGTTAATGAGCACTCTCATTCTTTCTCAGACCAACCAGCTGGCAACCTATGTTCCACGGAAAGGATGTACATGGAATCTTTACAAAAAGTAGAATTACTTACTGTGTTTATGAGGCCACAGAAGTGCAGAGTTAGCAAAGCAATGGCCTGTAACACAAGGCTATAATTCTCCTGACATCCTAAACCATGAAAGAGGGCTCAAACCACCAAAACCTCTCCCCTTCCCCCTCCAAGACTGAAATTTCTAATAATAAAAGTTAGAACTTTTATTTTTTAAAGTAATTTAGGGAGAGATTTCCAGACTTCTAACTCTTTCTCCACATAGTATGAAAGCTTTGTTACACAGTGAACAATGCCAAAACCCCGGCCATTTTTATCAGGTTGGCAGTGTAAGGCTGTCCACCTACTTCTGATAGGCACAGCAATTTTTTCTCCCTTTTTCTCCTTCCCAAGCTATGTCATTTAACCATGTTCCTAGAAAAAAAGGACAGTGAATTGTATCTTTGAAGAACTGCTAGAACAAAGAAGTCCCAAAAGGCAAAGGTGGTATGAGAGAGTTATCATAAAACCACAACATTTTGTGAAGTATTACTAACAGAGCATCAAGTTGTTAAGAAGCTAAATGGTGTTCAGTCTAGAATATGTGTGGAAATTCTCACTAGCAGAATTTTTTTCTGTTCTACAATAAATAATGTATAAGCAGCAGCAGTAGTATAACTGACACAATAGTACAATCTAGAAATTATTTAATCCATTGAGGCAGAGTACCTTAATTTAAATGTATTGTTCTTCAAAATGTTGTCAGCAATGATACTGTGGTAACTCCACATGTGCCCCAGCATTAATTGATAGGTTTTAATATCAAAGTTTAGAAGAGTTGCACATGGACCCCACATGTGCTCCTGTGTGAAACTTCAACCAACCACAGCCACCCTTCACAATTCAAAACATTTGGTCATCAAAGACTCCAAAAATACAAGGAGGACAGACTGTGGGATCTACATTGAAAATAACATATTTTATAATCACAGTACTATGGGTAAAGACACCAATGTTCCTTTTTGAGTAGGTTTTGTTTCTTTTTTTGAGTGGGTTTTAGCATTAATTTCACTGTGAAAATTGTGACTTGCAGGCAATACTCCCTCAAGAATCTAAACTGAGGAATTCTTGTTTCACTAGTCAACCAACGACTGCAGTGCTGCCCTCGCAAACCTGGCATCTGATCTGACATCAAAATTATTATTTACTTCTTGGCAAAAGCTGGAGGGTTAGTCCACATTATTTTACACCTAAAAACAGGCAAAAGAAGAAACCTGAGTTCTGATGGTGTGCATGGATATATGGAGGGAGAAAAAAATGTCCTGCTTCATTCGATATTATATCCACTTGATATTCTTTAAAATAAGATACTTTTACTTAATGCCAGCCAGAGAAGGGGAGGGGCAAAACAACAACAACAAAATACAGTCCTGTTGATATAGTAAGTGGAATCATGGAAACATTTAATAGCAGGTTTTTTTCTCCCAGTGCCAAACGCAGGAAGACAAGGAAACATATGAACAAGGTCCGAAGGTCAGATTAGTTTCCAGAAAGAATTTGGTTATGAATATTGGATAAGCTGTTGTCAATCACTGGAATAGGAAGTGATACAACTGCCTTATCAGAGATAATGCTTTTTAAGGAACATTAGGCTTGTTCTTTTACTACTCTCTGCTCTACCAAATTTCATTGTCACTGATCTATTAATGCCACAAGGAAGCACAAACTTCTTTTTCTGTCCTAGTTTTTCAAGAAGATGACTTGTCTTTTTGTTTGTTGGTTGTTTTTTTTTTTAAAAAATGAGTTATAAGCAATCTAGGGATCATAACAAACACGATGACAGTGCTGCATGGCAACAAACTGGACTCTGCTTCCCGCTGCTGAAGACATCACTGAGGTAGCTGGATAGGGTATATCTCTTTCCAGCTAGGAAACACACTGATATTCCTCTGCTAGAATTTTTGGCATGATCAGTGCTGATATTCCAGGCACTAAAATCATGGTTGACATTGATCTTAAAAGTATTCTGTTTATTTTTAAGTGCTGATACTGAACAAGCACCTAGCAAAGCATTTATTAGAGTATAACAAAACAGCTACAATAAGAGTGAAGACAGTTATCTTCACTAGTTACTAAATAAAAAGTTAAGCTCACTAGAAATAGCAGCTCAGACTCTTGGTGGGCTCCATATTGCTGTCACAGGCATAAAGAAGATAACGAAACACAGTCATGGACAATCGGGCATTTGTGCCCTCCCGTACGAGTGCAAGGCAATGCTAATCACGCATTCAGCATTAACAAATCCCATCTAGTAAACATAATGTAGATGTGGCACTTTGGGACATGGTTTAGTAGACATGGTGGTGTTGGTTGACAGTTGGACTTGATGATCTTAGTGGTCTTTTCCATCCTCAAAGATTCCATGATTCTATGAATAGCAGCACTTCACACACTAATAGATGTAGAACACATCTTAAACATACATAGACAGAGGCTGGTAGGAATGGGACTGTGCTGAAAAGGCTTCAACCAGACAGCACAGAAAATATAACGAGAGGAAACCTTATTCTCCTGTCCCTGAGAAACAACACCCTGCTCACCTGAATACAGTAGCTGAATGAAGCCCTCTGTGCCTCAGAACCACAGTCTCATTGGTGGAGAGAAAATGCAAGGTATGGGAAAAATGGTTGAAGAAACATGGTCCAACAGTCCAACAGTGAGGTTCACACTTACACACACATGAATAGCTCAAATGTTCAGAATTTTCTTGAATGAAATTTACAGAGGATGTTCATTGAAATTTTCCCATTCCCAAAATACTTAAAAGCCAGTTCAACTATGTTCAGTTATTTGCAATACACACACATTTCATTTCAGTTGTGTCTAAGCACAGTAAGTTAAAGATCACCAAAGCAAAAAACTATGAATTATTCGTGTTCTGTAGCTTCTACTAGACTTTAAAAAGCAAAATAAGAAAATAAGTTTAGTAGTTTTTAAAGTTTAAATATGTATAAACTAGTATTTTTACTTGTTCACTTTGAAAGTTCTATATATCAAACTCTGCTGATTCAAAACCACAGCTAAAATGTAATGAAAAATAACAACTGTTTTCAAATACAAGCAGAAAGGAGACAGTTTTGCATGTAGGTAAACATGCAGTCTAACAAAAAAGAAAACCTAGCAACTTTTCCATGCCCATTTGCAACTGCACATTTTCACCAGTGACAACTGTCTGATACCTGGCAAATATTAGTACATGCATAAGCAAAACCGGTTTAGAAAATGTCATTGTTCTTACTAACTCATCTCTGTTCTGCTTTTATGCAATATTGCTCCTTCCAGTATAGGCTGTGAAATAAGAAGTATCTCTGCTCAGTTGAAACCACATGCAGATCTGACACACGCGGAGTTGTGAAGAAGTAATTACAAAGCTTTGCACATGAAAAATTAGAAGGGAGAAGGAAAAAAAAAAAAGAGAACTTTAATGACTGGTTTAGCAACACAACCCTGCCTGTGCATGAATCTTAAATTTAATTGTAAAATTCTATTTATCTTAAAAAGACTGTTTTTCATAACAGATTTAACTGCAGCCCCACTTATGTGCACATTTTGTGGTTGAAAAGAACACTGTTAGTTCTTGTTTTTTTTTCTTAATGCAGTGCTAGCCAACGGCTTCTGAGAGCACAGTGCAGGCTTCTAAACACAAGGATCAGTTGCCAGGATCACCGTGCAAGTGTGCCAGGCTGAGTTCCTGGTACTTGTCCTTTGCAAGGCACAGGAACTGGGAAATACAATATGAGATTATTTGGTTTTCTAATAAAAAAAAATTGTAATTTATTATTACTATTTACTAAACCATGATGAAAACTTTCAGCCACCTCCTCCTCCTCCTAAGACTAGATGGGCTAGCATACAGCATGAAAACCTATGTCCAGCCAACACATGACAGCACAGATTCAAAAGGAGTAAACAAAGCATCACTGGGCAGCTTCACTATGGGACAACTATGAAACAACAGTAGCTGACTTGAAGTAACTCCACCTTCACTTCAGATCCAGGAACATTAGTAACTGTAATGTAAGGGGACAGCAGGAAAAAAGGAGAAGCCAGAAATATCTGAAAGGTATTTGGAAGAAAGCCTAGAGGAGATAAAGTGCAACTGTAATGAAAAACCTTCTAAGAAGAATTTTTCTTTATTGCCTTTTTGCTCTACTTCTTAGGTTATATCTGCAGTAATTCTGGTTTATGTGACTTTTGATATACAGATTTATTCTTTCCTGAGAGAATGTATCATGAACTTTTAATTAAGTAATGACAAGCTAAAAGAACACTTCACATCCATTATAAAATAAACATAAAACCTTGCTCCACAAGAGATTGTGGACTATATATCTTGTATGAAATGCAGTAATTACCTCATGGCTTTTAATGCTATTTTCCTAATTTTTAAGTATCCTGCAAATTTTTCCTCAGAGAGTTAACAATTTTTTAAGCAACACCAACAGTACATGGCAAGGAGAAACTGTTATTTGATTTCTAGATATTTACATGTTTGTGTGGAAAATCTCTTCCAGGAAGTTAGCTGACATTTATGTTCCCTTTCACACAGAGATTCCATCACTGTAGAAATTCAGAATTATAGCTGAAAATAAATTATTTCTCCCTCGTTTGTTTCAGTGCTACGTTACTTTCCAGGGCTCAGCATAACTGCAGCAATACACAGCAAGCAGTATGCAAGAATTCAGGCAAAATAATCCCAAAGTAGCAGTGGTAAGCAGCCCTATGCTAACACTATCTATAATTTTTTCAGCAGTATTGCATGCAGTACTGGATAAATGGTGTTCTTCTGGAGACTTCATCTGTTGCCTCTATATCCAATGAAAGATTTTGCTCCTTCAGGATCTTTGCAAAACCATGGAAGAGATCACAAGATGTTATGACCTCAGCTGTCAGTAACATATTGCAAACAGCCATCACTGATGCAATCCTAAGATGTTAAAAAAAAACTAAAAGAGGATCTCTTTTGAGCGAAAATAAAATGTTTGTACCTCAATGCAAGAAAGACTGAGGTGATGGGAGTGGAAAGCAGAATATACAACACTTGGAAGCCTTCAGTGGTGAAAGGGCAAGTGTTACAAATCTTCAGCTGTGACTGCTCACCCACCAGGATTAAGTAGCCAGAAATCATTGGTATTACAGTACTGACATGAAAGGGTTAGTACCTCACTACAAAAACTGGCATGTTGTCCTCAGACAATTACATAAAATCAGGAACTGATATTACTAGTGTGAGCACTCAGTTATTCTCTGTTCCGCCCTCAGCTACACTCCCTATGTCTTGTACTCCTTAATATTCCTGTCCTTTCCTCCAGCACCAGAGTATCACTAACCACATCCCCTACCCTGACACTCACCTACTACTACAAACTAATCTGAAGGAGCAGGAAAAAATTAATCTTCCCTGACTTCCAGCTCATAGTCAATTAAGATGAACGCCCAGCTGTGTTCTGTCATCTCCAAAATGGATTACTGTAATTCACATTATGTGAAGCTGATGACAATGACACCAACTGGTACAGGATGCAGCCGCTTGCTTCCTCCATGGAGTAGGTCAAAGTGACACCTCAGGCTCTATTGCCCAATGGTTTTTAGATTCCAGTTCAAGTCCTAGACTGTAATCTCCAAAGCTCAAATTGGTGGTGAAGATTAAACTGTTTTCTGTGAACACTGGAAATTTGCGCACCTCTTGAACAATACAGATCACAAAGTTCTGCATGAAACTTTTTACAGTTGGAAACAAAACATTTCCAAGTGTGGGATTTGAGCTCAGCATGATCTTTCAGAGGATTTTAAAGGGATACAAGAATCTAATTATTTCTAAAAAGTACTACAAAACTGTCCTTTTTGAAGGCACTCCTCCACAACAGCAGATAGTACTCTATTATTTTCCTTCCTACCCTATTTTCAGTCCAAGACTAGAAAACTAAAGAAAGGAGAAAAAGCATGCTTCAGTAAGAGTCTTACCCTAAAAAAAACAAGAGTCAGAAGTTGACTGAGAAGATCACTGCTATTAATTCTACTTAGAGAGCACTGAGACACTGTAGTTATGGAAAACAATATAAAGAGAAACTGTTGGGTAACAAAATTAAACTGCAGGAACATTTTTAGGCAGTAAAAATTGTCTTGGAATCTGATTTCCACTCCTCTTTTTAAATGATCCCATGCACGTTCAGATGAAAGTAGAACTGTAACAGTGTGATTGCAGTGAACTCCACACCTTGAAAAATCAGATATCTAATATCTGACTTATAAGGCAACAAGACCATCTACAAAGTCAAATTCCATAAACAGAATTCTTGTCCACATCAGGGGGAATGCTGAACTCTCTGATGCTTATTTTTTGATAATTTCACTAGCCTAATTAGCTTCATCTGCACTGGCTCATAGACATGGAATCAGTCAAAAGAAAAGTAACTTTTTGTTGCTGGTCAGCATATGTATTTAGAAATTAATATAAGGAATTATTTTCCAAATGCTTCTTTCAATTCCAGTTGCTCCACCTGCCCAAGGTATTTTTTAGGAATCAAATTGCATCATAACTCCCCTGTTAAATGGAAAAAAAACCTCCAAAACCAAACCCAAAACAAAAAAAACCAAAACCCAAAACAACAACAAAAAACTTTGCTCAAAAGTATCCTTTATTCCTATGAAAAAGAAGTATTGAATACTTTCTCTGGAAATCACTTTAAGTGTTCAAGATAACAAATAGTCCTTTCCATCTCACCTTTCAAGGCTGCTTGTTCAGCTTGTGTATACATCCCCAGAAAAAAGTACGTACAGGCAAGGTTCACCCAAACATCTGGACTGCAATCCGGTTGTTTGGTTAAGGCCTCATATTCCTGTAGCAGAAGAGAGGGTTGATTTTTTAAAAATGCATAACAGCACAGACTTGTATTAAATATCATTCTTTCTTCCACCATTTTACAACGTATCATCATTTGAGATCAAGTGACTTATTCTCAAGTTCGCTGCAGTTCTCACTGCAGTTCTTACAATTAAACTATTATATTTTAACCTAAAATATGTCCCAAGCTCTCTCTTGTTTACAGCAATGGAACAGACAACAGGGACAATCAGTGCTATGAATCTTCACTGTAGGAGCATGAATTCTGTCAATACTGAAGATATATATAAAAAAAGATATTTGTATTATATATATTTATTATAAATGCATTATTATTTATACTTATAAAAAATAAATATATCAAAGTTATCAGGGAATCAACATAACCAATTTTTCCTCAGTCTTTTCTGATGCTTTCCCAACTTCTCCTCCAGTCAAAGCCTGGGAGCCATGAACACCAGGGAAATCTCTTTGTGAATACCTACTGGAGCAAGTGTTAAATATGCTTTTATAAACCTGTGCGTTGTGTCTTAGTATATGTGAAAACAGTGGTCTCCAAAGTGGCATGTGCATACCCCAGTGATTGAGCAAGGCAATACCACTGGGGGCAGGAAGAACATTTTTGGTACCATAAATAACTAAAATAAATATTTTTAAAACAGTGTTTATTTTACCGTTGTTTCGTCATTTTTCATCTCTACTTTTTGTGTATGCTTTACAGTTACATAATATATTAGTACACATATATAATTTATGAATATTCATATGTATAGGAGGGGAGTGTGCTTGAAAATTTTACACTGATAGGGAAGCATGATCAAAATTATCTGGAGCCCACTGCATTAAAACACAAGCCTACAAGTTGGTATTGGGTAAATTCTAGGTTTCCTAATAGATAAAGATATGATTATAGTAAATATTACTCAACTGTGCCTAACTTCACCATTTCCCATTTTAAGACTTACAGCCAACAGCTATAGAAAACCACTAGATACCATATTTTGATATTTCTTATACATCCACATTCATTTCATATCCCTTAATACTGTCACATAAATGGCATCATTTCTTGTTATTTGTGAAACAGTAAAAACTTGACAGATCAATCTTTCAATCTACTTTTTAATGAAGAAAAACCGCAGCTACCAAACAGTGATACTCCCGAAGATAAACATCTTTGCTCTGTGTAACAATAGGCACTAAAAACAAGCAGGGAGACATCTCAATGCTATTTTTTTCTCCTCTGTCAGGATTCTGTTAAATTGCTAAGAAGGACCATCCCAGTGAAAGTGCCCAGAGCTGGTGCTCTTGCTTGCCATCCAGGCATGACCAACAGGCAGGGTCATGCAAGGTTCTCACAAGACATGCTGAAAGGATGCCATCCACGTACTCCCAAACACAATAAGCCTGTCATCCCTCCCAGCAACACAACCCCTTGTCCACTCTGTACTCTTCCTCCAAACATCTGAATCGGAACTTCCCTCTGCCTAGGGAGACTTTACCAGATTGGGCCACTATGGGTGGAAGACTTTGAACCTCTGGGGGAAAGGCACCGATGTATATATAGCACTAGATAAAATAAACCATGACCAAAGGACAGTGAATCCCAATAACAGAAACATGCTGACAACAATAAAGTTTATAGTTTGCAAACATAAAGACCTTTTTTTTCCCTGTTGCCAAGTGAAAGTAAACTGCACTCCCAATCCCAGAAGATATTGGTAAGGTATGTCCTTAAAAGCCAGCTCAGTCTTACTGGTGCTTCAGGGACTAGCTGTCCTTCAAGGAGATTTTAAATAATAAATAAATAAATAAATAAATAAATAAATAAGGAAATACAAGAAAACATTTACATAGAGGCCAACCTTTCCTACTGAGGCCAGTTCAATCTTGACATAGGCCTGTCACGGAGCTCTGAGAGACAGGCCACTGCTGTTTACTGGGAGCATCTGGAATCTTTCAAAATCCGTTCAAATTAAATGCACCCAAAGGTCTCTTTCGGCTCTGGCTTCAGGCAGATTAATTACAAAAGACAAAATGCATAAACACAAGTCATGTTCTGGCTTGGCCATTCAAAGCAAGCAATAAATAAAGAGTGCTCTAGCAGTACCAATGTGAATCTATGGAAACACAGTAAATAAAAGTGAGGAAATAAAAAGAGTGCTCCTTACTCTGTAGTTCTGGGCCATGAGCCCAGACTATGTGCTGTTACCCCTTTCCTCACTGAAAGGCATTCAACATCAATCTCAAAGACTGCTTCACAAGAGGTTTCCTCCCTCTTCTCCATAAAACCAACAAAACCAAACAAACTAAATACTCCAAAAGCTTTCCCAACAGTCAACCTGTGGCATATTTTTGCCAACCAGGAACACAACAACTTCTTGCTATTTCACCCTCGTCTACCCCTCACCCTTATCATGAGACACATGCACTTTTCCTCAAAAGCAGGCTGCCAGGCTGACTGCCTACAACTACGGACACCTACTGACAACGCTGAGGCCAGGGGGATTCTGCTCAGTGCCCTTATGACTTGTCTGGATTCTCCAAGACCATAAACACAGATCCTGAGGAGCCAATGAACGGGCCAACCTACAGGGCCTCCCCACAAATGCTCAAGGGAGGTGTGAAGATACTCATCATAACCTGGCTAAGTCATGATGGGGAAGCCTAGAGAACTTCCCCAAGACAAAAACAATGTGATGGGTGAGCAACTGGCTGATCGGTTGGGCCCAAAGAGTTAAATGGGGTTACATCAGGCTGGTGGTCAGTCACTAGTGGGGTTTCCCCGGGCTCCATTTTAGGGCCAGTTCTTTTTAATGTTTTCATAAAGGACTTGGATGTAGGACTGGAAGGTGTTCTGAGCAAGGTTGCAGATGATACTAAATTGGGAGGAGCTGTTGATTCCATTGAGGGTTGTGAGGCCTTGCAGAGAGACCTGGACAGATTAGAGAACTGGGCAATCACCAATCGCATGAAGTTTAACAACAGAAAGTGCTGGATTCTGTACCTGGGAAGGGGCAACCATGGCTGTACATTCAGACTGGGGGATGAGATGCTGGAGATCAACAATGCTGAAAGAGACTTGGGGGTCTTTGTTGACAGCAAGTTGAACACGAGTCAACAGTGTGCCCAGACCACCAGGAAGGCCAACCATATCCTGGGGTGCATCAAGCACGGCATTGCCAGCCGCTCTAGGGAGGTGATTGTCCCACTCTACACTGCACTGGTGCAGCCTCATCTCGAGTACTGTGTGCAGTTTGTGGTGGCACAGTACAAAAAGGACATAAAAGTATTGGAGAGTGTCCAGAGGTGGGCAACAAAGATGGGGAAGGGTCTAGAGGGGAACTGAACTCTCTTGGTTTGTTCAGCCTAGAGGAGACTGAGGGGAGACCTCATCCCAGCCTACAGCTTCCTCACTAGGGGGAACGAAGGGGCAGGTACTGATCTCCTCCCTCTAGTGACCAGTGATAGAACCCAAGGGAATGGCATGAAGCTGCAACAAGGGAGGTTTAGGTTGGACATCAGGAAAAGGTTCTTCACCAAGAGGGTGGTTGGGCACTGGAACAGGCTCCCCCGGGAGGTGGTCACAGCACCAGGCTTGGCTGAGTTCAAGAAGCATCTGGACATCGCTCTCAGTCATCTGCTCTTATTGGGCTGGTCCTGTGTGGAGCCAGGAGTTGGACTCGATGATCCTTACAGGTCCCTTTCAACTCAGGATATTCTATGATAAGCCAAAAATCCATCTTTTATTTTCTAGCTTCAGCTGTCAGGAACCTGAGTGTACCTGTATTCTCACACTTCCAGCACAGGTACTCAAGAAAGACCAGACACTGCTCATGGATGAGCCATTACCCTAGTACAGCCCTGTTCCTTTCATGATTTACTATTTGAAATTATCCTGAGCAAAGCAGGAGGACCCATCCAGTGAAGTGTTGGAATTACTGGCTGTAGTTCATGAGATTTTGACAAAAACAACGCATTGAAGACTCTGGCCCAGGGATCACGCTTTGCTCTCACGTGTGCAGCTAACGGGCCATAACAGCATTACCATGTGTGGCAGCTGTACCATGCCAGCACCCAGTTTGCGTAAGCCCAGTCAGAGGGTGCAGAGTGCAAATGTGAAACCTGTTGTTGAACCCAGCTTAGCAGTACGCCTGTCCTTGCCAATTCCTCTCTTAAAGTGTCAAGACCTCCAACATGTCTTATAACCCTCCCTTTCTTAGGCCCAGGCTCCTTCAATTTATAAGATCAGGCAGCTCAGAAACAGAATCATCAGGCTGATGCTCTGATTCTGGTCCTTGGGAGACACTAGCAAATTTTTCAGGAAAAGTTTAAGGTTAGTGCTATGAACAAATCAGGACAGAAAGATGGGTGGGTTTTTCCCCATTAGGGATAGTAGATGTGGAAGACTCCAGAAAATTAATTACATGCCACCATCCACTAGGGAAGTTCTGGTTACCATATGATGCCAGGAAGACACTAGCCACTCAGCGCTAGTAAAAAATCAATTTGTCAGCTAAGGAAACTAGACAGTCCGCAGGGAGAGACTGTCACCGGGACTGCTGGAATGGTTGAGTCCAGTGCAGTACCATTTGTAAACTGGTGTACAGCAACAGGGATGATTCCACCAGACCAGTGTCAGTGGCATATCCCTTGAGAAAGGCATCTACCTACTAAGAAGGGAAAAGTGTGACCCTAGTGAAGCTGAGGTTAGCACTCGACCTAGAGTATACCTGACTGTTGGTCTGCCTACAATAAGAGAATGTGAATTCTCTCCCGCAAATCTGCCAGATATTTTGCTGTCATTCTCTCTGAAGATATTCTTGGAGATGGAGCTCTGTGTGGTTTTAATTTTTTTCCTTCTTCTCCCAGTAGTGGATGATGACCACCTCACCCCAATTCCTAAGCATCTCCAAAAGTTGCCATGTAACCAGCACACCTGGCTCACTATGAAAGTATCATTATAAATTAAAGGATTATTGAGCAGCATAATTTCTGAAGACCTTCACCAGGTATACGGAATGTAAACCATGAACTGGGAATACAGTGACACAGACTATGTGCTGTCACTTGCAGGCACTTAGGTGGGTGAATCACCCACTGTGATGTAATGGCACTCTGGAGAATTCTGCAGAATCTTCTACTCATATTATTTTATTCACAGTGCTCTTTGCACTCCCCAAAGAGTGCTCCAAGATCTAAAGGGTGTACAGATAATCAAGGAATTTGTCCTTGAGAATACAGCAACAATACCTCTGCAACACAGCAGAGAAGACAGAACATTACACTTCACCCTTGAAGCTGATAACTGAACGGCAATTCAGCCTCCACAGTCAGCACTCTTTGCCTTGATTACAACAGGCTTGGGAATTACAACTACGGTGTTCTGTTCCAAAAGAAACTAGGTTGAGATGCACAGGCTCATTTCCCACGTATCACAACAAAATTATCAGGACTCATCACTGTACCAAAAACCAGTCTTAAATCAGAAGAGATAGGCCCTGTGACCTTTTGCAAAACACGCACGCACAAACAAACCAACCACAAACCATGCCTACCAACCTTTTATTGTCCCTACTTGGGCAGAAAAACAGGAAAAAGACGACCATGTTGCAGTTTTTAAAAGCTCGAATCAACAGCATCATCTAGTGGCGATTCAAACACCACAGACAAAACCTACTCTAAAAAAAGTAATTAAATAAAATAAATGCTGTTACTCCTTCGTTGAAGAAAACATTTAAAATCTACTCTGGCTATAAAAGCACCTACCGGGTATTCCAAATAGCGGAATTTATTTCAAAGAAATGGCATGCTATTTTTCATTTGCATACAAACATCTTTTTTTTAAACTTCCACTCCCTATTAGCACCTAACATCTAGATATAAATTAACTACAGCAACTAATTGTTACATTCATAACCTTTAAATTCCACAAGCCTGGACATGAATATTAAGTTACGACTATGTCCTATACTACTAGTTTACATTCTGTACTCTGTATACTGTCAGTTTGATCCACTGAGCATTTCTAACACCTCCAGTGGATGTTTCCCCTTCGTTTTTTTAAGGGAGATAATGCCTTGTGAACTTACTCGGAAGCTTTAGAAAATCTATTTCCACCTCACATATGAATCTTGTGCACATGACCATGTATTACTACAGTTAAACACCTAATTTTATCTAAGAGAGAAAATACAATCATTGTTCTAGAATCTATTTCTCTACAGTTATTTTCTTTTGTTAATACTTTAAATTATGGTCTGATTTTAATATTTCTTCCAGGTGAAGCAAGTTAAAAGACTGCAAAACCAGCTATACTTCACAATAACGCTTCACAGTGAATAGTGATGGAGATCTCCCCCAGCTGACATTGCACCACTTAAGGCTTATCGGTTTTGGTCAATACAGCATTGTATGGACCCAGCAATTTACAGCTGTAGGAATACAGTAATGAGACAAATAATACTCAGGCAGGCTGAGTTGTTTTCAGATCTTCATCAGCTTGTAGGCATCACCACACCACTCCACAACTCTCCCTGTTCTGGTGTGCACATTGATTCCAACCCTCCGAAATACAGAGCTAGGCAGGCAACAAAATTTGTTAAGAATTCTACGGAGGAATATGCTGGCACAACTGAGAAGATAAAGAGATCCCAGGGACACTGGCAACAAACTGAGTTTCATTGAAGACATAAGTGGACACAAGAGACAGAACTGCATATGGCCTCATACACTGAAAGAGACTGAACAGAACTGTATGGTGCAAATATTAAAACCATATGCATATTTGAATAATCAACAAGTCTTTTAGTCACTTAAAGCTCATTTCATTGAATTACCTAATACAAGGAAACACAAAGAAGAAAATAAAGTACTCTAAATGGCCAGGGACATCAACCTCTAAAGAAAGAATTAAAAAAGCACACATAGTGCACGTAAGCTACACAATTAAGACAAAGACGTAATTAAACCTGAAAAACAAAACTGTGGAAAGCTAGCTGCAAAAAGGGAATGGAAAATTTAGGACATGAATTATGACATTCA
This sequence comes from Psophia crepitans, assembly GCA_013399095.1. Lineage (NCBI taxonomy): Eukaryota > Metazoa > Chordata > Aves > Gruiformes > Psophiidae > Psophia > Psophia crepitans. The sequence goes on from VWZZ01001872.1 coordinate 765,399, forward strand.
AAAAGGCAAATTAGGCTACTGAGCCTAGTACTAAATCAGACAGCTGGTAACATTAAAAAAGGTCTGTTTTCATAGGCTAACCCCATTTTTTTCCAATCCAAACTCCTTTCCACAGCATCTGGCTTATTATGGTACACTTGTACCTTTACTGGCTGGCAGAACTGCTCCCCATTACAGAACATCCTCCTGTTGTCATCACTCTATCACAGCATCCAGACTTTTTTTTTTTTAAAGGTTGGAAGAGACCTCAAGGATCATCCAGTCCAACCGACCCCCCCACCCCACCTATTACCCACTAAACCATGTCCCTAAGTACCACATCCAACTTTTCCTTAAATACCTGCAGGGACGGTGACTCCACCACCTCCCTGGGCAACCCGTTCCAATGCCCAACCACCCTTTCTGAGAAGAAATTTCTCCTCATCTCCAACCTGAACCTCCCCTGGCGCAACTTGCAGCCATTCCCCCTTGTCCTGTCACTAGTTATCTGCGAGAAGAGGCCAACCCCCAGCTCACCACAACTCCCTTTCAGGTAGTTGTAGAGGGCAATAAGGTCTCCCCTGAGCCTCCTCTTCTCCAGACTAAACAAGCCCAGTTCCTTCAGCCGCTCCTCAGACCTGTGCTCCAGACCCTTCACCACCTTCGTTGCCCTTCTCTGGACACACTTCCAGCACCAGGGAGCAGGATTTCCCCACCTTACCTCCAGTGCCCTCTTGTAGTCACCCAAATGAAAGGCAGAGTATCCAATCCAAAGGTCAGCATCCTCCTCCTGCTCACCCGCGTGCCGTTTAAACTTTGTAGGGAAGAAAGAACGTAAGAAATTTGTCAGCTGCCACCCAGTCTCACAGAGGCCCACAGACAATCGAAGTGATACCAGGCAATCTTACATCGCGGGAGGTCTGACGGCTGTGGTGCTACTGGGGTGGAGCTGCTCTCGCATCTCTGAAGGAGGCAGCGGGCAACCCTCGCGCGCCAACCCTAGTTCTGCCGCAACAGGGACTAGCGGCTGCGGCAGGAGGCGAGGGGCACCCAAAGCGGAGGGAGGGTTTCCCTCACCCCGCGGCCGCGTCGGGCTGGCCATGACGGCACCGCTCTCCAGAGCGGAGCGGGAAGCCGGGGTGCTGGTGGCGCCCTCGGGCCGGGGTCTCCGTCCCCGCCGCGGCCGTTACCTCCAGCAATGCGATCGCGCCGGTGAAGTCCCTCAGGGCCAGGAGCTCTTCCAACTGCGGCACCTTCTTCCCCTTCTTCCTCCGCCTGTCTCCCGGCGGCGGGGTACCCCCCACGGCCGGCTTGGCCCGGGAAAGCATCTGGGCAGAAAGCGAGGCGGGGCAAGGTCAAAGCGGGACCTCGGCGGTGCTTCCCCCG